>CM076575.1:1012277431-1012748242 GCA_034641835.2 Pinus albicaulis | reverse complement strand
GCTGGGCATATGATCGAACAACAAGAGATGAAGCATTGTTTTCGCTTATTCGGTAGCAACACTAGATGTTGATGTCCGGAGGGCTCCGTCGTTGGATTTAGAATAGTAGTCGTAGTGAGGGGAAGAGATGGTATGTCCCACTGGAGATGATCCTAGAGTATCGAGGATGTTAATGATGGTCTCCTGCTATGTTTCTTTACCTTGTATCCTGGCCCTTTTCCTATACTTCATCTTGAATTATTTATTAGAAGTATCAATCACTGAAGGTGGCTGATCTCCCCTTTGCCTCTTCCCTGTTGTTTCTTTCTTGTCTTCTTTGCTTTGTTTTTTTCTGTGGTACAGGGGTTTGGAAACCTAAGGTAGATATTGACTGCTCCTTTGACTCGTGCAAAGTATTCTCTGGCCATTCTGTCTGATTCCTTAAATGTTCTATTTATGGCCTTTGGGTGTGAATGTAGGGTGTAGACTTGTTCTCCACCCTCATTTTAGAGATGACCCCAAAGGGATCATAGGACCATGTAAAGCTGCGATAAAACTTCATTTCTTTCAACATCTTATCGCCTTTCGTCTACCCCGTTGTTGCATATGAATGGTCCTATCTTAGACTTTATTCAAGAGGTGGTCCAAAAAATGACAAAATATGGGTGTCCATCTTCATCCATCTTCTTCATAGAAAATTGAAACCTTTCTGATTGAAAATACAAGAACATATAAACAATAACAGAAGTATATTTAAATACCCCCTCTGTATGGAATTTTACTAACTGGTCATGGATGCTATCAACTAGGAATTGGCTAGAATCAAACATGACAGAGGACTTGGTATCTATGGATAGTATATTCAAAATGCCTATAATTGCCTCATATATCCATTGGTCATATTAATACCTAAGAAGGTATGCTAGGACTGTGGCTATTTGTTTGGTTATTTCAGCGAATAAGGATGAGGGATATGGAGGATTTTTCTTGGGTAAAGTTGTATTTGCTGTAAAAAACAACTCTAGGGTTGTGGCTCTTTTGTCAAAATATATATTCTAGTATAGGTCTATGAGGGCTTCTCGGGAAAATGGAGTTGTGTTTTCTGCTAAAGGTCCCTGCATCATTTGGATGATGGATTGTGCATTAATTGTGAAAAAAACTTCACCAGTAGGGGAAATTACAGCCTGCTAGTTAAGAATATAGCAGGCACAACATCTTCTGATGAACTTTGGGGCACTGTGGGTTTTGGGGAAAATTTAATAGGGTAATTTTGTGTCCCACATATGGATTTCATCAACACCATCTATCAATTTATCTTCTAACTAGCAGTAAAAATAAAAAAGATCAAACTCATAGAGTGTCTTGTGGATTTTAAAATCCTTGTCTGCTAGGATAACATGATCCAGGTCAATAGGAGGGTGAATCATAGCATTAGGGGAATTTTGAGGTTTAAAATGGGCCTCCTAAGAAAAATGTAAAACTAAAATAAAATTTATAAGAAGCAATAGGATTCATGATGATGATGTCAACCATGGGGGTTGATTCACCGTTTTTGGAGTGAAAAAGTAAAAATATTAATAATAATAAAATAATAAAACTACTTTTTCAACTCTTATTTTGAACTTATATCCCTAAGTGATTACTCAAATTTCAAGCGGGAATACTCATTGGATGTGTTGTACCTTAAGAAACAACTCCTTGCTGTGTAAAGGAATCCGTGCTCAAGACATTATCTGATTATGTCACAAAATAAATATATATCTGTCTCTGTCCTATAAACCTTTAACGTTAATATTATAACCCTCAAATATTAAATCCATGCATGTTCTACAATGCCATATTCCACTTATGCTGAAGTGAACGAACGGAAGAAAAAGAGAGAAGAGGATTTCAATCAGATATGCTGTCTAAAATAGAATCTATCATTATAAAACCCTGAAGAAATAAGTAAAGATAAAGTTAAAACAGAGGAGCGCACATTAAGGTTTGTTTAACTCTTAAATACACATGTATAAAGAGACCTGCAGCTCAAATTACTCTATTTTGTTCACAGATATGAAAACATAGTGTAAACTGGATAACTTTTCAGCATAAACAGAATGATAGAAACTTGCATACTTCTTTCATTGATTTACTATTCTCCGGTACAAAATTTGGCTTCAAGGTTCAAAAACTCGGAACCTTTTTCTTTCTTGAAATTGTCTTTAAATACAGAATCACAAGACAGTTTCCAGCAATGAAACTGATTCTAACTATTTTAACTAATTCTAACTGCTTAAACTACTGGCGGTTACGGAGGCACATGCCTCAAAAGGTCCTATTACAATTTACATGACTTTGAGAAAATAACATAATGTGAATTTGAAAACTTCTAATCTATAAGAATAGCCGCTTCTGATGTGGTTGCTGAGTCAACGACTACTCCTGGTTGAGACGTTGGGATCCCTTTCGCTGTGTCCATTGAGAATGTTTTGCATTTTTTCCATAACTCACTTTGGGTTATTGGGGAATTCTTGAAACTGTGATATTCCAACCTGAATGCAACAACTTGACTGTGTGTAGGTCTTTCTGTGAAGAGAGTCTTCACCATCCATAGAAAATTGAAATGTCTCTGCAAGAAGTTAAACATTGTTTCTCCTTTTAAAATATGCGTATTTTCATGCCTGTTATCCGCCTTGCTTTTTTCCAATGTTAACGAATTTTCATAAAAGTTCCATGACATAATATTTCCTTTCTCTATCCAGCATGAAGGTAAAACTGTTCTTGTCAATTTATCAAATGATATATCAAATTTCTTCACTGTCTCCTTGAGTCCTAGTAGCCTTTTCTCTGCAACTTTCCGAAGATCATTCCTGATTATCATCTTATTCACCTCCGCAGCATAAAAGTATCTATCTTGTATCCCAATATCTTCTAATTCCTCATCTGACTTGGCATTAATAAAGTTTATGAACTTTCTAGCCCAATTTGCTCTCTTAATTACTGTTTGCTTATTAGATAGTATCTCTTCTTCATGTTCTGAGATAAGGCTTTTCTCCTTAGCAACTATATTCAAGAAATTCCAATTGGATTTCATTTCTGAGATAATTTCACCCCAAATGATATCTTTAGCCTTTATAAGGGAGATATTACCTTTTAACTTCTCTTTGAGATCTTTAATATCAGCTTCAGCCTTTTGTAATTTCTGCTTATTCCCAGTCGCTTCATTTTCTAGTGTCTGTATGACCTTGGTGGCCGCTTCTAACTCTGATTGAGCTCGCTTTAGATCTCCTTCTGCCATCTTCATCTCTGTGCTAAGTTGAGCAATCTGTGCTTGGGGATCTGTATCACCTGTAGGAAAAAAAAAAGTACAAGTATGACTCTCAATATGGTTTTGTAAAGATATAGCAGTCTGCTTTACTTTAGACAACTCTTCATCTTTCCGCAACAATTGCAGACACAGCTCTTCTTTTTCTTTCTCCACCTCTGCTACTTCTACAGCCATTGAATGCTCTACAGCTGGTAACTTTAGTTTTTTTCTCAAGGAAGATATCTCTATTTTTGCACTCTTCATGAGCTTTTGTACTGCAGCTTTGTCGTTAGGATCTACACCGATTTTCATGATAATCTTTTTCAATTCCTTGTTTTGAACTGATAAAGCCCTTGAATTAGCCTTCTCCATCTTGAACTATTTGATCACTTTCGCTAGCATGTTTTCAGCTTTAACAGCTGTGGCATTGGTCTTGGTTAACTAATTGACAATTAACTGTCCAGTATGCATATGAAGATTCATCTTATCCCACAGTGGAATCTTCTTTACATACATGGTTATATTTACCGCATTAAAACTGCTTGAAGATCCAAGGGACATCCTTGTTGGATGTGTTAGAGCCATTCTAAATTGATCCTTTTCAAGGTCCATTACAGTCAATAACCTAGTCTGATTAGCAGCTATGTGATGCTCTTCCTGAGCTTCTACATTAGCTGTTATTCTCTGATTTTTCTCTTCAATCTGTGTAAATATTTGTTTGACTGAGGGCATCTTCTCTGAGTAAAGCTCATGACCTCTAGAAGAAGAGGGAGCATTTTTTTCTTCATTTATATGGAAGGTAAAACCTGGTGAATTTGAAGAATGATCTTCGACCAATTTAGTTATCTTCTTCTCTCTTGGCTCTTCATCATCTACCTCAACAACATCATCCCTACTTCTTTTATTTTCCCTTTCAGTTATAACAAGTGTTTGAATTCTCGTTTTTGATGTATTTATTTCGCCTGGGTTTGCCAGCTTCTCCTGATCAGGTCTGCTTACGTGAGAAAACGAAAAATATCCATTCTCAATTCTTCTTTGGGAAATCACTCCATGTGGATCATATGACCATTTTTCTCCTAATAGCAAATGTGTCTCTTCCAACATCTTAGAAACTTCATCAAAAGCTTGCCTTATATTGACCACGAAAGGTCCCACACTCATAGGCATTTTATACATAAAACCTTTCTTCATGGGAAGAAAGTGCACCTGATCTACATTAAGGCTCTGTCTTATGAATTCAAGGGCAAAAAGCCGCATAGGCACAAAAGTTGGGAGCCTGTAAGGCTCAATATTAGCTCCATACAATCTTATCTCCGAATATTCTTCAAACACAAACCAATCTCCGAATATGCAACTAGGTCCCAACTGTAGAAACTCCAACCTGTAAGAGGAAAGGTCATCAATTGAGAATTGACAATCTCTTGCCAGAAAGATGGAATGTCGAGAACAACCCCAGGTTTCATCATCAGCGCGTACAAGACACCGGATTTCTTTATGGCGGAAAAAGCTGGGGATTTCTCAGCGTTTAGGGTCACTTGATGATACAATAAGGAATGGTTTACAAAAGACTTGGTAGCCTGGACGTCTTTTTCACTTTCCATGAGGGAATTGAGGTTTGTAGTACCAGATAGTGAGACTCGTTTTTCCATGGCTTAATGGACAACAGATAGCGAACGGAAGGGTGGCGGTAATACAGCTCAAAAGGGGAAAATGACAGCAAGTAATTTGAAAACGGGATAAAACAAACCTTTTAACAACTGCGTAAAGCCATATTAAATGCCTGTAATGACGTGTAATGCCGCTGACGTGGAGTATAGTTGTCTTCCACCTCGCTTTATAACGTCACCGCAGGGGCTCCTAGAGTACGGCGGTGAACTTCGACTTGCACCCCCCGCAATGAATCCAAGCCATTGATCATGGCTCACCCGCGGTCAAACTAGTCAACTACGGGGGCATTGCATTTGATAATTAACGAACTCTTTGCACCTCTGCATTGACTCGTCCGGTTTCAATCTTCAACGATCACTACTCCCACTCAGAGAGTTTCTCGAAACTTAAACATGAAGTATACATACATTCAAATAGAGCTTAATGATAAACTTTAATCTGCAGCGAGCTCGTAGAAACATTTTATTTTTTTAATGATATAGTATAAAAACATTATACTATAGCATATGCTTTTTGAAATTTCAGATTTTTTATTTTTCGATTTTCAAAATAAAATAGAAAATGATATGCAGATGATCCACAACATCTGGCTCCACCTGGGGATAGTGTTTTTGCCACGAAACACTAAGAACCTGCAGATCTGTGCCTTCACCTCGGGCATGGAGTCAAAAATTGCTTGATGAACTATGTACAATGATCACGCCGGATATATACAATGGTGGTCAAACAACTTTTAATGTTTGAAATAATGTTTTAGATATTTCCCATTCACAGGCATATCCATCACTTCTCCTTCAAGATTCTCCAGCATGAAAGTATTATTCATCCTGGCCTCATTAATTCTGAACGGACCATACCACAGAGGATCAAACTTGTCGTGTTTCCCTTTGTCTTCCCTTCGAGTATCCCACCTCAATACTAGGTCTCCCTTCTGAAACATGATTTCTTTTGCTTTCCTATCAAACATTGTCTTCATTTTTTGCTGGTAAGTAAGCAAATTCTCTTGAACTTTATTTCTGTTTTCATTTAACTCCATTACATTATTCATTCTTCTAATCATGGCATTAGGTTCCTCTTGAGCATCTTCAAGGAAAGAAATCACAGGTTTCACCAACTGAGTGGGAAACAATGTCTGAGTCCCATATACTAGCTCATAAGGTGACTTACCATTGGATCTTCTAGTGGTCATCCTCGTTGCCCATAATGCAAAAATTAGCTTTGAATCCCAGTTCTTTTGGTTTTCATTTATTGTCTTCTTCAGAATTCTTACCAATGTTTTGTTAGAAGATTCTGCCAATCCATTCCCTTATGGATGATAAGCTGTAGAATGAGACAATATCACATTGTAAGTCTGACAGAAATTAATAAACCTGATTGAGTTGAAAACTTGTGCATTATCTGTCACAATCTTTACTGGACATCCAAATCTGCTAAAGATATTTTCTTCTAGAAACTTCATAACAACCAAATCATTTGCCTTCCTGGTGGGGATTGCCTCCACCCACTTTGTAAAATAATCTGTAGCAGTAAGGATCCACTTAAACTACCCACTGGATGGTGGATTGATTTCTCCAATGAAATCCAACCCCCATTGTCTAAAAGGTTCTTCAATAAAAACAGGGAGAAGAGGTAATGGAGCTAGCTTTTTCTTTTCTGCAAATAATTGGCATTTTTGACAACTTTTGACTGTTTTGTAAACATCAGCAAACACAGATGGCCAATAGAAACCTGATTTGAATATTTTATGAGCAGTTACCTTCCAGCTATAATGCCCTCCGCACAAGCATTCATGATATTCTTTGATCACTTTTGAAATTTCTTCCTCTGTCAGACATAACAACAACACACCAGCCGGATCCTTCCAATATAATTTTGCTTCAATTATGACATAAGGCTGAGCCTTAAGTTTTAAAGCTCTATATTTAGCTCTATTTATTGAAGGGGGACGAGAAAGAAAGCATAAATAATGAACAATATCCTTATACCAATCTGAGCAGAGAAATTTATACTTAACTGCTGTCTTTGACTGATTACCACCTGTTTCTTCATCGATTTCCTCTACAGGGGCCAACAAATTGATTCCCAATGCTTGGAAATTGGACTCTGTCAATAATTTGGCCAATCCCAATCCTTTAACCAGCTTGGTTGATTTTACATCCAAATCATATTCTTGGATTTTAGCAATCCATTTTCCCCTTTTACCTTCCACATCGCTTTGTACTAGCACATCTTTTACAACTGAATTGGGAACGTATGCTAAGATTTGAGAATGAAGGATATAAGTTCTGAAAGCTTTCAATGCTTTCACCAAAGCATATACTTGTTTCTCCAATATATTATATTTTAATTTTGTATCTCAGAGAACTTTACTAAAATATGCTACAGGCTGTTCATGCTTTTCTTCATTTCTCTGTAACAACACAACAACAATTGTTGAAGGAGATGCAAACGAGAAAATTTGAAATGGCTTCAAATAATCTGGACTAATGAGAACAGGCGCTTCCTTTAAAGCTTCTTTAATCCTTTGGAAAGACTCTCTGGCTTCTTTGTCCCACTTCACTTCGGCATCTTTTTTCAACATGTCCATTATCTTCTTGACGATTTCTGCGTAATTGGGAACGAATCTTCTTAGAAAATTAATTTTTCCAAGAAATCTCTGAATATCTTTTTTGCTTCGGGGTAGTGGGATAGACTGTATTTCTTCAACTCTTGCTAGATCAATCTTCACACCTTGCTTTGAAACAATATGGCCCAATAGTTTGCCTTCTTCCAGGGCAAACAGAGATTTTTTAGGATTCAACGACAATCCATACTTTCTACACTTCAGGAAAGCTTTCTGCAAATGTTGCAGGTGTTCTTCATCAAAATTTGGAAAAATTGTGACATCATCCAGATAAATAACTACAAACTGATCCCCAACAAATGCAATATCCATCGCTCTTTGGAATGTAGCTCCTGCATTCATTAGGCCAAAAGGCATCCTGGCGTACATGAATGTTCCCCAGGGTGTAGTGAAAGCAGTTTTCTTTTGATCTTCCTTCTCCACAGCAACCTGATTATACCCTAAAAAACCATCCACCATAGATAATCTGTAAGCTCCAGTCACTTTTTGTAAGACAAAATCCATCTTCGGCAAAGGATAATTATCTTTCAATGAGTCCCTATTCAGGTTCCTGAAATCTACGCATAGCCTTATCTCTCCATTTTTATTTCTGACTCGTACAAGATTGGAAACCCAATCTGAATATCTGAGAGGAATAATTATTTTAGCCTGCAGCAATTTCTTTACCTCCTTTTCAATCGGAGCCAACAATAATGGATTGATTTGTCTGAGCTTCTGTTTATGCGGTTTGAATCCATCTTTCAGTGGGATTTTATGATGTATAATACTCTTATCATACGTCTTCAAATCATCATAAGACCAAGCAAATACATCTTTGAATTGTTTGAACAAATTTATGTACCTCTCTTTATAGTCCTTCGGGACTCCTTTGAACAATTTGATCATTTTAGGCTCATGTTGAGTTCCTAAATTACAATCTTCCACATTCTCATCTTGGTTTGCTTTATTCTGATTCACTGCCACGTCATTTGCATCAAACAGTCTTTCGAGAGGCACCAAGCCTCTTGGCAAAACATTGTCTTTCAACTGAATAATCTCCTGACCACCAATATTCTTTTTCAGAGTCTTACTAGCCAACTCATCTTCATCAGTTTCCAAATCAATCTGATTATCTTCAAAATATTCAATCATCAACAAAAATTGTTTAATCTGTTCATCATCCTCAAAGTCCTGCCAATGTTTGACATTGTCAGGGATTGAAGGTCTATATCTCATCTCAATTTCATATCTTAGTCTCGGATTGATCGGAGGCTTGAATGTATTGGCTACAACTGCTAAAGAATCAACCATTTTATTCTCTCCCCTTGGAACAAACTATAAGTTGAAAGCTTCAAAGTAGTTTTCAATTAAATCCCAAACCTCATTCCTATATGCTCTTAATCTGGGATGTTTAGTTTGACACAAATTCTTTATTTGTCTTATGATTAATTCAGAATCACCAAACACAGTCATAGACTGAATTCCCATTTGCTTAGCTGTCTACAGACTAATGATTAATGCTTCATATTCCGCTACATTATTAGTGGACTCAAACTCCAATTTGAAAGAAAAAGGTACAAGGTTACCTTCCGGAGATACAAAAATGAAACCAGCTCCAGTGCCTTCTTTAGAAAACGCGCCATCAAAATAACACTTCCAAAGTCTGTTTGAATGCAGCTCCTTATGTACAATAGTTGAAGGGAGCTGCCCTTGTGTTTCTTCAGCAAATTCTGCATCTTCATGCAGCATGAAACAAGAGAGGTCATCCTTCTCTTGGCCATAAATAGGTGAATTACCTGCATCTTTCTTGGTAGTAGTTTTTTGAAATCTAGTTTCTCTATACAACCTCTTTTCTTTCTCATTAAAAACAGGAATGATGGCATATGTAAAATCTAGCTTTAAAAATCCTCCAAGCTTTGCCCCCCAATATCTAGATAATAGCATACCAAATATGGCTGGAATATCAGCCACTACCACGTCCATCATAATGCTCTTGGCTGGGATTTGAGCCAATGTAACAACCATATCCTTAATAAGACCCACACACTTCACCCTTTTTGAATCAAAAGAATAAAGATCTTTGTATGGCTTAGTGATTTGTAGATTCAACTCTTTCATCACACATAATGGCATCAGATTGTGGGATGCACCAGAATCTAGCATACAATTATGTAAAACAAAATCATGTAACAGAAGTGATATATAAAAAGGAGGGACAGATGAATCTACCTCTTCAACATGAGGTCCAAAGGTAACCACTGGTTTTTCTTCTTGCAGATTTACTATATCGCCCACTTCATCAGACTGAGATAAATTGATAAACTCTGCAATCTCCTTCTTATAACCAGGTGTTTTCATTAACTCAAGAAGAGGTATTTGAATTTTCACTTTCTCCAACTCTTTCGAAAAACTGAAAGTTTGATTTTGTTTTGTCAAATTTTTAGGTTCTTCTTGATTTTTATTGGAATTTATACCTTGATTAGAAACAGTAACAACTTTCTCCAAAATATTAGGATCCTTAATCTTTGTTTGAGAAACCCCAACTTGCTGTTTTTCCTTCTCTTTTTCTTCATTCATGGGTTGTTTCCCCTTATCTGATTTCTTAATCTAATTTTCCTGTAATGGAGTCGCCATTGGAGCAGGTACTGCTTCTGGTTCTCTTCCCTCATCATCTTGAGTTCTTAACCTCTTCTTTGACCTCAAATCATATTTTTTATGTAATTCTGATTACATGAAGTCTGTGAACTGTCTGCAGTAATCATCCATCTCTTCTTGATCAAATGAAAGATCGGTTTCTTCATTTTCTTCCACTCCTTCTTCCTCAGCTTCTTCTTCTATTTCATCGTCTTCCATGTACACAGCAGAAATTCGAGCATCATCCTCTTTCTCATCATCATCATCTGCTGAACAGGATGGAGCTGCTTCTATATACAAAGGTGCTTGCACCTGATCTTGATCTTTCCTTTCTCTTTGTAGAATCTGCGGGGCTATTTTTTAAATTGGGGATTAAAAACCCCTCTATTTTGTCTTGCAGGCTTATTATCTATTTCCAACTTCACCAATTTATTAGACAATTTTTTTATGACCTTAGTCATATCGTCAATTCTCTGATCTTGAGATGAGGCTTCTTCTTTAGCTTTTCCTTTATCTTGAACTTTACCAACAGTGGACATATTAGCCTCAATCTCTAGAGCATCAGTTTGAATCTGCTCCAAAGTAGGAGACCTTCTTTCTCTCAATGTGAAACTAAACTCTGGCTCAAATGCACCAACAAAAACAACCCTTGCTCCAATAGGAGGAGGCTTCATTTCCGCAGGAAAACTATTATACAATTTGTTAAATCTTTTCACAAAATCACTCATATTTTCATCAGATTTCTTCTTTATTGCATTAAATTCTATCAAAGAATAACCGTGGTCCCTCTTTTCGCCCCATCTCTCGATGAAACGTCTTTCTAGGGCATCCCAATCATTTATGGAACCATTAGGTAATCCTTTAAACCATTTCCTTGCCTCTCCACTTAGAGACTGAACAAAAAGTCTCATTACAACGTCCAAATGTTCAACATTTAAATTCTCAGCAAATGTGCAAAACAGGGGCAAGTGCTGTTCTGCAGTTATTTCATCTTCACCAGTAAATCTAGGGAGTAACTTGAGATACTCCTGAGGCATATCATGCAGTGGTTGTGGTAGATTTAATGGTGCATATCTGTTCACTGGCAGCAGGTCGCCGCTGTTATGCCTGGTTAATCGCTTCCCTTGGTGGGGGGTGAAATGAATACTGCTTGTAGATGGGGTAGTCGAGGTGGAACAACTGGGTATCGGGTCGTGTGAGAACGACCAAGGAAACAAGTTTCAGACAGAGATTGAGTTTGAAATATGAAAGACACAAACTCCAAAGATTGATTTTCTAATGTAGGCTCTTGAAAATGAATGGATGATGGTGAGGATTCTTTTTCCAAGAAAGTGAGTTTCCTGGAAATATTCTTGGATGGAGTGCGTGAACTGCTGCCTGGTGTGAGCAGTGTAGTTTCTGGTGTATAAAATATTTTTGGTTTCTGGCTCTTCTTTGAAACAAGCTTCTCAGGATCAGACAAAACAGGAACTTTTTGCTGAGAGGTATCCGACCTCGTGTGAGGTTTCTTGGGAGCCAGAGCTATTTTAAAACAAACACGTTCTTTACTATTTCTCCTCTCTCAATCAAACTGCGAGAAATGTAAACAAAACCCGTGGAAAATATTTGAATCTTCGCCTAACGGCGCCAATTAATGCTGAATCTTGAGAAACAATTCCTTGCTGTGTAAAGGAATCCGTGTCAAGAAATTATCTGATGATGTCACAAAATAATTATATATCTGTCTCTGTCTTATAAACCCTTAAACATTAATAGTATAACCCTCAAATATTAAATCCATGCATGTTCTGCAATGCTATATTCCACTTATGCTGGAGTGAGCGAATGGAAGAAAAAGAGAGAAGAGGATTTCAATCAGATATGTTGTTTAAAAACAGAATCTATCATTATAAAACCCTGAAGAAATAAGTAAAGATAACGTTAAAATAGAGGAGCGCACATTAAGGTTAATTTAACTCTTAAATACACATGTATAAAGAGACCCGCAGCTCAAATTACTCTTCTAAATTCACGTGACATGAAAACATACAGAACTAGATAACTTTCTCAAAGATAAACAGAATCATAGAAACCTCTAGTATTTCTTCATCACTTACTATTCTCTGAGACAAAATTTGCCTCTGTGGTTCCAAAACTCGGAACCTCTGTCTTTCTTGAAATTATCTTTAAATACAGAATCACAAGACAGCTTCCAATAATGAAACTGACTCTAACTGCTTTAACTAATTCTAACTCCTTAAACTACTGAATGTTACGGAGGCACATGCCTCAAAAAATCCTATTACAATTTACATAATTTTGAGAAAAATGGATAATGTGAACTTGAACACTCCTAATCTATAAGAACAACTGCTTCTGATGCAGTTGTTGAGTCAACGGATACTCTTGGTTCAGACGTTGGGATCCCTTTCGCTGTGTCCATTGCAAATGTTTTGCATTTTTTCCATAGCTCACTTTGGGTTATTGGGGAATTCTTGAAACTGTGATATTCCAACCTGAATGCAACAACTTGACTGTGTGTAGGCCTTTCTGTGAAGAGAGTCTTCACCATCCATAACAAATTAAAATGTCTCTGCAAGAAATTAAACATTGTTTCTCCTTTTAAAATCTGTGTCTTTTCATGCCTGTTATCCGCCTTGCTTTTTTCCAATGTTAACAAATTTTCATAAAAGTCCCATGACATAATATTTCCTTTCTCTTTCCAGCATGAAGGTAAACTTTTTCTTGTCAATTTATCAAATGATATATAAAACTTCTTCACTGTCTCCTTGAGCCCTAGTAGCCTCTTCTCTGCAACTTTCCGAAGATCATTCTTGATTATCATCTTATTCACCTCCGCAGCATAAAAGTATCTATCTTGTATCCCAATATCTTCTAACTCCTCATCTGACTTGGCATTAATAAAGTTTATGAACTTTCTAGCCCAATTTGCTCTCTTGATTGCTGTTTGTTTATCAGATAGTATTTCTTCTTCATGTTCTGAGATCAGGCTTTTCTCCTTAGCAACTATATTAAGGAAATTCCAATTGGACTTCATTTCTGAGACAATTTCACCCCAAATAATATATTTAGCCTTTATAAGGGAAATATTACCTTTTAACTTCTCTTTAAGGTCTTTAATCTCAGCTTCAGCCTTTTGTAATTTCTGCTTATTCCCATTCGCTTCATTTTCTAGTGTCTGTATGACCTTGGTGGCCGTTTCTAACTCTGATTGAGCTCGCTTTAGATCTCCTTCTGCCATCTTCATCTCTGTGCTAAGTTGAGAAATCTGTGCTTGGGGATTTGTATGACCTGTATGAAAAACAAAAGTACAAGTATGACTTTCAATATGGTTTTGTAAAGATATAGCAGTCTGCTTTACTTTAGACAACTCTTCATCTTTCCGCAACAATTGCAGACGCGGCTCTTCTTTTTCTTTCTCCACCTCTGCTACTTCTGCAACCATTGAATGCTCTGCAGCAGGTAACTTTAGTTTTTTTCTCAAGGAAGATATCTCTATTTCTGCACTCTTCATGAGCTTCTGTATTGCAGCTTTGTCGCTAGGATCTACACCAATTTTCATGATAATCTTTTTCAATTCCTCGTTTTGAAATGATAAGGCCCTTGAATTAGCCTTCTCCATCTTGAACTGTTTGATCACATTCGCTAGCATGTTTTCAGCTTTAACAGTTGTGGCATTGGTCTTGGTTAAATAATTGACAATTAACTGTCCAGTCTGCATATGAAGATTCATCTTATCCCACAGTGGGATCTTCTTCACATCCATGGTTATATTTACCGCATTAAAACTGCTTGAAGATCCAAGGGACATCCCTGTTGGATGTGTTAGAGCCATTCTGAATTGATCCTTTTCAAGGTCCATTACAGTCAACAACCTAGTCTGATCAACAGCTATGTGATGCTCTGCCTGAGCTTCTACATTAGCTTTTATTCTTTGATTTTTCTCTTCAATCTGTGTAAATAATTGTTTGACTGAGGGCATCTTCTCTGAATAAATCTCATGACCTCTAGGAGAAGAGGGAGCATTTTGTTCTTCATTTATATGGAAGGTAAAACCTGGTGAATTTGAAGAATGATCTTTGGCCAATTTAGTTCTCTTCTCCTCTCTTGGCTCTTCATCATCTACCTCAACAACATCATCCCTACTTCTTTTATTTTCCCTTTCATTTATAACAGGTGTTTGAATGCTCGTTTTTGATGTATTTATTTCGCCTGGGTTTGCCAGCTTCTCCTGATCAGGTCTTCTTACGTGAGAAAACACAGAATATCCATTCTCAATTCTTCTTTGGGAAATCACTCCATGCAGATCATATGACCATTTTTCTCCTAATAGAAAATGTGTCTCTTCCAACATCTTAGAAACTTCATTAAAAGCTTGCCTCATATTGACCACGAAAGGTCCCACACTCATAGGAAATTTATACATAAAACTTTTCTTCATGAGAAGAAAGTGCACCTGATCTCATTAAGGCTCTATCTTATGAATTCAAGGGCAAAAATCCACATAGGCACAAAATTTGGGAGCCTGTAAGGCTCAATATTAGCTCCATACAATCTTATCTCCGAATATTCTTCAAACACAAACCAATCTCCGAATATGCAACTAGGTCCCAACTGTAGAAACTCCCGGGCTTTTGGAAGAAAACATGGAGGAGAAACCCCATTCAAAATTCTATAAGCAATAGACATATAATGACTGGCAAACTCAAATAACCCTGCTTCATTTTCCTCTTTTCTATTTATGTCAGTCCAAAATAAAACTGATTGCTTTTGTTTGTTGACATCAACTATATTCAACCCCAAACTCATAAATTCTTCGACATTTTGATATAAGAATAAATAAACAATCAATGACAGGAATTTAAAGAAACCTGTAAGAGGAAAGGTCATCAATTGAGAATTGACAATCTCTTGCCAGAAAGATGGAATGTCGAGAACAACCCCAGGTTTCATCATCAGCGCGTACAAGACACCGGATTTCTTTATGGCGGAAAAAGCTGGGGATTTCTCAGCGTTTAGGGTCACTTGATGATACAATAAGGAATGGTTTACAAAAGACTTGGTAGCCTGGACGTCTTTTTCACTTTCCATGAGGGAATTGAGGTTTGTAGTACCAGATAGTGAGACTCGTTTTTCCATGGCTTAATGGACAACAGATAGCGAACGGAAGGGTGGCGGTAATACAGCTCAAAAGGGGAAAATGACAGCAAGTAATTTGAAAACGGGATAAAACAAACCTTTTAACAACTGCGTAAAGCCATATTAAATGCCTGTAATGACGTGTAATGCCGCTGACGTGGAGTATAGTTGTCTTCCACCTCGCTTTATAACGTCACCGCAGGGGCTCCTAGAGTACGGCGGTGAACTTCGACTTGCACCCCCCGCAATGAATCCAAGCCATTGATCATGGCTCACCCGCGGTCAAACTAGTCAACTACGGGGGCATTGCATTTGATAATTAACGAACTCTTTGCACCTCTGCATTGACTCGTCCGGTTTCAATCTTCAACGATCACTACTCCCACTCAGAGAGTTTCTCGAAACTTAAACATGAAGTATACATACATTCAAATAGAGCTTAATGATAAACTTTAATCTGCAGCGAGCTCGTAGAAACATTTTATTTTTTTAATGATATAGTATAAAAACATTATACTATAGCATATGCTTTTTGAAATTTCAGATTTTTTATTTTTCGATTTTCAAAATAAAATAGAAAATGATATGCAGATGATCCACAACAGATGTGTCTGATTCCTCATCCAAGGAGTTTGATGTCAAGATACCTCGATGGACCCCAAGACATTTAAAATGAGAAAATACATAAAAAAATGTGATCGCAATCGTATTTTTTATGTATTTCTCATTTTGTGTGTAGGAGGGAAAGTCCATCAAAGTATGCAACATGGGTACTCCCTGATGAGGAATTAAGTTTTTCATCCAACGAGTACTCCCGCTCGAAATTTGAGTAAAAACTTTGGGAGATAAGTTGAAAATATGAGTTGAAAAAGTAGATTTTTCATTTTTCCCTCTAAAATTTGATGATGTCATCAAATCTTATTTGATTTTTTCCACTATTATTTTATAATTTCCTTAGGAGGCCCATTTTGGACCTCAAAATTCCCCTAATGGATCAAGGGTTCTCGACCTTTTCTTCTTGGGCATCATAATTGGTTCAAGTTAAGTACAATTGAATAATTTCGCTGGTATTACTGATTTGAAGAGTGCATAGGCAGAATTGGTGTGAGGAAGATGATGAAATGGGAGAAAAAATTGGGATTGCTACGTTTGACCTGTAAAATTGAAAAATTTGTTGCAAAGGTGGTAATTGGATAGCACATTAAAGTTCAAAACAAGCGGGAGGAAGGAATTTTATAGCTTTCCCTGATTTCCCATTATCCATGGCATGGGTCTATTGGTTAACGGTTAATCTGTAATATTCCTAAATTAGCATGCAGCTAATTGGAATATTAATTTTTTATTTTGCTTCTTAGTTAGAAGAATAAGTGGGTAGAGAGACCCATAAATCTCTTTAGTAAGAATAAATCACTCCAAATGTGAATGGAGGACATCAAAAGAGCTTAATAAAGCACCCTTATCTGTGAACAAGGGATGAAGCATGTGGAGTGGGTCAACTTTTACCAAATCAACAATGCTGGTATGGAGGGAGTGGTAATCTAATGAGGGGCAGCGCAGTTTTGGAGGGAGATCCCTTGCACGGATGTAGTGGCTTTAATGAGTGGGGCCCAAGGTGAGGAAGCTCACCAAGCATATAAGGAAGGAGATGGCAGCCATAGAAATCATGTTTGGATTATTATTTGATTATGGTATGTTTCACTTGTGGCTCTCTTCATTTTTTTATCTAAGATTATAGTGATGTTTAGCACAAGGGTGTTCCCGAGCGGGAATCCCACCTTAATCCTCGGGGGACTTCGAGTGCTCGCTCAAGAGAAGTTCTTGAGAATTATTTCCACATTCTGGCATTTGGCCAAGCTACAAATTTCTTCTACAGGGTAGTTTCTATTTAGAGATGTGCTAAGTTGCAAGGTACAGTAGTGGATGGTTTCATTGGGCCATTTCTAATCTTGTCTTCAGTGGAGGAAGGTTTCTTCCCATTGGGAGATAAATAAGGAAGGTCCCTAAGCTTCATTTCATATTTTGGCATCAGGCCAAGTCATCATCATCTCCTACAATGTAGTATTACTCCCAAACTACGTTATTTTATTGAGTAGATCCAAAGGAGGGTTCAGTGCCACATTTGGGAGGTTAGATCTTCATTGGAGGGATAAAAACTTCATTGAGAGAGTCTATTGGAGGAGTTCCATTCAGATCTACATCAGTTTCAGCCACCTCCTCTATGTGCTTCAGTTTCAGTGATTCTTCAGCCCTAGGGCTTTAGATCACCTTTATATATTTTGTGTATTTCCATAAACCCTTCCTGGGTTATCTAGGAAAAGTGTGTGGGAGCCTAGATCCCCATTTTCAGCCTTGTATGAGCATGGTGTCATCATATATATGTATATATATTTCCCAGTTGTAGTATTAGTCAATAAAACTGCGTTATACTTTCTTTAGTATTTTGTGTAGCAGTGTATCACATGTTTTAGTTCTTTTTAGGCATTGGAGGCTTCTCTTGCCTAGCTTGAGGGACTTGATCCCCAAGATATTGTAATCATTTGCTGTTGTTATGCTTAATACCATGGATCTATCTTTGGCTCATATGTAGTGTGTTGACAATTGTTGCTATTTCCATTATTATGTTCAAATATTGTTGCTTCCCTATTTGGGAATATTGCAGTGGTATCAAAACATAATCTTCGCTCAGCCTGTGAAGACATTGCATCTATTTTATCAGAGGAAGAAGAAGCTTCTCACAGAAAAGAGAAGACTTACAGAAGAGACAAAGGAAAGACTCCATTATTTGGAGAAATGGAAAGAAAGAAGTTTTCAAAACTTCTTCTCCAAACTATGCATGTTATCAATAGAGAAATCAAGGGAATGAGGAGGGAAAGACATGCAGATCCCTCTAAAATATTTGCACATGAATAAAGCTCCAATTATTCATATTATGGGTGTGAGCATTCACCCACACAATTAGATCCACAAAGCTCTACCATGACTATATTCATAGCAAGAGATATGGAGGAAGGAGATGCATCAAAGGAGGAGACTCTTAGTGATTATTTTCAAGAGTATGAATCTCAATCTCAGAGGTTCAAAGATCATCTAAACTTCCAAGGGTTTTGTAAGATCAAGGAGAATAGAAGACCTATCAATAAAAATAGAAGAAAAGGGGGCAAGCAACATGCTTTGGGTATATTATTTCTACCTACTTTTGATGGGTCACCTAAATGCATAGCTAGGGCCTAGGTGAAGGAGCTAGACACCTATTTGCAGTAGCACCAAGTTTCAGAAGAGGAAGCCATTAGAGTAGTAGCGCTGCATCATGAAGGTAATGCTTATGCTTGGTGGTTTTATGAAAATTCTTCCTTGAATCATGTAAATGTATCTACATATGAAAATTTCACTAGGAGGTTAGTGAAAATATTTGATGTAAAACATTTTCGAACATCCTTGGTTGAGCTAGACAAGCCCAAACAAATAAAAGCTTTGCATAAGTTGGAAGGATCCACAAACCCAACTCCATTCCAAGATTATATTGAGGGGGTTAAAAGTTTCAGAATACCTTGTTAGAGGCAAGATCCCAAATTCAGGAAGAGCTCTCTTCTCAAAAGGAATACATGGAGATCTCCTTTTCAAAAGGGGATCAAGACAAAGAGCCTCTTAATGAAGATGAGGTAACCTCCATTAATGATGAAGGGGAAGAGCAGGAAAGAGGTAAAAACATTGTCACATTAGGAGCATATCTAGTACTTAATGGAGAGGGATATGGAGCAATTGCTCCAATTAGAGGAGCCCTTGTATCCTTGCAAGGAGTTTCAAAGGGTCTAACATGTGGAGATCAGGGCATAATCCATGAGCAGCATGTGACAACATTTATAGATTGTGAGACTTTGTAGATGGAAGGAGAAGATAGGGAGGATGACCAGCATTAGGTGATTAGGAGAACACACCCCTATCTATTTCAGGAGGTTGATACACAAAAGTGGTAGACTATTTTGCGCAGTGAGAGCAGGGACAAAGTAGTCCACTCATATATGCAGTCTACTCTTGACATTGATGTCTCATTACATGGAGGCATTCCACCTGGGAGGCCACCAGATCAGGAGTTGGTGAGAGATGTCTCACAACAGGTTGCACCACTCATAGATCCAGGAGGAGTGGGAACCTTGGGAGGACTTGGTACAACTTAGAGAGTCTGGGGTAGGCTCAAGGGGGAGGGAGACATTCTCCCAATCTCAGTATTAACCACTCTCACCAAACATCTAGCACTGAGAGGAGGTTTTTCAGGGATGGATGATGGATCCATCATGGTGCAAGGATACCACTCCATGGCTTTGGAGAATCAAAGGATACTTCCCCATAGGAAGGAATATTCCACATATAGTAGAGGTTGGTGGCCACTCATGCTTACATTGGCCAAAATCAGAAAATTTTTGATAGGTGATAGCTTCCCATGGAATGCTAGCCTCCAAAAAATTCCACCTTCACTAGAGCATGAGCAGCTGCAGGAGGAGTAGCAGAGGCGGGATATCAGCATCATGGTGTATGAATTTGGCATGGGAGATGTCAAAGAATAGGGCAGAAACATGACAGACGCTTTACATGATATATTAGTAGCATTTTCATTATTGAGTATTGACCCTTATTAGATATCCCAGTTGTTGGTGGAATACTCCAAGGATCTCTTTTCATGCGAAGTACTTGATGGCCAATTATAATATGGGAGATATTAAGTGAGAGATGGGGTCATCTATTTTCAGAGTAAAATCTTCTTGAATAGAGCCTCTAAGCTCAAGGAGAAGCTACTACATGCAGCATATGAGGGTTTTCTATCCAAACCCGCTGGTTTTATAAGAGCATATCGTACTATTCTGGAGGGATTCATTTGGGAAGGCTTCAAAAAAGAGATGCACCATCACAATAAGAGAAGCATAGGTTGTTTGGAGGTTGAGGAGAGACATAAATCTTTGGTAGAGATATCACAGCCACTTCCTTTCTCATTGGGAGTGAGAGGAGGCCCATCTATGAGCCACCTCACTAGCTTGAACAAAGCACATTGTAAGGGTTGTATTTTTGTGCATCATGATTAACTTACTATGTATTTTTATTTCCTTACTATTCATGTGCAGGGCATTGTTCCAAGCGTGGGAACTCTTTCTTATAGAATTCATGGTCTACTTGGGGCCATAAGCAGTATTGATGATGGCCACTCCCTAGGAGATGTTGGGGAGATGATATCTTATTCAGGGTGTGCTCAATTTGCACCTCATGTCATACACCTTCTCCAAGCATGTGAGAATATTGGGGAAGCAAGCAAGTGTTTGGGAAACCACTCATCATATCGTATTATGTGGCAGTTAGGAGTAAAACTATGTTGGTTGCACTTGAGGGACAATTTTCCTTCTCCAGTACTACACATGGCAGCTAGCATGACTTTGATTGTGATCCCATATGTTGATGATGTTCTTATCATTTTTGGGGACATTATTGGAGGGATGACACATAAGTTGGATGTGTCCACTGGGAATGAGACTTCCCACACTTATTCATGCTTCAGGGGGAGCATGCGACATTATATGGCTACTACCGTATATCACTTGTTTCCTTATGAGGTGAGCCATATGGTTAACTTAAGCCTTTGGAAGGAGCCTCTCATGAGCATTTGGGAGGATTTTTTATATGAATTACAATTCTGGAGGGTGATTCATTTTATATGGATGATAGCTTGGAATTTGGAGCTTCACATGGGAATGAAGGTTCCCTACATTTTTCAGTTCTATCCTTGCAGTTTCTTGAGGACACATTAGTGGAATTTTGAGGTCTAAAATGGGCCTCCTAAGGAAAATGTCTGATCACAATTCAACATATGAGAACCAGTCACATTTTAGGGGATGACATCATCCATAATGGTTGAGGTGGCATTGCTTGAGATAAAGGTACTTACTTGTCACATTCTCAATGGTGGATAAAAACTCATGGTTAACCATGGTAGTGCTCTAAGTACTTTTAAAGTCAAAGTAAAGTACTCATAATAAATGTCATTTCACATTTTTTGAATAAAAATATATTATTGTCATTTCATATTTCTTGAAAGAAACAATGCATATCCCTATACATTTATTATATTATATTATATTTATATAGTATATTAATTACATGTTATTATAAAATTTAAATAATATAAATTTTAATTAATAGCATATAATATAATTAAGAATTTATAAATTTATATTTATATTTTATTTTAAGTTATTTAAGTACAAAGGAAAAATGCACTAGTTGTTCAATGATAATGATTTTTTCTTGAAAAGCTCATTCTTATCTATAGTCACATCAATACAATTTTTTTATTAATTTTATTTTGGTACAACTGCTGAATTGAATTTAACTATGGTTACATAGATTGTGGTGCAAAATGTGAATTGAAAATTCATAAATATTATTTTATTGGTTTAGCTATTATTTTATTATTTCCTTAGAAGGCCCATTTTAGACCTCAAAATTCCTCGAATGAGAAACATTTGGGAGGGGAGGATTGTAATATTCATAAACTAGCATGCAACTAATTGGAATATTAATTTTTTATTTTGATTCTCAGTTAGAAGAATAAGTGGGTAGAGAGACCCTTAAATATCTTTAGTAGGAATAAATCACTCCAAATGTGAATGGAGGACATCAAAAGAGCTTAATACAACACCCTTATGTGTGAACAAGGGAAGAAGCATGTGGACTGGGTCAACTTTGACCAAATCAATAACGTTGGTATGGAGGGAGTGGACAGTCAATGAGGGACGATGTAGTTTTGGAGGGAGATCCATTGCATGGAAGTAGTTGCTTTAATGAGTGGGGCCCAAGGTGAGGAAGCTCACCAAGCATATAAGGAAGGGGATGGTAGCCACAGAAAGCATGTTTGGATTATTATTTGATTATGGTGTGTTATGACTTGTGGCTCTCTTCAGCTATTTAGCTAAGATTGTAGTGTTGTCTAGCACAAGGGTGTTCCCGAGTGGGAATCCCACCTTCATCCTCGGGGGACTTCGAGTGCTCACTTGGGAGAATTTATTAAGCATTATTTCCACATTCCGACATTTTTCCAAGCTATAACTTTCTTCTAGAATGCAGTTTCTGTTTAGAGATGTGTTGAGTTGCAGGGTGCAGCAGTGGAGGGTTTCATTGGGCCATTTCTGAGTTTGTCTTGAGTGGAGGAAGGTTTCTTCCCATTGGGCGATCAGTAAGGAAGGACCCTAAGATTCATTTCATATTTTTTCATTAGGCCAATTCATCCTCATCTCATACAATGCCGTATTAATCCCAAACTGCGTTATTTTATTGAGCAGATACAAATGAGGGTTCAGTGCCACATTTGGGAGGTTAGATATTCATTGGAGGGATCGAATCTTCATTGAGAGAGTCTATTGGAGGAGTGACATTCAGATCTACATCTGTTTCATCCACATCCTCTATGTGCTTTAGTTGCAGTGATCCTTCATCCCTAGGGCTTTATATCACCATTATATATTTTGTGTATTTCCAGAAACCCTTCCCGGGTTATCTAGAAAAAGTGTGCGAGAGCCTAGATCCCCATTTCAGCCTTGTATGAGCATTGTATCATTGGATATATGTATATATATTTCCCAGCTGCATTATTATTCAATAAAATTGTGTTTTACTTGCTTCAGTATTTTGTGTAGGAGTGTATTACATGTTTTAGTGTTTTTTAGGCATTGAAGGCTTCTCTTGCCTAGCTTGAGTGACTTGATCCCCAAGATATTGTACTCATTTTCTGTTGTTATGCTTAATAACATGGATCTATATTTGGCTCATATGCAATGTTTTGACATTTTCTGCTATTTCCATTATTGTGTTCAAATATTTTTTCTTCTCTATTTGGGAATATTACATAATCTCATTTAATTATGAAACAGATTGATTTAGGTGGGAGGGGAATTGATTGGATGGGAAAAGGGTGGATGAGGTGGCATGATAGGATAGGTAGAAGGATAATGGTTGAGAGGGTGGTTTTAGGTTGGCAAAGAATACCACTTTTGGAGGGGGTAGCGCACGGTAAGCGGCTTTCGTGAGGGCGGGTACGAACTTGCTTGCACCTGCCATGTATGTTGTGGGTCCTATTCCAATACCGCTAACTTCAGACCCCCCCCCCCCCCCCTTAGAGAATAAAGTTTGGATAGTGCAGGGGGTCGGAACATAAATATTAGTCATTAGATTAAGATCGATGAATTTAGATGAAAGGAAAAGTGGCGGGGTGTTAATACGATCTGACGAGATGAATTATGGGGTCAAGAAATGAATAATGTACGAAAAGGATTATATTGATGGTGAAAACTTATGGAAATAGAAAAATGAAAGAAAAATGCCCGAAAAATTTTTGAATGAATAAAAAATTTAAAATTAGGATATAAACAATGTAACCTTTTTCTTTCTCCAACATATAAAATGTCTTCGCTATGCAACTTGGGATAAACTTTTCATGTCTTTTCCCAAAATCATTTTCTCTTTCTATCTACCCTTTCTTCTAATATAGATTTTTTTCATCTTTTCTTTTGCAGGGTGCATTTGAACTAGCATGCCCAGATCATATTTTTTTTTATGAAAATCTATCCTATTCTATCCCTTATTTCACCTATTGTTTCAGATTATGTTGTTGAATTAATTTTGTTTCTACCTAGCTACTGACTTACCAAGATTAAACTATTTGGTAAGTCTTTATTCGCTAACCTATTTAACAGAAATTCAAACTTGTTCAATCATGCTTAAATTGTAAGAATTGAACAAACTAACTTATCAGTAGTGGCATTTCTACTTGTAGCACTTTCAGTATTATTCTTTTTTTGTGGGGTTTTCTTTTTCTTTTCTTTCACTCTTTTCAATTTTTTTTCTTTTTTCAACATACCCTCTTTTCTTTTTCAATTTTTTTTGGAAATCATTTGAATATTGAAAATCATGTACAATATGAATTTTCAACTATAAAATACTCAATCACCTTGAGATCCTTGTTACAGGACAAATGACCTCCTCATCAGCTCAGAGGAGAAGGTAACATGGAAGGAAGAAAATGACATAGACAAGACCCAATTTTTCCAAGGGAATGCACCACAGAAACAACTAGGCAGAGTTATAACGCACCTAAGCCATGCAAAGGAAGTGTTAATGATTAGGGTAATGCTCTGTCTTTCCCAAGGGGCAACACTATCCATGTTTGAATGTGAAAAGGGAAATATCTTGCGGAAAATTGACTGGCATTTCCAGATTTTTCTCAAAAAGAGTCAGTTTAAAATAGAAAATAAAAGGCACAAACCTTTTATTAGGACTTGCCAAACACAACTGGAGTCCTATGGAATGCAAAATAAAAGAAAAGCGAGGAAACATCTAGATCTTTCCCGATTCGAACTGGTTGAAAGAGCTGGCAAGGTTTTCCCTCTCCATCTCCTATAAATTGGAGTTGTGGGCTCTCGGTCTAAGGTCAAAGGTTTGATTATATGTAGAGCAGAATTTCATTGTTGTAGTGTGAGGCTTGAAGATTAGAAAATTTTATTGAAGACTTTATGCCTTGAGCATCATCACACTCAGAGATAGAGAAAGAGAGAGAGGAATTGGAAGATTGAGGAGGGCTTGGTGCAACTGACGGTTGTAATCCTCCTTTTAATAAATCAATAAAACTATATCTGTTTTGTCCACTCAATGCATCAGTGTCACAATTTTTTTTCAATCGTCTATGTAGCATGATATGAGTGGCTTAGATCAACATCTTTTTATGTTTGTTATATGCTAGTTTAATTGATAAGAATCTATATTATTGTGAAGATTACATGGGTGCTTTAATTGGTTGCAGGATCTGGATTTGGAGCCGGTGAAGAAGGACTTCTACTATGTTGCTTGGTGTTCTTCATAGGATCTATCGTCCACAAAGAGGTAATCATTCCAAAACTTTCTTTGTCGATTATATATTAGTATGAGCATGCATGCAGTACCTTTGGAACTTTACAGCGAATCTTACAGTTTTCCTCGGGCACCGGAAAGCCCTGAGAGGGATACCCAATAACCACCACCCAAGCATATTACCCTATAGCAATCCTATAATTTATAGGACCCTAACAATGGCTCCAGCTGGGGATGACACTTATCCAAGTGAAGTGTCAAGAACATAATATTAGTAGCCTTGAGTACTCCATTTATGCACAGTGTTCATCTTATTTCCTTTTATGTTTTATGATAGCTCATTAAACCAGGCTTACGCCCTTCTCTGCGGGCTTAAACCTTTGTTAATAAGTTATCCAATCAAAAATTTTAAGAACTATTGTATTCAAAATGATGAAGCCTAAAACTATATTCTTAAAAGAAGTAATGCTTCAACATCCTGCCATTGACAGGCCCTCAAGGTATCTTTGTTCCATCTATCTCTTTAATTAAATATTCATTATTTCCCCTGAAAGCATCAATAATATATGGTCCTTGCAAAAGGTTTTCAAATTTGCCATGTTTTCCTTTGTCTTATCTTATGGAATCCCATTTCAACACTTTGTATCCTAGATTTAAATCATCAGCCTCTGTTCTTCTGTCAAAGATCTTCTTAATATTTTCTTGAACAACTTCGGTCCTATTAGTGACCTCTTCTCTAGATTGTTTTAATTGAATAGTTTGATTAATCCTTCTCTGTGCATCATTTGGTTCAGCATGTATTTCTTGAATGATCTTCATGACTAGAACTCCTAAGGATGATGGAAAAACTACATCCATTCCATAGAAAAATTGGTATGGAAACATTCCAATTGATTTTTTGGTAGTAAGTCGGTCAACCCAAAGTGCATTGACCAACTTGTTATGCCAAGATTTCATGTTGTATTCTAATACCTTTTGATGATATTCATCAAAATTTTATTTTAGGATTCAACTAACCCATTACCCCGAGGGTAATAAGTTGTTGAATGTCCCGAAGTAATGTGGTATTTATGACAAAAATCAACCATATTCTTAGACTTAAAGGCTGCAACATTATCAGTGATGAGTTTTCTAGGACAACCAAATCTGGAAAGGATATTAATTTCAAGGAATTTAATAATGACAGAATCAGTGGGATTTCTGGAAGGAGTGGATTGTATCTATTTGGTAAAGTAGTCAGTGGAAGTAAGAATCCACTTATGCTGGGCAGGGGAGGGAGGATGAATTTCACCAATGAAATCTAATCCCCATTGTTGGAAATGGTTTTCAACAGAAACAGGCTTTAATGGCAGGGGCAACAATTTTCTCTTTCCTTCAAATATTTGGCATCTATGACAGGAAGTTACCATCCTATGTATGTCAGGGAATAGTGTTGGTCAATAAAAAACAGCCCTAAGGATTTTATTTGCAATGGTTTTCCAATAACTGTGTCCACCACAGTCACCTACATGGAACTCTTGGATGAATATTTATGCATCATATTTTAACAACCATTTGAGTAAAATACCACCAACATTTTTACAGTATAAGAAATTTTCTAGAATGCAAAATTCAACTGCTTTCAACTTCAGAAATCTAGCTTTTGTTTTTGTCAGACCAGGGCGAGAATTTAAGTTGAATAAAAGATATAAGAGGTCTGCATACCAGGGAGAGTTTAGGAATGCTTCATAAATTTTTGGAGTCACTTGTTCCTCTTGATCATTCAATGAATAAACCATGTTGATATCCAGTGCTTGAAAATTTGACTCAGCCATCATTTTGGCTAGTCCTTGTCCTTTGATCAATTTGGTTGGCTTGATTTCTAAGTCGTATTACAAAATGATGGAAATACGTTTTCCTCTCTTTCCATCAGGTCCATTCTACGTTAAAATTTCTTTGACCACTAAATTAGATACATAAGAAATAACATGGGAATGTAAAATATATACTATAAAATATTTTTTTGTTTTAACCAATGCAAATGCCTCTTTTTCCAAAATGTTGTATTTCAAAGATGCGTACCTTAAAGATTTGCTAAAGAATGCTATAGGTTGTTCAAATCCTTCACTCTTTTCTGCAATAGGACAATTGCAATAGTATGCTCAGAGGCAAAGGAAAAGATTATGAAATATTTGGTAAAATCTGGGCTTATTAACATAAGAGTTGTTGTTAACGCATGTTTGACTAAATAAAAATATTGTTAAGCTTCAATATTCCACTTGATTTCTGAATATTTTTTAAGCATGTTGGTTATGTTTCTAAGAAGTTGTTCAAGGTTAGGAATGAATCTCCTTAGGAAATTTATTTTACCAATAAAGGACTGAATTTCTTTGAGATTTCTTGGGTGGTTGATTTTAAGTATACCTTCAATCCTACTAGGATCAATCCTAATAGCATCCTTAGAGATAATATGTCCAAGAAGCTTTCCTTCTTCGAGACCAAAAAGTTTTTTCTTAGGATTTAATGAGATGCCAAACCTTCTACATTTTTCAAAGACTCTTCTTAGATGTGCCAAGTGTGTCTCATCAATTTTCAAATAGATAGTCATGTCATCAATATAAATCACAATAAAATGCCTGATTTCATCAGCAAAAGAGATATAAATTGCTCTCTAGAAATTACCTCCAACATTCATCAACCAAAAGGGAATTTTCACATACATGAAAGTTCCCCATGGAATAGTGAAGGCAGATTTATCCTGATCATCAGGATGCACTAAGACTTGGTTATAACCCAAGAAACCATCTAATAAAGAAATCCTACAAGATCCCACTACCCTTTGTAATATGTGATCCATTTTTGGCAGTGGGTAGTTATATTTTAAGGAGACCTTGTTTAGATTTCTAAAATCAATGCATAATCTGATTTCTCCAGTTTTCTTTCTTGTAGGCACAACGTTAGATACCCATTTAGAATATCTAATAGGAACTATGATTTTAGCATCATACATTTTCTTTACTTCTTGTTCAACCAAAGGCATTAGGACAGGATTTATCCTATGTGGTTTTTGTTTAAATGGTTTTTGATATTATTTGATTGGTATTTTATGTTATATGATACTAGTGTCATAGGATTTCAAATCTTCATAACTCCATGCAAAAACATCTATGAATTCTTTGAACAAGGCTATGTACCTTTGTTTCGTAACAATAGGCAATTATTTTGATAGTTTTATCATTTTTGTATTTTGTTCACTACCTATGTTACACTCTTCTATGTTTGCTCCCATGGGTTCCATTTTTTGCTTTTTTGCTACGTCATTGAAATCAAAAAGTTCTTCTAATGGGACAAGTCCTCTAGGTAGGACATTATCATTAAGCTAAAGTACTTCAAATTCCTCTTTTTCTGGGTTGTTTTCATGCAGTTCTGGTTTATGTACAATTTTATTTGTTGAAATATTTACCTCAGAAACATCAAACTGTTTATCTTTACTAATATGTAAATTAGTTTGACTTTGTAATTCACAATCTAAATATGTACAACTATCTTCAAACTCATCCTTTGAGTGTAAGAAACTTTCAATCTGTCTGTCACTCCCAAATACTTGCCAATATCTCATGTTATCAGGTACAGTTGGACAACGTTTAACTTCCACTGTGTATTTTCTATTAGGATGAGGCAACTTACAAGTACTTTCTAAAAAAGCCAAACCATTAGCTAGGATATTTTGATTTCATGGAATGACCGCAAGATCATATTCATCAAAAGTTCTTAGAAATTCAAGCACAAAAATTCTATATGCTCTCAATCTAGGATGTTTTGCAACATATTCTCCTTTGATTTGTTTTATTATTAATTCATAATCTCGTTGAATAGAAATTCCTTTATCTCCCAACCTTTTCAGCAACTTAAAATCTAAGAGAAGTGCCTCATATTCTGCTATCTTATTAGTGCACTGAAAGTTAAGTTTGTCAGAATGACCTTTTGCATGATTATTCTTTGTATTGCTCACCCAAACACCATCCCTTGAGCCTGCTTTGCCACATGAGACATCAAAACTCATGTTCCAAAAAGGATTAGTTTTAGTGTTTTGTAGTACAATTTTCATTGGGTTTTCCTGTTTTTCAACAGATTTGTTTCTACCTTGGTAACTTGTGCATCAATGTCTCCATCATTATAAGGAATGAAGGAGTCAAGGTCAGAATGAACAGAGTAAAGGGGGTAGTTATGTGGTTTCTCTCGACTACTCACCATATAATTCATCAAAGTTTCCCTATACAATCTTCTCTTTTGACCAAATACTTGTATTGTGGCATAAGACATGTCCATTTGAAGGGTTCCTTGTAACTTTTCTCCCCATGAGTGTGGCAATAACATGCCATACTTAGGAGGAATGTTTGCTAGTACTATGTCCATTACTAGACTCTTAGCTGGGATTTGAGCTAAAGTGACACAGAGATATTTAATAATACCTAAACATCTAAATTTTCTAGAATCAAATGAATATAAGTATTTTTAAGGTCTAGTAATTTCAAGGCCAAGTTTCTCCATTACAACTTTTGGCATTAAATTATGTGATGCACCTAAATCCAGCATTTCATTGTGGAGAATATTGTCATGAACATTGAGGCTGACATAAAATGGAGGGACACCTCCTTCTTTTGGTTTACCATCAACTTCTGGTCCAAACAAGAGTTCAGGTTGATCATCATTCAGATTGACATTATATGTGTTTTCCCTATGTTTAATGCCTTCATGACCTGAGTCCTGTACACATTTTTTGTTTATTAATTCAGTTAAGGGGATATAAATTTTCATTTTGGCAAGTTCATTTTCAATACTGAATGGTGTCTCACTCTCAAGAAAATTTGAAAAATCAAACTTTTCAGTAGCTACCTTTGTGGAAAGTTCTGTTTGTTGACTAGTGGTAGGAATCATCTTGTGCAGTTTTGGAAGAAATATCAACTATTATTTTAGTAGGGCTTTCTGTGGTCTTGTTTCCTGAATTGCCTACACCTTTCTTAAGATCAGATTTAGAGCCCTTTTTAGCAGAGTTTTCAATGTTTTTTTTACTAGATTTGTCTAAATTTTTCTTGCTCCTAATATTGTACTTCCTATGGACTTCCATGATGGCATTTTAAAATCCTTGTTTGTACTCATCAGAATCTTTAGCTTCAAGTTCAGTTTAGGTCAATAAGAGTGATTCATGTTCTTCCTGAGTGATAAAAACAATATCATCTTCATTTACACCAATTAAATTTATTTGGTTTTCTTCTACCTCTTCAACTATTTCCCCATCTTCATCAGTATAATTCTCCTGAATTGGAGGCCTCATCTGATGATCCGGGCCTCTCTGTTCTCTTTGTATTATTTGAGGAGTATTTATTCTGGGATTTTGATTTCGATTTTGAGGTGCAGGCTGGTTTTCTCTAGCAGCAGTCCTCTCGTGCAAGCTAATTCTCTCCATCATTCTTTTTATAGTCCTTGTCAAGGCATCTATTTTGGCATCAGTTGAGGAAATTGTAGGTTCATATCTTATGGTAACTCTTCTATCATTTCTCATCCTTGCTCTCTTTGCTAACATATTGGCTTCTATGCTCACTGCACCCCTCTGCATTTCTTCTAATGTTGTTGAATTTCTCTCTCTATGTTGGTATGACATTTCTGGCTCAAAACCATCTAGGAATTTGACTAAGGCTAAACCTTGTGGTGGTTTTATGTGAGAAGGAATTGCATTATATAAACTTTTGAATCGGATGTAGTAATCATGAATGCTTTCTGTTGGAGCCCTCTAATGCTTTCATATTCAGATAAAATTTGAAGAGGGTTTTTGTGAACTTCCCACCTATTAAGGAATGTTTGATGGAATGCACGAAGATCATTAATATTTTAATTATAAATCTTCCAGGAAATCACATAAGGAATTTATGGAACCTAATGCACGAAGATCATTAATATTGTTTGCAGTCAAACCTTTAAACCATTTACTTACTTCTCCACTTAAATTTTGATAAAACATTCTTAACTTAACACTCTCACCATATACTTCCTGAAGGTCAAAACAATCATTCGTCTTGTCGATATGTTGTAAGGTTGTTAAATGACTAGTCCCATCAAATTGTGGAATTTTTTATTGATAATCTTGTGGCATGTTTTCCAATGTTGCAGGTAGCACCAATGGAGCATACCTTGCTGCCATGATTGGTGGAGGAGGAGGTCGAGGGGGGTTAAAAATGAGTGGGGGAAGATTAGCAGTAGGTGAAGTAGGGTGGATAATGGACAGAGGTAAATGTGATGGGGTTTGTGTATTTTTATGAGGAAATCAAGGGGAAGAGGTGGAAATCACCAAAGTAGTAGGACTAGATGACTTAGGGTGTGCAGACTGAAAATTTATAGAGGAGGTCGATACGTTTAAATAAGATAATTCCAATGATTGTCGAAGATAAGCGTATTCGACTATTGAACTAAAGCTTGTTACCAAATATTGAAGGTCAGCAAAATCTTATAGAAGTTGAAGGTTAGATTTAGTCCGTGAAGAAATTTCTCTAACTAGACTTTGTTGTAAAATTGATGGATCAAGTATGGTATTATCTACCCAACTTTCATATTTAGTCGTAAATGAACCTTGTTCGAAGTTTAAGTCAAATTCAATGTCTTGTATAGTGTCAAACTTTTCAAGAAGAGAATTTATTTTAGAAAGAAGGTTATTTCTCCCTTGATTCTCTGGTTTTCTTGTTTTTCTGAAAAGTCTTTCAAGATTATCCACTATAGTTGCAGGAGTTGGGTCGAGATGAAATCCAGTGTAGGCTATTTTGGGAGCCAGAACTAAAAACTAAGGCACACACACTATGATTATTTAAAAAAATGAAATAAAACCAATCTTTATGAAATATTCTATCATACACAGTTATACAAATCAGGGTTTTAGAATTCGAAAACAATGAAAAAAAATTTCAATTCGTTTGTCCCCAGTATGGTCGCCACTATGTTATCGTTCTACAATTTTAATATTGACAAGAATAATTATATAGGACAACATAAAACCACTTTTGAAGCTAGGATCTAGCCTGGTCAGCTTCAGAGAGGGCTCTCTCTGTATAATTTATCTTTGTTTCCTTAATTGATATTAGTCTAGTTATGATAGTGTTGAAATGTTTGTTTGTTTGGTTGGTTGATGGGTTGGTTGGTTGGTTGGTTGGATAGGTGATATTTTTTAGTTAATTATTTTCCATTGGGCTATGGAGTCAAATAAAAGATAAATGCTACATCAAATTTACACAGAGTAATCATAGGGAAATCTAGTTACAGTTGCTGCATCCTTAATTCTAAATGAATTATGAAATGAAGCATTGGTAAATTCAGTAGTGATTGAAAATCATTCATGAATTTCTCAATCAGACTCCAGAAGAAAACATATATATTTCAAACACAACCAGAAACAAGGTCTTCAGATAACCAATCTTACTTATTCACTTTCTGTTTTATAATTAGAATATAGTAATACACAGTAAGGAAAAACAATGGAAACAATTGTCACAAAAGGAAAAACATCACCAATAAAATATAACACAAGTATCATGTGAATGATCTTCTTTATTGATGTATCAAAATCTCTAAAGAAAAAATCTCAATAGAGAAAAATTAAAATGATCAGGTTCCAACCCCTGATACTTGAAATGCATGAAGTATTTAAACTGATTCTATAAAGGTTGTCGTATCGAAACAGAAAATCTTCTTATTAATTAAAACATAACTGTATTAAACCAACGTGCTCCAAAATGGTGGAGTCGTTTAAATATTTCTAGACATCTGGAACTTCTGTCTGGGAAACAGTTGTTTCACATTCTAACCGTTGGTTGCACGATCTAACTGTTGCTGTGCTGGCCGTTGTGTTTCCTATAGCTGCTCTTCACTCATCCTAGTACTCGCACAACTTTTCCCATCGATCCTCATTAGGAAGAAGTATCTTGTTTGGTTTTCGATAGATCTCATTCACTTCCGTGTATCTAGAAAATGTGGGTTTAACCACAAAGATATGCTTTATCTCATGTTGTATGAAAATATCATTACTCACAGCTTTCATACAAGCTTTCCCTGTCATTGCACCTTTAATATTTGAAAATTTTGTTGTATCTTTTCAAATTTCCTTGAGTTTCTTCACATGATCATCTATGGCCATTATTTTTTCATTGATAAAAAATAGAAAAGGCATGCACTTCTTAGTTAATGGCTCAATTCTGTTGAAGAACATGCTGACAACAATTTCCAATCCATTACACTTTTCCTCAAGCTGTTGCACTATGTTCCTTAGTGTAAGGAATTTTTTCACTTCCAAAATGGTTTCTGTCCTGTCATGTATTCCCAAATCATCAAGTTCATATCTATTTCTGGAAATCAAAAGCTTAATGATTTTGTTAGTTGTATCATACATGTCTTCTATATCTTTGTTTATATCTGAAATGACCTTATTAGCCTTCTCAATCAGGTCCTTTCCCTAAAAAATAATCTAGATATATGGCCAGATTTCATTCATGGATTCAATGATGTTGGTATATATAATTTCTTTAATTTTCCCCAAGGTGTTTCCAGTGGATGATTCCTTTAGAGATTTCTATAAACTCTCTATTTTATTCTGACTTCTCTGTAATTGAGTTGCATGAGCCATCTCATTATTTACCATCTGACCTTGTAAAATCTTGTATTGGGCCCACAGTGTTTTGATTTTCTATGTTTGTAGTGACATGTTCTCCACTAATTTTGCAAGCAGATCTGCAACATCTCCTGTGCTAGTTGTTGAAGTTGTTGATGCAAAAATGGTTGTAAGGGGTACAACCTCTAAAGGAACAATAAAATTTTTGGTAGCTTGCTCTTTTTCCTTAACCATTTTTTCCATCTTAATCTCGATATTTTTACAGTTGGGCAGTATGCTCCATGATGAGTTTCACCATTTGAGATTTCTGGGTCTTTGTCTCCTCTATTTATTTTGTAAGTGGGTCTTCTGTGGCTAGCATCTTAAACTTCTTACTTAATACCGATATATCTTCATATGTCTTCTTAATTATATCCTCCATAACCTGCAAATTTCAGGGGTCATATCCTATCCTTACCACCAAATCGTCCAAGGATTTTATCCTTGTATCCTCCGACATAGAAGAAATCTTTTCCATCTTGAGTTGTGACTATACATTTGCTAAGGAGACTTTAAACTTAGAAAATTTCATTTTTTTATTATTTAATGTGGAAGAGATCATTTGACCTGTTTGTTTGTGCATTTGCATCGGGTCGATGGGATGAATGTCCTTGATGCTGAATTCAAAGGAACTCTGCTTGTAGTCTGCTACCTCTTGGGTTTTGTAATTTGGGCTTCTAGGAATGCCATGTGAATTTTCCCCTTTTCTCAATCAAAAGCTGATAATAATATACTTTGTGAGCTTGAGGTTTTCTTCCAGAATTGGGTGTAGGTGCTATTCCTTAGAATTTAATTCCTCAGTTTGATTTCCTTGAAGGAATCAAACACTGCTTTCTCCCTTTCTCCTGCAGCATCACTAGATGTGGATGTCTGGAGGGTTTGTTGTTGATTTAGCATAGTAGTTTAGGTATTAGGGGAAGAGATGGGTTTTCCTCCCACTGGAGATGATCTTGGAGTATTTGGGATGATCTTGGAGTATCTTGAATTCTTTATTGGAAGTATCAGTCACTAAAGGTGACTAATCTTCCCTCTGCCTCTTCCCTGTTGTTTCTTTCTTGTCTTCTTTGCTTTGTTTTTGCTATGGTACATGGGTTTGTAAAGTTGAAGTAGATATTGCCTACTCCTCTGCCTCCTATAAAGTATTCTCTACCCATTCTTTTTTATTCCTTAACTGTTCTATTTCTGGCCTTTGTGTATGAATGTAGGGTGTAGACTTGTTTTCCACCCTAAGTTTAGAAGTGACCCAAAATGGGTCATAAGACCATGTAAAGCTGGGAGAAAACTTCATTTCTTTCAGTATATTATCAGCTTCCTCGCCTCCTGCCCTGTTGTTGCATATGAATGGTCCTATCTCAGACTTTATCCTAAATTGTGATTTTTTCTTTACTGAGACAAAATGCACCTCATCAGCATTTAACATTTCTCTGACATACTCTAGGGAAAAAATCCTCATTGGGAGGAATTTCAGTAACTTGTAGGGAGGTAATTCACATTCATATACTCTCAGTTCTGCATAATGCTGGTATAAATACCAGTCTATTGTTCTAGCCTGATCTGAAAGTTGCATAATTATCTTAATCTATTCACTTATTCTGGGCTCAACCATGCCATTTAGAATACTCATGGCACGATGTAGAAAAAACTCAATAAATTTCTTGTAGTTGTATTATTCCTGCTCTTTCATCAATAGGGTGGTCCAAAAAATGACAGACTGTGGGTGTCCATCTTCATCCATCTTCTTCATAGAAAATTGAAACCTTTCTGATTGAAAATACAAGAACATATAAAAAATAACATAAGTATATTTAAATACTCCCTCTCTATGTAATTTGACTAACTGGTCATGGATGATATAAGCTAGGAATTGGCTAAAATCAAACATTACATAGGGCTTGGAATCTGTGGCCAGTATAGTAAAAAACCTATAATTGCCTCATCTATCCATTAGTTAGATTAATACCCAAGAATGTATGCTAGGACTGTGGCTATTTCTTTGTTTCTTTCAGGGAATAAGGATGAGGGATATGCATGGTTTTTCTTGGGTAAAGGCGTATTTGCAGTAAAAAACAACTCTAGGGTTGTGGCTCTTTTGTCAAAATATATATTCTGGTATAGGTCTATGAGGTCTTCTCAGGAAAATGGCGTTTTTTTTTATGCTAAAGGTCCCTGCATCATTTGGATGATGGATTGGGCATCAATTGTGAACAAAACTTCACCAGTAGGGGCAATCACAACCCACTAGTTAGGGATATAGCAAGCCCAACATCTTATTTTGAACTCTACGACACTGTGGGTTTTGGGGAAAATGTAATAGGGTAATTTCGTGTCCCACAGGTGAATGTCATCAACAACATCTATCAATTTATCTTCTAACAAGCAGTAAACATCGAAAAGATCAAAGTCACAGAGTGTCTCGTGGATTTTAAAATCCTTGTTTGCTAGGCTAACATGATCTAGGTCAATAGGATGGTGAATGATAGGAATGAAGGGTTCCTAACATTTCTTCTTGGGTAGCATGACTGCTTCTTTAATATTCCAAAATCAGGATTGCACAACAAGCCTGCTGAAATAACGCACTCCTGAGAATTCAGTGCACTGAAATGAGTTTGCAGCTCCTGGATCCCTTAGATCATCTCATCTAAGATATAAATCCAAAAGGAGAACAAAAACAAATCAAACTAGGTGGGTTAAACAAATCTCCCACAACCTAGTCTAGCTGAAAAACGCCAAAAGAGATGGGCTGCAGCTATATGTAATGGATTGCTTCAGAAATAACACATTTTATCAATTTACAGGTGTGAGACCAACATGGAGGATCATCTTTTAGCTATAAATCAGAAAATTATATCTACAATGCAGCTTATACAATGTATAACAGAAAGGGAAAGATTGTACAAGACAAAAGCCTCAAAATGAGCTGCTACAACAACATGAAATGGAAAAATAAGCTTGACAGCATTATTTTCATTTTTGAAGCATGCATTAGATTACAACTCAGATCTAGAGCAGATCTGTACTCAAAATTATATATCTATTTCATATATGTGTACAAGATAGGCTCCTTTATACACTCCCCTTGGGGATCTCAGCAAAACATGAACAACAGTGAGTAGATCTGAGATCTAAGTCAAATATTTTTAGAATTATTCAGAAAATTCTGAATCATAACATATGCATTAGATCAGATCTAAACTAACATGGATTGGTTGGCCAATCCACGGATCACCACAGTGAAAGGAAGGATCCAATCACTAGAGATCTCTCCTCTAAAATGATGCCAAGTCACCCCGAAACTCTGCTCTTGCAAATAACACATTCATGGAAGAGGGACTCCATTGTAGGCCATGAGAATGCTTTGGTCTTCTGCCAATGTGTGGATCTGAAGCTCAACCCACTAATGCACTCTTTCAGGAGGTTAAAAGACACACTCACTAAGAAGAGGCACTAGTACAAGCTAGATCTGAACATATCTAGTGTTCCACTTGCTGCAAATCACATGGAAAACCCAATCCTAAGTAGGAATGTGTTGTAGATGCAAGATGTGGCTTGCCCAAATGCCGGATAGTCGACTAGGCAAACAATACTCCTCCAAGAGCTGCTCAAGGAAGGAGGTGGGATTCCTAAACAGGAAAGCCCAATAAGGGATGTCTACGCAGAAAATACCTTCAGAAAATAATAACATCAACAACCTTTTCCTATTGTCCTCCTCCTTCTTTTATAAGATGAAAGCCTTTCCAAACCCTAAACCACCTCAATGAGTTAGCTCCTTTCAGATGTGGAGCCTCCATCTAAAACTGCGTTGTCTATCCATGAGGTTCATTGCATCTAGACTGCATTGTTGACTTCGTCAAAGTTGACCCAATATCATGATTCAAACCCATTCACACCTGCAAGAGTTTATTTACATGGCCCAGATATGTCTCTGTTTACATGGGCATTGATTTATTTTGATTTTTTTAGGAGTTTTACATGTCCTCCTTCACATTTTATTCATCAACATGAGAATCAAAATAAGACAAAGAAAAATTGAATATTCCCATTAGCTTGGGCTAATTGGGAATATTGTAGTCCTCCCCTCCAAAATGTTGCTTTTCCTCAAGCAAATGATAGGGTGAGTGCTGCAACACTTCTCCTTCCCCATTGATGACACCATCAAGGATCCAACTCTTTGTATAAGCTGAGTGTTCACCAATCCATCCTCCCATGAGTTGTTTATCCAAAATCATTATGAGATGTACATAATCCATCCCACAAAGTGTCAAGAATGCCACTGAAACAAACATGGTTGAACCCCTACTCTCCTTGAAATATGTAGCACAACATACAAAGAGAGTCTCCATCCCATGTGGTACACACATGCCTCCTATCCTCCCTCCATACAATTCCAAAAATAGGACAAGTACATCATCCATGTATGGAGCAAAAATACAAATTCATAAACAGAAATTGGAACATGAGGAGGTGGGTCATAATCCCATATATGGTACCAGTGCAGGGCATCTCCTGCCTGCATCAGATCAAGATGTGGTAAGTGGTGTAAGTGGTTTTCCCACCACTTACTTGCAGCCCATGCCATCTCACTGTAGCTGAATGTGTGAGATATGTTTGGTGCCTTAGGAAATCACCCATCATGAAACAATATCTCCCTTTGTCCACCAAGGTAGTGGCCAAGTACATCAATTGTTGTGGCCCCATATTTTCCATGAGATTGACAAGATATAACACTCCTTCTTGGATTCATGGCCTGCAAAAACATGGTGTAAGAATGCATGAATTCAGAATATAAAATACATGTATTAAGAGCATTCTCTTCACCAACAATTCTCCTCCTATCAATGGAGTGGTGCATAGATCTACTCTCTCCTTCAAGGGAAGGAAGAGAGGGCTGATTTAATTCTCCCTTAGAGCCATATTGCTGCTGCAACTCCATAGAATCCATGCATCTCTGAAAATGCTGAAATAGTTCCCTTTCAAAGCCCTCCCAGTAATAGCTCCTCAATATGATATTGTTGAGATTCATAGAATAAGTGTGGCTAAGAAGTAACTCTTCATAAGCCCTCTGTAGAAGCTTCCCCTTGAGCTTGGAGGCTCTAGACAAAAATATTCTACCATGATTATAGATGACTCCATCAAGGATTGAATAGCTCCCTTCATGCAACCAATCATCAAGAATCATGAAAGTATGAAGATCCCTAGAATAATCCACCAATAGTTGGGATTTCCATTAGGGATCTAGTGTGCCCAACAATGAAAACGTTGATAGTGTGTCATCTGATGTGTCTTCCATGTTTTGTTTCTTCTCCTTGACATCTCCCATGTCAAAGTTATAAGGTGGAAGGTTGCCAGTCCTCCCTTGTTGCTTTCCTTGTTCATGCACATGCTCAAAAGAGGAGGGAAGTCCTTGGAAGTTAGCCTCCCTTGGAAGGCTGCCATCTATCCAAAGTCTCCTTGGTTTTGCCAAAGTATGCATGTGTGTCCACCATCTCTCATCATGTATGGAAGAGGATCCTCCAAACAAGCTTGTCCCCAGATTTCAGGATTTCCTCCCTTGCTTCATCATGGTGTCATTCTTCATTCTTGCAACATTTCCTCTCAGCGCAGTATGGGATGAGAGAATGGATAGAGAAGTTAAGGGAAAAATGATTTCCCTCTCCTTGTACTTTCCCCATACTCTCAGCACTAAAGTATGGTCTTCTAATGCTCCGTCCCTCCTTGGATCTATGAAAGGAGCATCAATGCATGAAACATCTCCCATCAAATCTGAATCAGGTGGTCTACTAGGTGGTCTACCACAAGATAATGATGTCTCATGGCTCATTCCCATGTGAATAATAGATGGGAACATCATATGACTACTTCCACTACGCAAATCCATCTCTAATTGTTGTGTGGAAGTATCATGTAAGGAGAAGTTGGAGCAACTCCCCCATCTTCTTCATCACCCACCTTCTATAAGATCTCAAAGTCTAAGGTGCTCCCTTTAGATGCAGTTAAATCATGAACACCCATCATCTCCTTGGTGTCAAGAGTCTTGAGCACAAAGGACTGATCCATCATAGTGTGTGTTCCAGGTTTTGGATGCAGTGTTGGAACACATCTCCTCCATTGTTTTTCCTCTTTGTCTATCATCATAGACACATGCTGCTCATCTTCTCCATGTATAGGATCCCTGGGGCCTTCTTGCAAAGATACAAGAGCCCTCATAGTGGAAGCAATAGCTTCAACTCCATCTCTCAATAAAATTAGATTCCCTCATGCTGTCACAACGATGGAGGAACCTTCCAGTTCTACTTTTTTCTCCTCCTCATCAATGGAGTATGCCCCATCAATAAGAGATCCTTTTCCTTGATCTCTCATTGAGGAAAGGACACTCATGTCTTCTTCTTGAGAAGAATGATCTTGCTGAAGTAAGCCCTTTGCCCTTGGAAAATCATGTAGTATATCCTTAACCCTTCCAGCAATGTTCTGAAATGGAGTTATCTTCATGGATCTTCTTCCTTCTTTGAGTTGACAAAAATCAGGGAAGCCTAAATGATATTTGAATATTTTAGGCTGAGATTTGTATTCTCGGGGGTAGTCACCAAGAGTCTCCTCCTCTAGTGTCTCTCCATCTTCTTCTCCTCTTGCAAGGAATGCAGGCATGCTGTAGCATTGTAAATCAGATTGTGTGGCCGCATGCTCACACACGCCAAATAAAGTAGTGGGGCTTCCCTCATGTGCAAAAATCCTCAATATATCTACTAGTCTTTCATTTTGATTTCTTCCTCCATCTCATGCAAAGCTTGAGAAAGAATCTTAGAGAACTCTACTCCTTTTATTCTTCCATATAAAGGGATTTCAATGGTGTAATCATTTTTATTCTGCCTCCTTCTATGATACCTCTGCTATCTATCAATGAGAGGTTCTCCTCCCCCTAAAGACATATTGGCTCAAAGAATGCACAGACTGTGCCAAGAAAGTTGCTTTGATACCACTGTAATATCCCAAAATCGGGATTGCACAAAAAGCCTGCTGAAATAACGCACTCGTGAGAATTCAATGTGCTGAAATGATTTTTCAGCTCCTGGATCCCTTAGATCAGCTCATGTGATATCTAAATCCAAAAGGAGAGAAAAAAAATCAAACTAGGTGGGTTAAACGGATCTCCCACAACCTAGTCTAGTTGAAAAACACCCAAAGAGAGGGGCTGCAGCTATATGCAATGGACTGCTTAAAAAATAACGCAGTTTATCAATTTACAAGTGCGAGACCAACATGGAGGATCATATTTCAGCTATACATCAGCAAATTAGATCTACAATGCAGCTTATACAGTGTATAACAGACAGGGAAAGATTGTACAAGACCAAAGCCTCAAAATGAGTTGCTACAACAACATGAAATGGCAGAATAAGCTTGACAGCGTTATTTTCATTGCTGAAGCATGAAGTAGATTACAACTTAGATCTAGAGCAGATCTTTACTCAAAATGATTGATCTATTTCAGATCTGTGTACAAGATAGGCTCCTTTATACACTCCCCTTGGGGATCTCAGCAAAACATGAACAACAGTGAGTAGATCTGAGATATAATCATAGATTTGTAGAAGTATTTAGAAAATTCTGAATCATAACATATGCAGCAGATCAGATCTGAACTAACATGGATTGGTTGGCCAATCCACGGATCACCACAGTGAAAGGAAGGATCCGATCACTATAGATCTCTCCTCTAAAATGATCCCAAGTCACCCTGGAACTCTGCTCTTGAAAATAACGTAGTCATGGAAGAGGGACTGCACTGTAGGCCATGAGAATGCTTTGGCCTGCTGCCAATGTGTGGATTTGAAGCTAAACCCACTAATGCACTCTTCCAGGAGGTTAAAAGACACACTCACTGAGAAGAGGCACCAGTACAACCTAGATCTGAACAGATCTAGTGTTCCACTTGTTGCAGCTCACATGGAAAACCCAATCCTAAGAAGGACTACACTGTAGATGCAAGATGTGGCTTGGCCAAATGCCGGATAGTGGACTAGGCAAACAAGACTCCTCCAAGAGCTACTCAAGGAAGGAGGTTGGATTCCTAAACTAGAAAGCCCAATAAGGGATGTCTAAGCAGACAATACCTTCAGAAAATAATAACATCAACAACCTTTTCCTGTTGTCCTCTTCCTTATTTTATAATATAAAAGCTTTTCCAAACCCTAAAACACCTCAATGAGTTAGCTCCTTTCACATGTGGAGCCTCCATCTAAAACTACGCTGTCTATCCATGAGGTTCATTGCATCTAGACTGCGTTGTTGATGTAATATTCCCATTTTAGCACATGGCTAAATGGAATATTAAAATTTTGATTTTATCATCTTGCAGCCAAATAAATGGGTGAGGAGGCCCATGTTTATTAAAAACATTAATAAATTCCCTCACATGTGGAAAGGGATAGACATAAGAACTTGATTTTGCACCCTCAAGTGTGAAAAGGGGCAAATGCATGAAGACAAGGTCAGGTTTGACCAAAGTCAACAATGCTGCCATAGGAGGGTGGCTTAATTTAGAAGACAGTGCAGTGCGAATGAGGAAGAGGATATTTGGTGGAGGAAACCCTAATGGATGGGGCCCATGGAGAGAGAGCTTTCACCTGTTTAAAAGGAGGGCAAGGCAACCATATTTTCTGATGCTTTGTATTATTCATCTCAATATCTATTCAGACAATTGTGCATTCTATGCTGCTTAGCAAGAATTGCCAGGAGGAATTCTTGTTTAGGATTCTTCCACCTTCTTGAGAGGCCTCTTGAGGGATTGCTCAGATTTTCCTCACATCCAGGCTTGTGGCCAAGCATCCTCCATCAAGACAGTGTTATTTCTGCAGCAGAGTAATGTTGTGTTGCTGGGTTTTGCAGTGAGGGTTCACTACATCACTTCCATCAGCTATTTTCAGAGGAAGAGCCTCTCTTTCGCTTGAGATATCAGATTGGAGATATCCCGGAGCTTATTGCAGACTTTGGCATCAAGGCCAAGCATTTCTCTTCACCAACAACGCAGTCCCTTCTCTAGACTGCGTTGTTTCTAAGTGTGTTTGCAGTGGAGACTTGCTCCACATGTTTGGAGGGTGAGTTATTAGGTGAGAGGATAAACCTTTCATTCTAGAGATCCATTGGGGGAGATCTTGTCATTGATTGCAGCATCTTCAGTCTTCTCCATTTATTTCCAGTTCTTGAGTTGCTGCAGCTACCCAACAACTCTGGCACTTCTTCAGATTTTCCATTTTGTGTATCTCTCAACCAATCCCTTTGAGGATTGTGTATTGTATGTTTCCAGGGGTTGAGATCTTGCTCCCCCTTCTTATTTGAGCTATTCATTTTCATATCTATATGTTATTGACATTTTGCAGCAGTTCTACCTTCTGGATTGCGCAGTCATAGCCAAGGCCTCTTTTATATAGCAATATTTCTCTATATTTCATGTACATGTTTCATTGAGGAGGCATTGTTTGACTTGAGAGATCATTTCCTCAAGATCTTGTATACATTTTTTGTTGCTTTATCTAATGTAATGGTTATGTAGATCTTCTAGCATTCATGGTTTTAATCCATTCACTGCTATTTTCCAGCTCATGTTTATGTATTTCTAAATCCCTGAAGGAGAAATATTTCAAGCTCTATAGACATAGTCTGCAGATGGCCAGGTAGCCTCTAGATCTCATCCTTTTTCAAAGGTGACATATCCAGTAAATGCCCCTGCAATCAATCTCTCGAATAGAATCTTGATATTCCTGAAAAGGGGATATTACAGTGGTATCAAAACATGATCTTTGGCTCAGCCTGTGAGTCTTAGCCAAAGAAGATCAAGATGATGAAAAAGATGAGTTACTCTCATATATTTTCAGATCTAGAGAGAACCTCTCCAAGGAGGTCAAGAAGAATGAAGAAGGAGAAATGGAAGGACCATGCACTTCCTATTCTCGTAGAAGAGAAGGCATGAAGCATGAAGAACACTTGGAATTCGAAATTCTAAGTGAGTATCTGGCTAAATACCGAGCTAAACCTAGAGCCTTCAAGGAGACTCTATCTTTGCCACAATTTATTCAGCAGAATGAAGAAAGGAGACCCCACAGCTTCGGGATGATAAGAGGCAATATATTTCTATTGTCCACATTTGATGGATCACTCACATGTGAAACAGAGTTTTGGGTGAAGAAACTAGAGGCTTTCTTCTTGCTACATCCTGTAGTAGACAGAGAGGCTGCAGAAATTACAGCGCTGCACCTTGAAGTTGAACATTGAATTAGTGGATGATATCTAAGCCACACAACGGTTTCTACTCTTGTTGAGTTTTCTCAAAGATTGATAGGGAGATTTGGAAAAAGGAGGGAGGAGCCCTCACCACTAGGTAATGAGGCATGTACCAGTGCTGTTGAGTCCATGGAGGAGCAGCCTTCATCTTCAACAGTTTGGGAGGCCAACACTTATGAGGAGGAGACTCTTGCAGCCTTGCAAGGAGCTTCCAAATTTCACCAAGGTATGACTAAAAATCCATCTCTTTCATTTCAGAAAACAATTTTGATGGGTCTATATCATTGCATGCAGTTGATCTAGAGTAGAAGAATAGCATTGTGCTGAGCAATGATGGAGAAAGGAGGAATCATTCCTCATGTGAGAATTCAGAGAACAACTTCATTCAGGAAGCGATGAGAAGGAGTAGACATCTGGAGATAAGAAACTCTTTCTCCTCTCTAGATGACACTCTCTCAATGAGCATGCCCCAGCTCCAAGAGATACTTCTACTTGTAGCAGATCCAAGGCCTCTTTGGTTTTGGAAGGACATGCATGAGGAGGTGATCTTCTCGAAATATTTCAGTAGAGGTGCACTCCCACACATCATGGAGTGCAAGATTCTTCATCAGTTTGAGGAGGTTATTCCCTTCTCTCAGGAGAAAATAGTATATGGAGGACATCTTCGAATGGATAACATGTCTCATGACTGTGTTGGACATTCCTTGAGCCATGCACATCATGATGGGAGGTTTTTTCCTACCACCTATTTGGATCCTCATAGGGTCAAATTGATCCTCGAGAAGATTTCATTCCAAGATCCCATGAAATGCAGCAATCTAATTTGGGATGATGGTAGCCCTCATGGGAGGAGTACCAAGATGAAGGATGGAATAAGGAATCCACAATTGGTTGAGTGGATGTGGATGGTGAGCAAGAAGCTCATAAGCTACTTGCAGATTTATGATACCGGGCAGCAGGAGGCTTGGCTGCGCTGGTTACTCTTGAAGGAGTTTGTCCATCACTTGGCATACACTATTTCCAAGGGTATGATGATGGAGAATATGTGGTAGGATGCTAGCATCATGGAGCAGCAAAGAGTATGGGTGTATAGTGATGATGCAACATTCATGGCATTCACTATGTCTTCATCACATATCTTGCATGATGAGAGCAGGAGGGAGCAGCAAAAACATTTTTTGCTGGGGTCATTCTTTCGAGAGCAAGGGAAAAATTGCTCTCATTTCTTGTATGATGTTGCAAGAGTAGAATATGGAAATATCATGGTGCAAAGGGGATACTCCTTGACCTTTGATGATCAGGAATTACTTCCACCTTGGAAGAGATTCCATATTTGTAGCAACATTGTTGGAGGGTTGCCCATCTATGTTGAGGAAGCTGAGGGCAACAGCGCTATGCCACCTAGAGATTATCTAGTGCCCCATGCAGAGGAAGGAGGAGCTCTTGCTTTAGATAAAGGGATTCTTGCATCTTTGCAAGGAAGTCCCCAGGCTCTCAGGGATGTAGACCAAGGCACAATTCATGTTCTATCTGTGCCATTGTTGAGGAGGTGTAAAACCAGGGAGACACAAGGAGGAAGTAGGGAGAAGACCCAGCATCATGAGATGAGGAATACACATCCCTATTCAGTTCTAGAGGTCGATACACCCAGGGAGGTGATTGGATTGCACAATGGAAGCATGGACAAATTTGTTCATTCATATATGCAGTCACCACTTGATGATGATGTCTCACTGCATGGAGACATTTTTCTAGGGAGACCACTGGATCAGGAGATGATGAGAGATGCTTCACATGTTGAGGCACCATTCATTGATTTCAGAGGAGTGGAGTGCTCCCAGGATCATTTTTCTTGCATGATATTGAAAAATTAGCATATGACGATATGCATAGATCATGTGCAGATGGAGGAGATACATAACTCTTTGGAGGAGTTAGCACAACTACCTCTTTTCTCTTTGAGGATGAGAGGAGAATCATTTTTGAGCCACTCCATTTGCATACACGGAACTTATGGTAAGGGTATTGTTATTTGCATGATGATTTATATATTCATCCCTTAACCATATTTGTACAGGATGTTGCTCCAAGGAGGAGCATTCTTTTTTCTAGACCCCATGGTCTACTTGAGGCCATGAGCACTATTGGTAACCACTCCCTAGGAGGACTTGGGGAGGAAATGTATTTTGGAGAATATGCTCACCTTGCACCATACATCATGCACTTTCTCCATACATTTTAGGAGAGTAGGATAGCAAGTAAGTGGTTGAGAGGCCACACCTTTTGTCACACTCTTTAGCAGTTGAGGGTCAAACTGCATTGGTTACAATTAAGGGACCAGTGTCCTTCTCCCTTGCCACATATGACAACAAGCATGGTTTTCGTTATGGTTCATTACATTGCTGTTGTCTTTGTATTTTTTGAGAGCATGATTGGGGGAATGGCACATTGGTTGGATGTGTCCTTTAGGGGAGAGATCTCCCACATTATTTGCATTGCATGTTCTAATGGGAGCATGAGAGGACATGTGGCCATTTTTTTCCATTTGAGGTGGGTCATATGATTTATTGGATGCCATATGATGGTGACTTCCAACTTATCACATATGAGATGGTTTGGGACAACATGTTTCATAACACTGGAGAAGATATCCTTGGAGGTCTAGTCTTCATTTTGCAACTAGAGGGAAAAATTATTGCAGCCCAATATCAGCATATACTCTGCACTTATCCTAAGTGGAGAGGAGGACAGCGTGGGGTAGGATATTTTTTCTACCAAGATCAGATTTTCAGCCCACCTACATTGCAGGAGCCAAAGGTGGAAGATGATTGTCAAGAGTTGCCATGTTGGGAGGCAACTCACTTTGTATGGATGATTTCTTGGGGGATGGAGGGTCTACATGAGGAATATGTTCCTCAACATATTTCAGACTCCATGCCTTGGGTGGAGATTCTTCATTTCTATCCTTGCAGTTGCTTGAGGACAAGCAACATTTGGGAGGGGAGGACTGTAATATTCCCATTTTAGCACATGGCTAAATGGAATATTAAAATTTTTATTTTATCATCTTGCAGCCAAATAAATGGGTAAGGAGGCCCATAATTATTAAAAACATGAATAAATTCCCTCACATGTGGAAAGGGATAGACATAAGAACTTGATTTTGCACCCTCAAGTGTGAAAAGGGGAAAATGCATGAAGACAAGGTCAGGTTTGACCAAAGTCAACAGCGCTGCCATAGGAGGAGTGGCTTACTTTAGAAGACAGCGCAGTGTGAATGAGGAAGAGGATATTTGGTGGAGGAAACCCTAATGGATGGGGCCTATGGAGAGAGAGCTTTCACCTATTTAAAAGGAGGGCAAGGAAACTATTGTTTCTGATGCTTTGTATTATTCATCTCATTGTCTATTCAGACAATTGTGCATTCTCTGCTGCTTAGCAAGAATTTTCGGGAGGAATTCCTGTTTAGGATTATTCCACCTTCTTGAGAGGCCTCTTGAGGGATTTCTTAGATTTTCCTCACATCCAGGCTTGTGGCCAAGCATCCTCCATCAAGACAACATTATTTCTACAGCAGAGTAATGTTGTGTTGCTGGGTGTTGCAGTGAGGGTTCACTACATCACTTCCATCAGCTATTTTCAGAGGAAGAGCCTCTCTTTCCCTTGAGATATCAGATTGGAGATATCCCGGAGCTTATTGCATACTTTGGCATCAAGGCCAAGCATTTCTCTTCACCAACAGCGCAGTCCCTTCTCTAGACTGCGTTATTTCTAAGTGTGTTTGTAGTGGAGACTTGCTCCACATGTTTGGATGTGAGATCTTAGGTGAGAGGATAAGCCTTTCATTCTAGAGATCCATTGGAGGAGATCTTGTCATTGATTGAAGCATCTTTAGTCTTATCCATTTATTTCCAGTTCTTGAGTTGCTGCAGCTACCCAGCAACTCTGACATTTCTGCAGATTGGCCATTTTGTGTATCTCTCAGCCAATCCCTTTGAGGATTGTGTATTGTATGTTTCCAGGGGTTGAGATCTTGCTCCCCATTCTTATTTGAGCTATTCATTGTCATATCTATATTTTATTTACATTTTGCAATAGTTCTTCCTTTTGGATTGCACAGTCATAGCTAGGGCCTCTTTTATATAGCAGTATTTCTCTATATTTCATGTACATGTTTCATTGAGGAGGCATTGTTTGAATTGAGAGATCATTTCCTCAAGATCTTGTATACATGTTTTGCTGCTATTATCTAATGTAATGGTTATGTAGATCTTCCAGCATTCATGGTTTTAATCCATTCACTGCTATTTTCCAGCTCATGTTTATGTATTGATGAATCCCTGAAGGAGAAATATTTCAAGCTCTATAGACAGAGTCTGCAGATGGCCAAGTAGCCTCTGGATCTCATCCTTTTTCAAAGGTGACATATCCAGTAAATGCCCCTGCATTCAATCTCTGGAATAGAATCTTGATATTCCTGAAAAGGGGATATTACAGTTGACTTGGTCAAAGTTGACCCAATCTCATGATTCAAACCCATTCACACCTGTAAGATTTTATTTACATGGCCCAGATATGTCTCTGTTTACATGGGCATTGATTTATTTTGATGTTTTTAGGAGTTTTACATGTCCTCCTACACATTTTATTCATCAACATGAGAATTAAAATAAGACAGAAAAATTGAATATTCCCATTAGCTTGGGCTAATTGGGAATATTACAGCTTCATTTTGCAGAATTGATTAATTTCATTGGTAGTGCTGATTTGCAGAGTGCAGAGAAGGAATTGCAGTGAGGAAGATGATGAAATAGGAGAAAACACTGGGATTGATGCGTTTGGCTTGTAAAATTGAAAAAATTATTGCAGGGGTGGTAATTGGATAGCACAGTAAAGTTCAAAACAGGCGGTAGGAAGGCATTTTATAGTTTTCCCTAATTTCCCATTGTCCATGGCATGGGTCCAATGGTTAATGGTTAATATAATTTAACTATGCAATGGATTGATTTTGGCGGGAGCATAATTTATTGGATGGGAAATGGGTGGATGAGGTGGCGCGATAAGATAGGCGGAAGGATAACGATCAAGAGGGTGGTTTTATTTTGGCAGAGAATACTGCTTTCAGAGCGGTTAGAATGTGGTAAAAAGCTTTGGTGAGGGGGGCTACGAACTCGCTTGTGCCTACCATGTATATTGTGGGTCCTATTCCAATACCGTTGACTTCAGACCCGCCCCCCCTCGACAATAAAGTTTGGATGGTGTGGGGGTGTCAAAGATGAATATTAGTTGTCGGATAACACTAGTAAAAAATGATGAAATTAGTGACTAGGTGAGTAAAAATGTTATTCACCACAATTATTTCAAGTGAATTACTACTAAATTTGAGCCAAATAACAAGTACAACAAGTATATGAATTAGTCATTTATGTCAGTAATTTTTAATTGTGTCACTCCAAATATGGAAAATTGCAATTTTGGTACCGAAGTGTTACATTTCACTATAGGTGTCTCTGAATCCATTTGCAATGTTAAAATTTAGAGACAAAGGGATCTCTGAATTTACAGTGTTAAAATTATGAATACACTTTTGTCTCTAAAGTTTAACAGTGCAGATGGATTCATCTACAATTAACATAATTGCATGTATCATCTATCAACTTTATACTAATGCCTTCATTATAATTTTAGTAAAGGTTATAATATTAATTAGATAGCCAAATTAATATTTATATTTATATTTAATATTTGGCCATAAAGTTTAATTTTTAAACTTCATTGATTTATGTTAAACATGTGAGTTTTTTTAAATCTAAGGTTAAATTTTCATATTCACATTTACTAAATAGATAAATATAACATTTATTCTTTCTTTTTCCTGAGAAAAAATCAAACTTTCTATTATCAGAAACAAAAAGTTGCATCGCATATGTTGTAGCATTCCATAAGTCCTTGTCCTCAGAGGGAACAAGGAAAAAAGACCAGCCAACCAACACCCATGGGAGTGAAGGTTCCAATTGTGAAATCAAGATATCACTCAGAGACCATATTAGACAGAAGACCTACTAAAGTGGTAAAATGGCATAGCAACCATAAGCATGTCATCACTTCGGGCCTCCGAATAAGGAGAAACACCCGACAGATATGACAATGGCGCAAAGCCATCCTAAACCCGACCTTTCCACAGCGAAGAGACCAGCAAGTTCAATAAAATAATAATGTGTTATGTAATCAGTGAAATCCATAAATATACAAAAAATAGATATGTTTGTAGAAAATATGAGGCAACAAATATACATAGGTCCAGAAGATATAACAATGCTGGAGAAAATAAAACAGTAAATATAAACATGAATCTGGATGATGAGGGAAGGCCTTCCAATAGTATGGTCTAGTGTTCGACACACGGACCACCATACCATCCTTTTTTTCTATTGACCACGAGCCCTAAGCTTGTCTAAGACTGATCTTAGACAAAAAGTCAGCTCATTGGTTCTGTTCCCTGTAAATATGGAAAACAGAAATCCATGTAAAATGTGTTTTTAGTAATAGAATCTCATCAAGAATATGCAGTAATAAATAGTTTTGACATCTATGCATGTTGTTAAACCAATTTATGACATTCAATGAGTCCCCAAAGATTTGAATCGAGGTGATATCCAGGTGAAGTAACCAGCACAACAAGATTTTTAAGTTTCGTAGCTCTGCAAAGTTGTTTGTCCCTGCACCAAAACTGATAGAGGCTGCAAAAGAAATGTTTGAGTTTTTTTGAATGACCATGCCAGTCCCACATAACCCCTGAGCAACCGCTCCATCAAAATAGGCCCAAGGAGTATCTGGGAGAATGATTTCGTTTAGCACCCATCTGGGATTAGCAGTTGAGGAAGTGGACGAGGAGGCCGTGAATATCAGAGCACTTTGACCTGCCACCAGTGCCGGGGAGGAAAGGAACTCTTTGAAGACACATTTGTTCCTAGATAGCTAGATGCCCCAGGAAATAATCACTGGCAGACATCTGTGATCTAGATCTTTGTATCTCTCCCACCAGGACTTCCATGCATAGTTACAATTATTTCCCGCCCAGAAAAAATCCACATCACAGTGTGTAAGAGTATATTCCCAGACCTTCCTGGGGAAGGGACAAAAGGTGAATAAGTGGTCAATAGTTTCCTCCACCTCTTTACATAGACAGCACCAGCCGGGACCATTGAGGAAGCGTTTTTGTAGAGAATCCCACGTCGACACTTTCAGGAAGAGAATGTTCCAGGAAAATAACTTGGAATTTGCAGGGAAACTGAGCTCCCACAGAGCCTTGTACCACCATTATTTATTCCCTTCCTCCTTAGTGGCCATAATATAATCATATCCAACCTTGGGTGAGTATATCCCAGATTTTTAATGAACCCAAACAAAACTACCAGGAGACTCTTTTAAACGCACTCAGGTATTTTCCAGCTCTTTTATGTAGGCCTGCCATTCATCAACCCACTGATTTTCCAGTCCAATCTCATCCACTTTTCTCCAAGCCTGAGCCCAAATGGTGGACTAACCAGGTGCATTGATTTGGGCAAGTGTAATAAGGCCCTTCTGGTGCAAAGAAGCCCTAAGACCCTCCGAGAGAAAACAATTTTCATTGCAGCCAACCCAAGGGTCTAAACCAATCCTGCAGCACTCCCCATTACCAATATTCCAGGCAAGTCCTTGTCCCACCAGATCAAAAACATGAAATATGGTAGCTTTCCAAATGTTGGAAACTCTCTTATTTTCTTTATCCAGTGTTATAATCCAGTCTTCCAGAGGAATAGGATCAATATATTTTCTTCTAACCACATAGGTCCATAAATTATTTTCAGAAAGAATCCTCTAGATAGATTTAGCAGCCAGAGCCAAGGCGAAAGGTTTTATTTTATTCATACCCCATCCTCCCCATTCCTTAGGTTTTGCAATATTATCCCACACCACCCAAGAAATAATTTTCTTGTCCTCCTTGCCCAACCAAAGGAATTTGCTACAGATGCTTCTGATTTTGTTGAGAATACCAATAGGGACCCACGCCAAACTGATCCAATAGACATGGATGGATAATAAAACATATTTTATAAGAACTAATCTTCCTGCTCTAGAGAGCCACTTATGACTCCATGAATTAATTATTTTTTCAATTTTTGAGACTAGCCAATACCAATATTGTTTGTGATACCCATCCAGCTTAAGCACAAAGCATAAGTACTTAATGCATGTTCCCAATGGCTCTTGTAGAAAAGGAAGGAGACCAGAATTCCATAAGAGGCCAGCTTCGGAAATGCCCTCGTGTGCAAGGGAGGACTTATGATTGTTCATAGTTAGGCCTATTTCCTTCATGAAAAGATCCAAGATTTCCTTTAATGTTTTGACTTCGCGCCTGTTACCGCTACTGAATAACATAATGTCATCCACAAAAAGGAGATGTGTAATGATAAAATTAGAAGCCACTTCAATACCCCCAAGGGTCCCAGATCTTTTGGCCTGGTGAATGAGTTGAATAAGGCCTTGAGTTGCCAGAAGTAATAGTAATGGTGATAATGGACATCCTTGTTTGAAGCCTCTTTGATTTGAAAAGAATTGTGAGGCTGCTCCATTAATAAGAACAACAAAATAAATATTAGTAATACAACTCATAACCCAATTAATAAAATCAATATGGAACCCAAGATGGGTCAATAGAAGTCTAAGGCATAACCAATTGACTATGTCATATGCCTTAGAGAGATCAATCTTTACAACCATACATCTTTTGTGGGATAGTTTAATACTGTGGAGAGACTCTTGTGCCACCCCAATGGCTTCATGAATTTGCCTTCCATCCAGGAAGCCAAATTGTTATCTTGATATGGATCTTGAGAGGATAGGCTTTAATCGATTGGAAATCGTTTTAAAAATAACTTTATAGATACAATTACAAAGGGATATAGGACAAAATTCATCGAAAGAGGACGAAGCATCTTTTTTTGGAACGAGGGTAAAAAATGTAGATTTGATGACGCCATGAATGTGGCCTAGTGACCGATATTCCTCCACCACATTTGTAATGGCGTCCCCCATCGGGTCAAAAAAGTGTGGAAAGAATTCCATAATCCAACCATCAGGCCCAGGGATTTTGTCAGCTTGTATAGCTTTTAAAATATGTTCAGTCTCCTTCTTTTCCATAGGGGCCAAGCGTAAATTATTGCTCTCTTCGTCAGCATAACGAGGAAAAAGCTGAGCAACTTGAATTAGCTCCCTGATATTAACCCCTTCTTGAGCAGTATAAAGGCTTTTGAAATGATTTCTCCCCATAGAAGAAAGATCTTTGAAATTCTTCACCTTAATCCCAGCTGAATTTTCCATTTCCCAAATGGTATTGGTGTTTTTCCTCCCCTTAGCATAATTGTGAATTTTTTTTGTATTTTCATCCCCTGTTGCAAGCCAAATGGACCTGCTTCTCAAGCACCAAAGCTCTTCTCTATCATTAAGGATTTTATCCCTTCTAGCTTCCAACTCTTTGATTTTATTCCGAGCCTCCTCATCCACAAAACCCTTCTCCCCATCACTATACAAGGAGCTCAAGGACTCATTGATAATGTTAATTGATTCCATATCTTTTTGGGCCTTATTTTTGGCCCATTGAATGGTGTGTTTTTTTTTTATATTTTTCATGTTATCAATGAAGTCCTAGGCATGTGAGTAGCCCTCATCCACCGGGGGGTAGCTCCAATGATCAACCACCAATTGGTGATAATCTGCCTCCTTGAGCCAACCAGCATTGAATTTGAAGGGAGTAGGAGGCTTCTTAAACGGACCCACCAACTCCAAGAGAATAGGGGAATGGTCTGATATCCCACCAGAGCCAACCCATTGCTGAAAGCCAATAGAACTGTTTGAAAAGTCATCACTTAAAAGGAACCAGTACAATCTTTTGGCAATGCGGGCCTCACCCACTCTATTGTTCCTCCGGGTGGGAGTTATTTTTGTAAGGGAGGGATCGAAAAGGGACCCATTCTGTATCATATTCAAGAAATAATTTGCCAAAGGATCAATCCGAGCACATGGACCCCAAGCTTCAGAACTGCCCAAGGAAAAATTTAAGTCGCCCCCCACAATCAAGTTTGGGCCATTCATAAAGGATTTTCTCCTCAAACTGTTCCAGAAAGAAATTCTCTCCACACAGGGCCCATAAATATTCACCACCGAAAAATTTGAGCCCAGTTCCATGGAGTAGGCCTCCACACCAACCAATGATTTCGATGTCCAACAATTGATCAAATTAGCCAAATTGTTCTTAAGGCTAGTCATAAGTCCACCAAAGCAGCCCCTGACATCGAAAGAAACAAAGGTCCAATTTGGAAGAAAATAAGACATAAATTGAGTGATTTGTGCCCCAATACCCAAGGTTTCCTGCAACATGATGATGTCTGGATGGTGCAAATGAACAAGGTTTTTAAAGGCTAGTTTTTTGGGCTCACTAGCTAAACCCCTACAATTAAAAGAGAGCAAAATCATTTGGAAACAAGGTTCGGGGAACTCGCCACTCTAAGCGCCCCTTTGAGGGATAATTGTCTTCCATCAACAATGTTAATAATGGCCTTGAGTTGGGCTTTAGAAAGGGCAGACTTCCTACCCCTGAGTTTTTTTACCTTTCTTGATATTGGGCGGTTTCCCCAGACCCCCAAAAAGTTCCTTATCAATAATTTTTTTCTCTCTGGGTCTCAAATTATAAGGGACAATGTCAATGGATAGATTGGGAATTGTGGTAATAATATTATCCATAGCCATAGATAAGTTACTAACACACAGAGAGGGTGAGGAAGTAAGCTTGGAGGGACCAGGGTTAGTCGAAATATTGAATAAAAGATCAAAATAGTTTAAAATAGGGGAGGAGGGGCAAGGGTAAGTACCCGCTAAATCTGAAGTAGGATCAGTAGGGGGAGGTAGCGGCTGCTTCGCCACCATGTCCATCACCTCCATCTGAACCACCGCAACTGGAGATTGAACATACATTTGGTTTAATTGCAATAGACATCTTCATCAATAAATGTAAAGCAATGGCTAACAAATACTGGAAACTAATAAATAGAGAAGACATGGCAACAAGCAACAATCCCTATAAAATTGTTACATTGAGACACAAAGAATAAGCAACTATTGTGCACAAACATAGACCAATGAAACTATCATCTTAACCCCTAACCCCTTAAACACTAATTCCCAGCCCCTAACCCATTTAACCCCCTAAACCCCTAAACCATTTAACCCCCTAAACCCTAAACCTCTAAACCCTTAACCCCTAACCCCTAACCCCTTAAACCCCAATTACCGACCCCTCACCCATTTAACCCCCTAAACCCTTAAAACCCTAACCCATTTAACCTCCATAAACCCTTAAAACCCTAACCCATTTAACCCCCTAAACCCTAACCCCATTAACCCCTAACCCATAAAATCCTTAACTGCTAAATCCCCTAACTCCCTAAACCTCTAAATCCCTAACCCATTTAACCCCCTAAACCCTAAACCTCTAACCCCTTAACCCCTAACCCCTTCAAACAATATTCCCAACCCTAACCCATTTAACCCTGTATACCCTAAACCCTTAACCCATTTAACCCCCTAAACCGTAAACCTCCAAACCTCTAACCCATTTAAACCCTAACCCCTAAACCTCTAAACCCCTAACACCTAGACCCTTAACCCCTAACCCATTTAACCCCCTAAACCCCCAAACCCCTAACCCATTAACCCCCTAAACGCTAAACCGCTAAACCCTAACCCTTAACCCTAACCCCTTAATCCTTAATTCTTGACCCCTAACCCATTTAACCCCCTAAAACCCTAACCCATTTAACCCCCTAAAGCCCTAACCCATTTAACTCCCTACCCTAGCCCCATTAACCCCTAACCCATAAAATCCTTAAATTCTAAATCCCTCAACCCCATAAACCTCTAAATCCCTAACCATTTTAACCCCCTAAACCTTAAACCTCTAACCCCTTAACCCCCAACCCCTAACCCCTAAAATCCTTAACTGCTAAATCCCCTAACCCCCTAAACATCTAAACCCCTAACCCATTTAACACCCTAAACCCTAAACCTCTAACCCTTAACCCCTAACCCCTTAAACCCTAATTCCCAACCCCTAACCCATTTAACCCCCTAAACCCCTAAAACCCCTAAAACCCTAACCCCATTAACCTCCAATGACCCCTAACCCCTAAAATCCTTAACTGCTAAATCCCCTAACCCGCCAAACTTCTAAACTCTAACCCATTGAACCCCCTAAACCCTAAACCTCTAACCCCTTAACCCCTAACCCCTTAACCTCTATACCCTTAGACCCCTAACCCATTTAACCCCCTAAACCCTAAACCTCTAAACCCTTAACCCTTAAATCCTAATTCCCAACCCCTAACCCATTTAACCCCTAAACCCATAAAACCCTAACCCATTTAACCCCCTAAACCCTAAAAATCTAAACCCTTAAACCCCTAAACCACTAGCACCTAAACCCCTAACCCCTTAACCCCTAAATCCCTAAACCGTTAACGCTTATCCCATAACCCATTAACCCCTCACCCCTAACCCTTAAAATCCTTAACTGCTAAATCCCCTAACCCCTAAGCCCCTAATCCCTTAACCACTAAGTCATTATTCACCTAACCCCTAATTACACCTAAATCCCCTAACCCCTAAGCCCCCAATCCCTAATCCCTTAAACACTAACTCATTATTCCCCTAACCCCTAACCACTAACTCATTATTCCCATAACCCCTAAACCTTAAACCTCTAACCCCTAAGCCCCTAACCCTTAATCCCTTAACCACTAACTCATTATTCCCCTAACCCTTATAACAATCCTTAAAACCTGTTGGGATAAGCCATTCCAAACGAAAGCAGGTATAGTTGGGACCTACGATCGGGTTAATTCCTCTTGCTAGCAAGGTGGAATACCATGAGCAAAACCATGGGTTGCAAAAACCTCTCTTAAATTTACTATTTGATCTCAATTTTATTTAATAATTAATTAATTAATTTCTTTAAAAACTCTTCTAGATAAATCACATAATTTTTTTAAGATCAATACCTTTCGAACCACTCATTGTGTTGTTCATTATCAATGTTTTTAAAATAAATTTATTAGAATGAAATTATATTTATTTTTGAACATTACAAAGAATTACAAAAAATCAAAGAGTGTGCTCAAATTCTATCTAAAAAACAAACATCCATCAAAACAAAAATGGGTATGATATTAAAAATGATATTTGAAAAGCATAATATTAACAATGATATTTTGGAAAAATAGAGGGAGAGAGTATTCATTTTTAGTTTAAATTTTAGACCTCAAGTTAAAATAACATTTCTCCTGCCCAGTATGGTGCTGGAGGATGGAAGAAGTCATCGGCAAGGAGTTTTGAGGGTTTGCAGGTGTGGGCAATAGAAAACTATGGAGAAAACGTGCAAAGGAGGATGGGGGCGCTGGCAGCCGGGAGGAAGGTGAATGGAGTAGTAGATGGATCAAGAAAGCACGTGATGAGGGAGAGGGACACAGGCAAGTTTTGCTGGTCGAAAAAGAAAGGGATATCTTCCATTGCATAGATCGGCCTCGACATTATAAGCGTATGTTCTTCCCATTCCTCAGTAAAATTTCTGAAGTAATCATAAGAAATTGTACTGCAGCCATTGACATTCCTGATTTCGATAAAAATGTTATTACAGCCCCACGAGAGAGACCCAATGGTTATCTTGTTGTGAATGCTAATGGTGAATTGAATCAGATGCGTACAAGAGTAAGTACGCAGAGTTCAACAAGCAATACTTTTTTTGGTTCCTTTTTGAAAGTTATGTAGATGTTCAATCTTGTATATTTATACATTGTTTTTTAACGTGCAGATCTGTGATATGGTTTCCGTTGCAAGGATTATGAATGTTGTGCTTGTCATACCAACCTTAGATCACAGTTATTTCTGGGATGATCCAAGGTATTTATATATTTCTTTGATTTGTCATGACTTCACATGCAGAAAATTATACTGTCGTTACTTTCTGCTTTGGAACTCTGAAAATCTTGGTTGATATTGAAATGCTTAAATGCTGCAGTGAGTTTAAAGATATATTTGATGTTCACCACTTTGCTGACACACTGAATGAAGATGTGCACATTATTGATTCCTTACCAGCATCCTTAAAAAAATTTTGAGTCTTTAAAGAAGGCTCATGTTTCGTGGTCAAAGGTGAAATAATCTTCTGTTCTTTTTAAGACTTTGCTTGGATATAATATTCTTGTTGATTTTGAGGTGATAGTTTTCATACGTTACCCTAAATCCATTCTAGGATTGCAACTAACAATTTTGTAAGATGTCCAATCTACAAGCGTCCTTCTACACCCTAAAATTGGATTAACAACTATAAATACCCACTAATTTACTAAATCAAAATCCCAAGGATAGTTTGTTTTCTCTAATTCATTTTTCATTCCTAAAGTTGAGATTCATCCAATACGTGTGATTCTAAAAACGGTTATCTGAAATTTATCTAGAGAGAATACTCGTTTTTCTTTTGGGCCACAGTTCTCTATTTTTCTGGATTGCAATTTTGGGCTGCATTTTGGCAATCTACGTTGAGTCTTTGGCTTTGTTTCCCGAGTGCATTTCTGGGCCGTGATCCCAAACCTAGGCGGAGTTAAATACCCACTAATTTACTAAATCAAAATCCCAAGGACAGTTTGTTTTCTCTAATTCATTATGCATTCCTAAAGCTGAGATTCATCTAATACGTGTGATTCTAAAAACGGTTATCTGAAATTTATCTGGAGAGAATCCTCGTTTTGCTTTTGAGCCACAGTTCTCTATTTTTCTGGATTGCAATTTTGGGCTGCATTTTGGCAATCTACGTTGAGTCTTTGGCTTTGTTTCCCGGGTGCATTTCTGAGCCGTGATCCCAAACCTAGGCAGAGTATAAATACTCACTAATTTACTAAATCAAAATCCCAAGGACAGTTTGTTTTCTCTAATTCATTATGCATTCCTAAAGCTGAGATTCACCGGGCAGAGTGACTCCATTGGTGGTAAAGTAACCAATGATGGGAGGTCATCTTTTCTTAGAAGATCACCTAGCAATGGAAACTCTGCTCCATTACCTGTTTTTGATGATTTTTTTACAACACGTTTAACTGGATCACAAATGCCTGATAAATTTATTGGCTTGGATGCTCCAAGATCAATGCCAGAAATTGTTCAGAAACCTATGGCTTTCAAAGATGAAAAGAGTAGATATGAAGATCATAACACAAACATGCTTGATGCAGCCATTCAGCACTATCGAGCTGTTGATGCACGTCCTTCAGAATCTAGAAACTCTATTAATGGAATGGTTGGAACTTCATATCCTCCATTTGCCAATACGACATATCAGTCAGGTGGTGTTGAGCCAACAAACTTGCCTAACAGCAGTGGAATCCAGCAGTTACTTGGTTTTCTGCCTCAGCAAACATCTCATTCATCACAGCAGCAGTTAATGGGGCCAACAGATCTTCCTTTCAACTCACATTCTCTTGCTGGGCCACAGGGTCGGCCTCCTCCTCCATTCTTCTCGTATCCCCATGGGCATGGACCTTATGACTTAAATTTGGGAGGTATCAGTGCCATACCCAATCAACAGATGAATCATCAACAAACCCCACAAAACTGACAATTGAAGTTGTTTGATCATGGCAACTCCCTGGATCCACAGCATCCTGATCTGACATCTGGTCAGATCATTTGCATGGAAGACCCTTCCCTCAGGAACCATCTGGGCAAATGTTATACCAACTCCATGGTGGGCCTCCCATGAACCAGTCTGTTTATCACTCCTTGAGGCCTCATGGTTTTCCACCAAATCACTTAATTCAGCCCGTTCCAGTACCACAGAGAGGGCTTCCTTCAATGAACAACTTTCCTTTTATTCCTGAACAACTGCCACATGGTCCTCGTGGCCTCCCTTCCAATTATCCACATGTTCCTGGTCCTTTTATGCCCGAAATTTCTATGCATTCCATGCAGAGTCCACCATTTCATCTTCAGCCCAGCCACACTTCTGTGGGAACTCCCCATAATCAATTGCGACCAATATTTGGTGCTTCTCCAGATGTTAATGTTCCAGTAGAGGGACGCCGGCATATAGGTGCAATGGGAAATGAAGGAGCAGTACTGGACATGTTGTTTGCAAAAGAATTGAAGAGACAGCCATCTGGATCGGTCCCTGCAAACCAATATCCAGGCCGAAACATGGGATATGGATAAATTGTTTTCTGTACACGAGTAATCACGGAGTGAGGTTGGTGGGAAGGCGGCAGACATATCTTTTAAGGAAAATTATCATTTCATGATTTACAACCAGACAGAAATATATGCTACTAAGTAGGGTTTTAGTAAGTTGTTTAATGTGAGAGTGAGAAGGCTGTCATTATTTGCTGAGAAGCCTCTTGTATATTAATGTCTTTGTTTGTAGATATTGAATTTCTGAAGCCTGTATTGGGGGTGGATTTTGCAATTTATTTGCAGAGTAAATAGTTTTTTTTTACATTGTCTTAAAAAATATGTAGAAATTGTTTGCAGGGCAGCTTGAATACACATTATTCTGAAAAAAAAAAGCTGAGATTCATCCAATATGTGTGATTCTAAAAACGGTTATCTGAAATTTATCTAGAGAGAATACTTGTTTTGCTTTTGGGCCACAGTTCTCTATTTTTTTGGATTGCAATTTTGGGCTGCATTTTGGCAATCTACGTTGAGTCTTTGGCTTTGTTTCCCGGGTGCATTTCTGGGCCATGATCCCAAACCTAGGCAGAGTATTTGGGCACTGGGGTGTCCTTTTGGGCTGTGTTTCATCCTTCAAGGTCAAATTTTCAAACCCCATCACCAGGTAATCTTGATTCCACAATGCACTAAAGTGAGAAAGTTAACTGTGTGGAGTCATGGGTAGAAGGTTCAAAGTTTGTATAGAGCCACTGCACTATACAAATGACTACTCACTAGATTAGCTTAAGCCCCTTCCACTCTGGGTACTCTCCACAGGACATCATCAAGTTCGGCATGCCTTCATATTGATTGATGCATGAAGAGGTTATTCCCCTTAGCCTTATATATTAGGAGAGAATTCATTTCACTTTAGAGTTCACCTAGGATTGTACCCCTTATGCTCTAGGTACTCTCTAGACGGCATCATCAAGTTCTACATCAACATCTTAACAATAATAGACAAAGTCAATGATACTTCCTCCTCTTCCTCTACTATTATTTCCAACAATGATGTTAATGTTGCCACTGTTTTAGCATTTAGGAGTGCCCTTATCACTTTATCATTTAGCGTTTAGGAAACGCTCCCATAGTCAACTTATGACTTCTTGCACCCTCTAATCTTATTGATTTTTTCTTAATCATAATATTATCTTGTCATTCATTTCCAGCTTTTCCAAAAAATGTTAGTGTTTCTCAGTTTTCTTACAATTAATGTGAGTTTGTTCAGAAGTATAGTACAAAGTTCTGTAAAATTTTGGAGATTACTAGAAATTACCACATTCAATCATGCCCTGCTATGTTTAAATTCTCACTTGGTTAACACCAATATCTCAAAAAAACCATCAAACAATTAGTTCTTGGAATGGAGACAAAATCCACTCGCACTAAAATACTTGCAGTACTATCAGTGATAAAGGGTTGTACCATGACCAGTAAATTGTAATAACAATTTTGTGAACAATCAAGCTTCTAGTAATTATATTGTTCACGCAATTCAAACGAATAAGTCTCAAAATTATTAGCATGTGCAAATTGTAATAACAGTTTTGTGAACAATCCAGCTTCTAGTAATTATATTGTTCACGCAATTCAAAAGAATACGTCTCAAAATTATTAGCATGTGCATAGAGACAGAGTTGATGTTTGCATATTTGAAAACAACCGACACAATGTGGCATCATCTCAAAACAAATGATATTAATCGAACCACAACATTACATGTCACTAATAAAAAAAAACATCCTAATACCACTTAATAGTACAGTTTGAAAGAACGACCTGTAGTTCCTCCTTGGCTGCAAATACTAGGAGGAACTGGTATTGGAAAAGATACAAGCACTTGCTCTCTCATATAGCAGTTGTAGTCACATGAGAAGAAACCTGCAGTATATACTATAAATCCAAGATAAACCTGAACAAACAAACTAAGAACTCGATTCAACGCGATTGGATAAAAAATACTCAAATGGTGGTAGCATACAATAACTACATAACTTTTAAATTGATTTTCAGATTTTCAGTTTACTTCAGTGTACCATGAAATTATAGTATTGTAATAGTACATGAATGGAAACAACTTACTTATTTAACGAGAGCCACAACAAGAGCAGAGACCCACAAATAGTTTTTTCCATTCGCTTCTGGTTATGCTCATAGAAGAGTGTAGCAGCAGTAGCAGACTTTAGGTCGAAAATAATCACAAAAAATAGAAAGCACAAAGGGCTCACTTCCTCTTGAACATCCTAAAAGTATCCCTCAATGGGTTCTGATAGTTCGATAATGAACATCAGAATTCATGTTATTGAGCTTCAGGCACTTCAGTTCTTCAGTTACCAATCCAAAAGTATATTATGACATCATCTTCATTATTTTTGACATTTGAACCCAAAAAAAATCTCTATCACTTTTTGGATAATATCATTGGATTGTTTACATATATAATCACAAAATATAGCAATAAGTGAGACAAAAAACAAGATACTGAAGGCAACAACCCCCACAAAATTATTATTAGTATACTCTTGGTATTCTAGCACTTGTGGAATAAGTTGGAGAGCTTCTTTGCTAGGGTATTGAGTTCATGGTATATATGGCCACAAGAGAACCAATCCAACTTTTTGTAGACTTGTTTGATACCTTGTAAAATGTAAGCCAAATGAGGGGCCACTATGTTGACTTTGTCGCATACTCAATCCAAAACAAGTTTTGAATCCCCAAAAATATTTAGTTTTTTGACATCTTTTTGGTTGACCACATTGACAAGATCCTAGAGAGTTGAAAATTCAACTCTCATGTTTGTGCCCATACTTGGAGCATATTTGATATGCAAAAAATGAGCAATTTTTGCATATTTCTTTCCACAATGATTTTATTTCATTGCTTTGATCTTTGATGTTGTGTCATCAATTAAATATTCCATTCCTCCATTAGCAGGACTGCCTACATACAAACCTCCACTTTCAGGTTTTGTTTCTTTAAGTGGTTCACCCCCAATGAATATCCACTCATCAATGCTAGCTGGGTCATATGGTAACATTTCATCTACTTTTCATCAACCTTTAAAGACAAAAATTGACATATCAAATGATTCACGCCCATTAACAAGACAAACTAAATTGGCTACAATCCATTCTGGTGAGATGCTAGATATATTGAAACCATTCCCACAGGCTTCAGAAACCACTCTGGCTCCAGTTCAAGTTCTGGATGGAAAGACAAACTCCTTGCCAAAATCTCTTGGCAATTAATCAAGTTCTCTTGCAGTTGCATTTTTCAACAACGAAGATAATTGTAGTTTACAGTTTTCCGTTAGTCCTCCATCTGATGTATTGACTATAGATAAAGAAGATGGAGTTAAACTGTCACTAGTGAACATGCCTACTGTGACAACATGTGATCTCTCTGATGGTATGGTTTCAAATTGTTCTGTAGTATCTGCACTTGAGTCTAGATTCTCATCATACTAGTAAAAAGCATAAAAACATAACTAAAAAACAAGCAGGTCTTTCAACAAATTAATTTTCAAATAAGATGACAAAATCTGAGCACAAGCCTAAAAAGCAGCAAATGCAACAACACGTGGCATTGGTAGGAAGCTCTTCAAATATGGAAAGGGAGTCAAAAGGAGAGGTGGTTGCAAAGGAGTCTAAACTTAGCGGTTCTCACATGCAGGTGGAGGAGTTAATTTTGAGTCAGACTTCATCATCTACCTCAACAACTCCTTTAATGACAGCCCTACAGAAGTCTGTTAAAGCTGTTGATGGAGGGGCTAGTTTTGACCTAGCTATAGAAACAATTTTGCATTTTTCACGCCAAAGCTTGATTCTGCAGCCCATCCTTCTTGGGTCATTTAACAATCCCACAAAATGTGAAAAGATACTATTGCCAAAGAAGTCATCAAGAAACATGGTTAATGTTGTGGACACTCCCTCGTTAAGGATATCAGGGGTTTCATCATCTGTAGATGAGATCACCGAAAGGGATATTTCTAGGGGAACCTTGGAACCTTTACAAGATTCGAAATCTGTAAGTGAATTGATCATTGCTGATATGTCTTCATCTTTGGGAAGCTTTGGCGAGGGATATGAAGGAAAGACATAAACTTCTGGGCCAGTTATAGAGTTTTCTACAAAGGATGTTGGAGTAGTAAAGAAAACAACAGAAGATATGAAGTTTGATAACAATAATGTTCTTGTAGGAACATTGAAAAGCTCACCATGCAGTGAGGATGGCATTAAATCAGATTCAAAACTTAGAAATGTGAAGAATAAACAATCTGAATCAACAAGAGATAATGCTAGACAAAGCTGCAACAATAATTTTGTTAATTCTGTAATTGGAGACAAGCAAGATCTTGGAAATGTTCTCCATCCTGAGCATGGGACTGTTGTGGTTTTTGATTCCCCGTCTGAGTTTTCAAGTTCACCTGATGTTGACATAAACAAAGAGATGGCTTATTTTTCCAATTCTGTCATTGGAAAAGAAAAATCTAGTTTGCATGCTGGGGAGAGAAAAATCAATGGAATGCATGAGAGTAGGTTGGCATCTCAACTAGCTATACATGACAATGGCACAGTGGCTGTTGATCAAAATCTGCTCAAAGAGAAAAAGGGTGAAGTGTTAGTTGTTTCTGAGCAGTCAACAACAAATACAGGCAAGGTGTCTGAATGGGAATTACAATAAGAAGCTACAACATTCCTCCCTAAAGTTGATATGGCTATTTTGGAGGAAAAACTAGGTTTTCTGTCTAGTAACAAAGTTGTTGACTGCAAACAATCTTCTAGATATAGAAATAAAGGTAGGGTTAACCATGATAGTGCTAAAGTACTTGGGGAAGGTTCAAATGACAATGTGAAGGCAATTGCCACACAAGATAAGGGTCAAGTATCGACCACTAATAGTGATATTTGTGAAATGTCTGCTCAACTTCAGGTGTCATCTTTGCCTGCTGAAAGTGAAGGCAAGCAGGATTTAGTAGCTAGATTAACAAAAAAGGAGAATAAAAGTTCTTCCAATGTTTTTGCAAAGAGTAATGTTGCAAATATTGGTGATGCATCCAAGGTAGTAGTTGTCAACAAGAAGAAGAAAAATAGGGATTTTTCCAGTAAGGCAAATGTTGTAGTTCCCATTGGGATTTATATAATGCTTATAAGGTTCAAGAGGAGAAGCAAGAAGATGTGAACCTTCCATAACCATCCAAAATAGTAACCGATGATGTCAAGAGTAAGACTTCTTCAAAGGAGCCTGAGAAGCAAGTCCTGGAAGAAGTGGATGACTGGGAAGATGCAGTCGAGCTTTCAACTCTTATGAATCAAGTAGCTATTTTAGTTACTGAATGTTAAGGAGACAGAAAGTACTCCGGAGATTATTTGTTGACAATCAAGGATTAGTGCAAAGATCTACCAAATCATTTTGAAATTTGTCCAGACATTATTGAATTACTTGGAAATTCCCAAGCACTTGCAAGTCATGTAGGAGAGAGGCTGATGCATTAGCAAGCACTGCAAGAGGACTTGACAAGAAAATGAGTGGCAATTAGCTACTTGAATGTCGTGGGAGAAATATGGCCAGTTTGGATGATGATAGATGGGCCAAGCCAGTGGATGCTTTTGCTGATGGTTGTGATATGCGGATGGATGTGCATATTAGTGGTTCCTGTGATGTGTTTCGACCTGGCCAAGGTTATAATACTAGCTTTGCAAGAAAGTATGAATGTCATCCTTTTTGGAGGGCCTTATGTGAAAGAACCACTTCCACAAGTTGGACTAGTGAGAAATAATTCAGATGCTGATAGGTGGCAACATGTTTCTGGTTCGTAGAAGGGTTTGATTCCTCCTCCATAGCCTTCTCTGCCCATAGTTCATATATCAGAGAACCGATATGAAGTGGGCAAGGTTTCTGATGAGGATTGGTTGAAACAAAGACAAATTAAATCCATCCTTAATAAATTAACGCCCCAAAACTTTGAGAAACTTTTTGAACATGTCAAAGAAGTGAACATTGACTCTACATCATGTCTTCATGGTATAATATTCAAATATTTGACAAAGCCTTGATGGAGCTGGCTTTTTGTGAAATGTATGCAAAATTCAGTTTTTAGCTTGCTGCAGGAATACCTAAATTTTATGAAGATAATGAGAAGGTTGTTTTCAAGCGAGTTCTTTTGAACAAATGCCAGGAAGAATTTGAAAAAGATGAAAGAGAAGAGGCTGAGGTTGAGAAAGCAGAAGAGCATGGTTAAAAAATCCTTTTAGTAGAAGAAATACGGGAGAAGAAGGCTGCAACACGATGACAAATGCTAGGATATATAAGGTTTATTGGTGAGCTTTATAAAGAAAGTATGTTGACTGAAAGAATTATGCAAGCACACACCAAAAAATTAATTGGTGAATTTCAGCATCCAGAGGAGGAAAATGTTGAAGCTTTGTGCAAACTGATGAGCACTATTGGTCATATGATTGACCATTCAAAGGCCAAGGAACATATTGATGCTTACTTCGATAGGATGACAAAAATGTCAAATAACCCAGGGCTTCCCTCTAGCCTGAGGTTCATGTTGAAGGCTCTGATTGATCTGAGGAGGAATGGATGGAAACAAAGGAAGAAAGTTGAGGGCCCCAAGAAAATAGAGGAAGTGCATCGGGATGTTGTGCAAGAACTACATGGACAGGGAAGCCGCTCTCGAGGTACCAATATGGGACATTCAGGTCGGAGACTTATGACACCACTTGATCATGGTGGGAGAGGACCTGCGATGCCACCTTACATGGTAGGTGCACATACGGGTTCACTTCCACATATGGGTGGGATTAAAGGGCCATAACCCCATATGGGACCACATGACTGTAGATTCGCCAGTCAAGATGCTCGGATTGTGGATAGGGCTCAATTTGAAAATCAGTCTATGCCAAGCCCTTCAACACACAGGGCTTCTGATGATGGCCACCTGACTCTTGGTCCTAAGGGAGGTCTTGGCAAGGGAATAAGAGGGATGGTTTAGCCTTTGCCATATGCTAAGAGTGGTCTAACAGATATTCCACCATTCACATCCTGAGTAATAGACGAATAGGTGCAGGTCCGATTTCAGGTTGCAGTTCTGACTGGATGCCAGTTGGTATGAGAGATGAAATTTTGACAAGGACTTATGCTGCATAAAAGCCTTTATTTGCAAAATCATGTGTCTAGGAACGAAATGTTTTGGGTAATGACATAAGAGAGTTTAAGAATTTTAACTCATCATGTGACAGAGGTGGGAAGATTGCAAATGCTGAATTTCAACTATAAGAACATTCTTCGAAAAGAAATTTGAGTTCACAACTCATTGAGGTTCAACTTAGGAAAAAGGTTGAAATGGAAATCAAAGAATATTACAGGTGCCTTCCTTTACAAAGCTTCCTTGCATTTTCATTATGTCTTTTAGAGAAGTCGACAAGTTTCCCTGACTTTTTCTTAATTTTGTATGACATACCATCCAATGTGAGAGATTTGAAGGAGGCAACTTTTTGTGTAGATGACCTTAAAGCACCATTGTTCCATTCAACTATGGTTTCGCTTTGGACATTAGATTCTTTTTTCAGGAAAGATGTTGAAATTGATCTTATGGGGAATCTACTTACACATTTATGTAAGTCCGAGCCTTTCTTGCTAAAACAAGGACAACTTATTGAAGGGTAATGTGAAATTTTGTGTTTTTTCTTATTAAAGTTTGAATTTATTTAAGGACTGCTACAATCTATGGTCATTTGCGATTATGAATTATAAATATATATCATTTTGATGTTTCTATGTTGGAGACCGTACTATTTTCATTGGAGGATGCTACTGTTGATGTGCCCAAGGCTCCTGAGTTCCTTGGTCATGTAGGGTCAAAATCCAGTAAGTGATTCGATGTCATTAGAACAATTTTGCATCCTTCCTCGAAAACAAATCCATTATAGAATAGGAGTTTCCCAAGAAGGAATTTATAACATGAAACAAAAAAAATTACAAGCAATGTTAGTTTGTATTTCCAAGGCATATTATAAAGAAAACTGACTTTATTTAGGGCTACTCATCCATATAGGGTTCAATGTGCAATTGGTTAACTAGACAATGAATTATCTTTCCTCAAAATATGTGCAATTCTAATTAATGGCTCAACCTATTCTTCTATCATGCCTATAAGAGACCATGGGTAGCTATGACTAATGGCTCCTCTACCATGTTTTACTGTAGAGTAGGTGGTCTCAACAGAGTTATAACACAGTAAAAAAGAACTATAAGCTTAACAACTATACAAATAAGATTTGCCCTAAACTTGACATATTTACTCTTTTTTTATTATGTTTTTCTTTTGGGTGATATGACCAAGGTAGATGCAATTATGCTGAAGGACCCCACCCTTGAAGAACTAAAATTCCTACCTTAAAAATTACCAACAATTGAGGAGCTAAAAGAATGAACACCATATTTGATTTGAACCTAAATAGTCTTATTATCTTTGAGTATTTCCCTAATCACAATGACCAGTAGATTCTCCTCATGGATTATTTCTCTCATTCTATTTATTAGTAAAATCCACAAAATGTATCCCTACATTTGAATCTTGGGAAAAAAACATATAATTGTTATCATTTAAATTATCCATATCTCTTGGAGCTCAAAAATCCATTTGATTTGGATAAGCTTTATTTATAACCTCGAAAGAAACTCTATTATAAGATGAAGGACCATTATGTCCTCTTGAGTCTTGACAAAGTATGATGGAATGAAATTGGGTGAAGACCAGATCCAGGTTTACCATGTCAAAACCTAGGTTCATTGAGATGACGGCCTTTGTTTGAAGATATCCACCATACAAACTAGGACCACCCATTCTTATCGTTGCTATCTCTCTTTCATCATCAAGATTAACATACTGAGGACTTATAACCCGTGGAGGCCCATGGTAGTCATTGCAATGTAATTTATTAGAAGACATGCCATTTCTTATTATGAGATTTACCACATCCGAAAATGGCATCATTCACATAATTTTGAAGAAGTCTATAAATTAGGTCAACACACTTTTTTTCACATTTATGACTTCCCTCACATTTGTTGGTTCTTGAAGCTCGAGCACTTTCATAACAAAAATAGGCAAAGTCAAACAACAAAAATGTTCTACTCTCTTTTCATTTTCTAATATTATAATGAAGTTTTATTAGAGACATTGTTTGTTTGTTTGTTTTGGTTAGAAAAGGGTTTGTTCTTGGTTTTATGCGACTTTCAATTTATCATATGTAGCATGTTGAGAAATGGGAAAGGATAATGTTTGACATTTATCTTGCAGAAATTGATGCTAAATGAAATGATACATAATTTAACCAAGCTACAATTCACTTTGGTAAAGACGGAGGAACATCTTTAAAAAATGCTTAAGAATACACCATATACAAAGTTTGACCATAAGCAGTATATGCATTTTTCTTTTGTAGATATGTTCTTTTTTCTACCCAAGATATCACAACAAGAAAAAATTGATATTGTAGAAATTATTTGAGGACGTCATTGAGGTCGATTTTTCTGATGCCCTATTTGATTGATACTTTCTCATGTCAGGAAGGCTTTAAATATAAATTAATATGTTCATGAAACAAATCAGATTCGAATTTTATAGATATAAAAGATAAAAACAAATGTCAATGTCTTTGTTTGATTGTTACTTGACTTTGCTGTGGGCAGGTTATAGGAAATGTGATTGGAAAAAGGATGGGGAGATGATGCATATCATGTCTTGGATATGGTTCATTCGTTGTTTAGAGATCACTTAGACACCTAAGTCATCGACTTTGGAAATGTTTCTAGTAGGAATTCCTATGGTTTTTAATGTTGTGATTATTTCACCTCATGGTTATTATTTTGGGCAAGAAAATGCTTTAGGAATACCAGGCACGACATCGGTAGACAGGTAAACAATTTTTTTATAATTGCAATTTCCATTCCATGATATCCTCTCTTTATTGTTTGATTGTATTTTGGACGTTTCTTTTGATTTTGTTGTCTTTTAACTATGAAATTGAAAATACTTAGTACCATGTCTATTTAAACAACAACCAAAGTTTGAAGATGAAATTAGTATTACACTATATTGATTGGAATCGTTATAGCTATTTTGTGTTAAAATATTTTCATGGCTATCATAAAAAGTTACTTCATGTTGTTATTTGAGTACATGTTGTTTATATACTTGACTAATTTCATGCATTAGAAAATGAAATGTTGTGAATAAAACGACAAATATTAAACATCACACCTCAGATTATTTGTTTTCACAAGTTATCTACAATTTGAGCTTTTTAGCATATAATTTAGTTGACATGATTGTTCCTAAGCTTTCCTTGAAAGTTGAATGCTAAGTCACTAACGTGTTCTTTTCTATATATGGTGATATTTTATTTGCTTTGTTTATATAGGTTATCTGGCCACATTATAGTGGCAATTATCACCCCAATGAAGAAAATTTGTTCGAGTGTCTTACTTGTATGGGGAAAAATGGCTTTGACATTGCCGATGTTAAGGTATATGTCGTATAAATTATTTATAGTCTAATTTAGTTTATATTCTAGTGTTCATTGTCTTTCATGTTTTACACTCTGCATTGTATCTTCTTTTGTTTTCAGAGAATGAACTCAGTATTGATGGTAAGAAGCATGGACTGAAAAGAGGGGAGCAATAACATTGGAGAGACAAATGCAAAAAGAGTGAGAGGAGAACTTGTCTCGTGATACGCTTAGAGCCAATATCCTGCATAAGACACACATATAAAGACTGATGGCCAAGTCTTCAGAGTTGAATTCATCTGCAATGCCTTGAAAACACAACGATAATGTTTTGAAGTGATGAAACACCATTTCATCTGTAAATTGTAATCCAACCAATATTAAGTTGGAAAATCATATTGTAATGCTTTAACATTTCACATAATATAATTTATGTGGTTGAAATTATTTATAGTTGCACTTGATATTGTTTAGTATTGTAATTAAAATATGCGACTTTTTGTTTTCATATTAGATGAACATGCACATTGTATGACATTTTTTAAATCATACAAATTAATTTATGTTGATTAATAATGAACAAAAAATCAATTTAAAACTACTAAATTAGTTGTTTATACTAATTAATGATGAACATAAATAAAATGAATATACGACTAAATTACTCATTTATAATGACTATTAATGAAAGTAAATGAAATGAATATAAACTACTAAATTAGTCGTTTATATAATGAATAAATGACTAATGCAAATGATAAATTTGTGACTATAAATGATGACTAAATTTTGCATATGTACGACTATTAGTAGCTAATTTACAGTATCTTATAACCCGACTAAAATTTAGTCATAGTTCTTCGGTCATTAATTGGTTTCAAACGATGACTAAAATTTGCATATATATGACTATTAGTAGCTAATTTACAGTATCTTATAACACAACCAACATTTTGGTCATATTTATTTGGTCATTAATTGGTTTTCTTGGGTGATCATATAGTAATATATTTTGTTGTATATTTAGTCATTAATTGTGACAATTAATGACCAAATAAATGATTAAATCAATGACCAAGTCAATGACCAAATTAATGATCAAATCAATGAATAAATTAATGACTAAATCAGTGACGAAATTAATGATCAAATTAATGACCAAATATACAACTAGAAAACAAAATTGAGATAACCAATTAATGACTAAGCTAAAAACGACCAAAAGTTGGTCGCGTTATAAGATACTGTAAATTAGCTACTATTGGTCACCGACCGAAAAATAGTCGTTTATATGCAAATTTTAGTCTTTTTTTTAGTAACAAATTAGCCATTTTGTACTAGTGAGACTCGATGATTTGTGATGAAGGGAAAAGTGGTGTGGTGTTAATACGATGTGACAAGATGGCTCGTGAGGTAGGGAAATGAGTAATGTATGAAAAGGATTATATTGATGGTGAAAACTTAGGGAAATATAAAAATGAAAGAATAATGTCTGAAAATATTTCAAATGAATAAAAATTTTAAACTTAGGATATAAAAAAAGTATCCTTTTTCTTTCTCCAACATATAAAATTCCTTCACTTTGCAACTTAAGATAAATTTTTCATGTCTTTTCCAAAAATAATTTTCTTTTTCTACCTACTCTTTCCTCTAATCTAACATTTTTTCATCTTTTCTTTTGTAGGTGGCATTTGAACTAGTAGAGCCAAATCATCTTTTTTTTATGAAAATCTATCTTACTCTATCCCTTATTTCACCTATTGATTAATATTACACTGTTGAATCAATTTCATTTCTACCTAGCTACTGACTCACCAAGATTAAACTGTTTGGTAAGTCTTTATTCACTAACCTATTTAACAAAAATTCAAACTTGTTCAATCGTGCTTAAACTGTATGACATGAACAAACTAACTTATCAGTAGTGGTATTTTGACTTGCATCACTTTCAGTATTATTCTTTTTGCTGTGGGGTTTTCTTTTTCTTTTCTTTCACTCTTTTCAACTTTTTTCTTTTTTCAACATACCCTCTTTTCTTTTTCATTTTTTTTGGAAATCATTTGAATATTGAAAATCATGTACAGTATGAATTTTCACTTACAATATAATTTATTAATAATTATTATTATTATAGCATATCTTTTGTTAAAAATAATTATAACATGATAATAAAACTTAAATTGTAAATAAAAATATTTTTTATTCTGTCGGCTCTTCCTCTGATCCTTCACTATATAAACCTTTTCCTCTACATCCTTCTTTCACTTTTTCATTCAACATCTCTTTTTGAATATGGATCCTCATTGGGATTTGAAGCATCGATCATTGTTTGATTACACTGTGGATAATCTGAAGATCTGTTCATTAAACAATAACCATAGAAGCTTGAAAACCAAAATTTCCAACTATAAAATACTCAATCACCTTGAGATCCTATAATTTATAGGACGCTAACACAACCCTACCACCCCATCCAACGGAATTTTAAATATAACAAAGTTCAGTTGGCCGACGGTCAAACCTGACCAACCAGGCTCGATGAAAAAAATATATATATATATATATATATATATATATATATATATATATATATATATATATATATATATATATATATATATATATATATATGGGGTAGGCGGGGCAACCCCCATTGGAATCACCCAATACCCTGGGGCCACATATATTATATACGGTGGGCACATTATAACATACCCGTCGAATGTTGGAACTATATGGTAATAAAAAATATGGTTATGGTATGTTGTGACTCGAACATGAAACCTCTGCCATGCTATGCGCCACCGCCACCAATGGGCCAATGGCCCATGTTGGTGGCTCTACCTACCAATTTTTATATAAACCACTCATTATCCATGCAATAGGGGGCGGCGGGGGGCGGACCAGTAGAACCTTGAGTGGTCAGGAGGGTTCGAACCTTGAGTAAGGAATCCTGCTAGATCCTGAGAAGATTACCTTGGAGTGCCAAAGGTGTCGGTGTCATAATTGGGTAAGTTTATAGTCAATTTTGCAAGATTTCACGTCAATAATTACGTGTTGTAATATTCCTACATCAGCCTACAACTAATGGGAATATTAAAATTTTGTTTTGTCACATAGATAGGTGAATAAGTGAGGGGGAGGAGCCATAAGACTCTTTATGGTGAATAAAAACACTTCTCATGTGAAAGTGGACTTATATTTTCAGCTGAATAAATCACCCTAAGGTGTGAATGGGGGCTAAAACATCTTGACTGGGTCAACCTTGACCAAATATACATCGTTGTCTTGGAGGAGTGGCCATCAATGAGGTACAACACAATTTTAGATGGAGCTTCTTGGTGTGAAAGGAGTGTTTTCAATGAAGGTGGTTTAGGGTTTGCAAGCTCTCAACTTATAAAAGGAAGAGGATAGCAGCATTAGAAGGTTGTTGATGATTATCATATTTCTGAATATACCGTCTGTTTAGACATATATCATTCTCTGGCTGTTTAGCTGAGAATAGTGTTTTTTAGCACATGGTATTCCTGTTTAGGAATTCCATTCTCTTTCCTTGATAGGCCTCTTGGGAGAGTTTGTACTACATTGTCCACTATCTGGCTTAAGGCCAAGCTACTTCTTTCAACTACAACGCAGATCCTGTTGAGGGTTTGGTTGTCTTTGCAAGCTGCAGCAAGTGGAGGCTAGATCTACTTAGATCTAGATTAGTTCAGTGCCCTTTTTAGTGGAGGAGGCTTATACTGCATTGGGTGGAGTGTATTGGAGTGCTTGGGAAACATTTTCTGATCTTGGCATGTGGCCAACTATTATCTAAACTCTACAACGCATTTTCTCTTTCCAGATCTACGTTATTCTTGTAGGTGTTGTTGTAGGGTGTTTTGGCACATCAGTTGGAGAGCTAATTTTCAAGTGTTGGGGATCTGCCCTCCACTTGAATATCAATTAAAGTAAGATCTATTTCTTGTCATATCAGATCTTATTTGAATACTTGTATACTTCAGAATTTCTAAATATTTCTGCATATCTTCAGACTTAGATCTTAGATCTATTGCTTGTACTTGGTGTAATGCTGAAAACCCCAAGGGGATCTGAAAGAGGAGCCTTTCTAGTGCATGGATCTGCTATAGATTTGACTTTTCATGCACAAATATTCTCTAGATCTGAAATTTAATAAACGGTTGTTGCCGCCTTATAAAATAGCATTGTCAAGGTAGTTTCAGTGAATACATGCGGTTGTTGCATCTCTTTTGAGGGATTTTCTTCTATTGAAGTCCTGTATTTTCAGTTATGCATCTTATGGGCCATCTTCTACATCTGATTTGCTGCTGTAAATGCATTTATAAGGTCTCCATATTTTCCTCCTTCTTTTCTTTAGATTAACTTCATTATTTTCTCTGCATAACTGTCTTATATTGCTACATTTTCCCTTTTGGGAATATTACAGTGGTATCAGAGCATCATCTTGGCACAACCTGTGCTTTCTAAGAAGCCAATATGTATTTTTAAGACAAGAAAAGACAGAAGAAGAAGATTGATTACACGGAAGACAAAGAAGATAAGGGTAAGACCTCTTTATCTGGAAGAATGAAAGGAGAGGAGTTCTCAAATACTCTTTTCCAAGCTATGCATGAGCTGAAAAGAGAAATTAGGGGAATGAGGAGGGAAAGACATGTAGATCCCTCAAGAAGATCTTCACATGAAGAAAAACCCAATTCTTCATATCATGTCTGCAAGCACTCAGCTACACAATCAGATCTACAACGTTATACTATGCCCATAATTACTGCAAGAGAGATGGAGAAAGAAGATGCACCAAAGGAGGAGACTTTGTGTGATTATCTTTAGGAGTATGAATCTCAATCTTGGAGATTCAAGGAGCACTTGAACTTCCAAGAGTTCTTCCAGCTCAAGGAGGAAAGGAGATCCAGCAAGTACAATAGAAGAAGAAGAGGTAGATTCTTTCTTCCAAACTTGGATGGATCCTCCACATGCAAAACCAAGGATTGGATAGATCAGCTAGACTCATATTTGGATCTAGATCAAGTTTTAGAAAATGAAGCCCTTAAAGTAGCAACGTTGCATCTCAAAGGTAAAGCTTATGCTTGGTGGTTATTTGAATACTATTCATTAAAGAATGCAAATATATATACTTATGCAAGATTCACTAAGATATTAGTGAAGAGATTTGATGTAAAACAAACTAAAAAATATTTGATTGAACTAGCAAAGCATGAACATGAAAAACCCTTGCATGAGTTGGAAAGATATGTTATTCCAACTCCACTTTAGATTTCTATTGAAGGGGATAAAAACTTGTGTGATGCCTTGCCAAGGGCAAGATCCCCATTGCATGAAGAGATTTCTTCTCAAAGGGAAGAGATGGAGATTCCTCTTTCAAAGGAAGACCAAGATCTAGGGTCTCTCATTGTCAATGAGGTATTCTCAAAAATTAGTGAGGAGAAGAAGCATGAAGGAAGTAACATCGTTATCACTTCAGAAGAAGGACCATCACCACATAGGGATGGGCATGAAGCTATTGCTTCAAGAGGAGGAGATTTTGCATATTTGCAAAGGGGTCCCAAGGAGCATCATGTGACAGTGTTATTGGGTAGTAACACCTTGATCGAAGGAGGATAAAGGATGGATCAACATCCAAAGATGAGGAGCATGCACCCTTTTTTATTTCAAGGGGTTTATATTCAGAAGAAGGAGATTGATTTATGCAACAAAGAGAGTGACAAATCAGTCCACTCATTTATACAGTCTACTTCAGATTTTGATGTCTCTTTGCATGGAGGCATTCGACTAGGGAGACCCCCTGATGACAAGAGGAATAAAGTGTTCTCTCAAATTGTTGAAGAGATGACATATTTGGCTAAGGAAGGAGCCTTGAGAGGAGCTACCACAGTGCTGAGAACCTTTGAGGGGTTCCAAGAAGAGATGAGAAAATTTTTGAAATGGACTTTGCTATCTTCCACTCAGCCACTTGTGTTGGAAAGGAAGGATTCAGAAATTTGTGATGACATGAGCATGGTGTCAAAAGGCCACTCCATAGTCTTGGGGCAGCAAATGATACTTCCACACATGAGAAAGATTTCTGAATATGAAAAGAGGGTATCAACACTCTTGTATGGATGGGCCAAACTATGTAAGTTTTGGAAGAAAGAGACCTTTCAAAAGGAGGTTGACTTCCATGAACTTCAATCTTGTCTTGAGCAAGATCAATTGCAAGAGAGGCAGCAAAGGTGGACCTACAACACTCCAACATGTGAATTTGGCATTGAGCATGTCGAAGAGGAGAATGATGATGTGAAAGCTACTTCATTTTAGAATTCTACAATGCTGTAATTGTTGGGAAGCCTAGATCCATATTGGGAGTCCCAAATCTCGGTAGAATATTCCAAGAACCTCTTCAATTGTAAGGTTCTTAATGGGAAAATGGAAGATAGGAGGTATAGAGTGGTTGATGGAGTCATTTACTTTCATGATCATACCTATTTGACTAGAGACCCAAATCTCAACGATAAAGTAATGTATGCAGCCTATGATATCTTGCTTTCTAATCCCACTAGTTTCATTAGAACCTACCATACTATTTTGGAGGGATTCCTGTGGGAAGACTTCAAAGAGGAGGTGCACAATCATATGAGGAAGTGCATGGATTATTTGGAGGTTGAGAGGGGACATAGCTCTTGGGAAGAGTTATCATAACCACCTCCTTATTCTTTGGGTGTGAGAGGGAGCTCATCCATGAGCCACCTCACTGATTTAAACCAAGTGTATGGTAAAGATTGCATTTTCGAACATCATGATATTTTTGCTGTATACATGCATCTTCCTACCACACATCTGCAGGGCATTGCTCCAAGAAGGGGCACTCTTCCTTATTTTCTTTATGAGATACTTGGAGCCATGAGCAATGATGATGTTGATCACTCCCTAGGAGATTTTGGGGAGATGATGTATTCTTGTTGGGGTGCCACATTGACACCAAACATCATACACCACTCCAAGTGTATGAGGAGAAATCTTGGTAAAGAATATACTTTTGTATCTCATGATTCATTTGATTATTAATTGTATTATTTTACCATGTATGTGCAGGCCATAGCTCCTAAGAGGAGTGTTATTCCATACAAAATTCATGGCCAACTTTGGGCCACAAAAATTTCTGAACATGGCCATTCCCTTGGAAGAAAAAGGGAGATTATGTTTCATGATGGGTGCATTCCTAAGGCACCAAATATATCTCACACTTCCAGCTATGGTGAGATGACTTGGACAACAAGTAAGTGGTGGGGAAACCACTTACCATATCACTATCTGATGCAGTCAGGAGATCTATTGCACTGGTTCCACTTGTGGGACTATGATCCACCTCCATCATGGCATTTGATTGTTTATGTACTACTGGTTTTGATCCCACATGATGATGATGCTCCTATCTTTGTTGTGGACATGATTGGAGGGATGACACATTGGTTGGATGTGTCCATTGGGAATGAAACTTCCCATATTTATTCATGCTTCAAGAGGAGGATGGGATATTATATGGCTGCTACATTATATCCTTTGTCTCCTTATGCAAGGGGCCATATGTTTGACTTATGTCTTTGGTAGAAGCCTCTCACATGGGAGGATTTTTTGCAAGACATGTGTTGCTTGAATCATATTCAGCCAACACCTATTATCCTCTACTATTTTCAAGCTTTGGAGAAGATTATGGCAGCAAGAAGGTGGTTGGGTGGCCACTTATTGTATCATGTTTAGAGGTAGCAAGAAGAAGAACAACACTGGTCTCAATGGAGGGACTATTGTCACCATCCAATATATCATATGACACTTAGTCGATGTTTCTTTTGAAGCATATATGGTGGTGATACTCTATTCACTACATGCATGGAGGATTGGGCAAGGAGACTCGCTAGAATCAATGAAGGGAATCATGAGGTTCCAAGTATTTTTTGGCTTCATGAGGACTATATTGTTGCAACCCAGGATCAACAGCTCCAAATTTATCATATATGGAGGGAGAGGCAACGTAATTTGAACAATATTACCTCTCATTTTCAGCCATGCAACCCCTACACATTGCATAAGGAGGGGATTGGTGACTATTTTTGTGAGCTACAAAGGATGGCTCACTTTGTTTGGATGATAGCATGGAGATTGGAGTTTCTCATTAGGGTTGAAGCACCCAACATTTATCATCTCCCATGCCTTAAGGATACCAATGGATAGTAGCTAAATATTTCTATATATCTCCCACTTCTTCACAATGATAGCGATTTGGTTCATTCACCAAAGGAAAACTTGTATTCTTAGGAGGAGACATATCCATTGGAGATTTTTGCAATGTCCTTATAGTTGCTTGAGGACAAGCAACATTTTGGAGGGGGGGACTATAATATTCCTACATCAGCCTACAACTAATGGGAATATTAAAATTTTGTTTTGTCACATAGATAGGTGAATAAGTGAGGGGGAGGACCCATAAGACTCTTTATGGTGAATAAAACCACTTCTCATGTGAAAATGGACTTATATTTTCAGCCCAATAAAGCACCCTAAGGTGTGAATAGGGGCTAAAACATATTGAATGGGTCAACCTTGACCAAATCTACAATGCTTTCTTGGAGGAGTGGCCATCAATGAGGTACAACGCAATTTTAGATGGAGCTGCTTGGTGTGAAAGGAGTGTTTTCAATGAAGGTGGTTTAGGGTTTGCAAACTCTCAACTTATAAAAGGAAGAGGATAGCAGCATGAGAAGGTTGTTGATGATTCTCATATTTCTGAATATATTATCTGTTTAGACATATATCATTCTCTGGTTGTTTAGCTGAGAATAGTGATGTTTAGCACATGGTATTCATGTTTAGGAATTCCATTCTCTTTCCTTGAGAGGCCTCTTGGGAGAGTTTGTACTACATTGTCCACTATTTGGCTGAAGGCCAAGCTACTTCTTTCAACTACAACGTAGATCCTGTGGAGGGTTTGGTTGTCTTTGCAAGCTGTAGCAATTGGAGGCTAGATCTACTCAGATCTAGATCAGTTCAGTGCCCTTTTCAGTGGAGGAGGCTTCTACTCCATTGGGTGGAGTGTATTGGAGTGCTTGGGCATCATTTTCTGATCTTGGCATGTGGCCAACTATTATCTAAACCCTACAGTTCAGTTTCCCTTTCTAGATATACGTTATTCTTGTAGGTTCTGTTGCAGGGTGTTTTGGTGCATCAGTTGGAGAGCTTATTTTCAAGTGTTGGGGATCTTCCCTCCACTTTGAAGATCCATTAAAGTAATATCTATTTCTTGTCATATCAGATCTGATCTGAATACTTGTATACTTCAAATTTTCTGAATATTTATGCAGATCTGCAGACTTAGATCTTAGATCTATTGCTTGTACTTGGTGTAATGATGAAAACCCCAAGGGGATCTGAAAGAGGAGCCCTTCTAGTGCATGGATCTGCTATAGATATGAAATGTAATCAACAGCTATTGCAACCTAATAAAATAACGTTGTAAAGGTAGTTTCAGTTAATACATGTAGTTGTTGCACCTCTTTTGAGGGATTTTCTTCTATTGGAGTCTTGTATTTCCAGTTATGCATCTTATGGGCCATATTTTACATCTAATTTTCTACTGTAAATACATTTATAAGGTCTCCATATTGGCCTCCTGCTTTTCTTTATATGAACTGCGTTATTTTCTTTGCATAATTGTCTTATATTGCTGCATTTTCCCTTTTGGGAATATTACATGTGGTGATGTTTGTTTCTCCATTTGAGCTCTCCATTTTCAGTCCATCATCCGGATTGGAGGTATAAGGGTCGTTTTTGTAAATTTTATTATATTTGATTTCTTTGATTCCACTTAATAAAATAAGGCTTCCCCACTGTTGAGCAAGGCCCGTAGACATAGCTCACATTGGGTGAACTCTATAATCAAATCGTTGTGTATTTGATATATGATTGCTTATGTTTTTCTACTTCTTTTCATGTGGTGAAATTTATTTTGTCAACATGCTCTGTTATATGTAATTCTAAATGCATCTTTAAAGAAAAATATCGTAGATCAGGCTTCCTCTAGTGTACTCATCCCAAGGATTTGATGGGGAATTATGTTCTACACATGCACAGTTGTGTTGCAGGATTCTTCCCACAAGTGCAATGGTAGGCCTTGATCATGAAACGTCGCCCATGTAGCTCTTCAATGCTTATGTTATTCCTCTCTAAAACCCCATTTTTTTGTGGGTTATGAGGTGTTATCAAATTCATCAAATGCCTTCAAATGGACAAAAGTTCTTGAATTCATTCGACACATATTCTCCACCATTATATCTCTTGAGAGCCTTCACCAGGCTTTCCCATGTCTTTCTATACAAGTGCTTTGAACTCATAAAATTTTTATAACACTTGACCTTTCTTATGCATGAAGAAAATCCAAGACTTGCATGAAAAGTCATATACAAAAATAACATAATACCTATGCTTGGTCATGGAGGCTGTCGAGAACAGTCCACACACATTTGAGTGAACTCTTTCAAGGATCACTTTTGCCCGACTATCCTTATCATGAAAGGTGGCTTTTGTGTACTTCGTCAATGTACACACTTTTCATGTATCGCACTGCTCAAGTGCACCCTTTGGAAGTCCTATAGAAATTTGCTGCATGATCTTCAAAGCTCTGTGGTGTATATGGCCCAATATTCTATGCCATAATTCACCGATGTCTCGGTTCTCCACCTTCTCTGCTTTTGTGCTCAAGGCAACACAATCTTCTACATCCAATTTCTATAGGTTATTTACTAGAACCCTGATCTTATTCACTTGTCCTATGGCTATGTGACGAAGCAATGCATTTCCTTTGCTAACTATCACATCATAGCCACAGTCTTCCACCATAGAAACTGAAACCAAGTTCTTCTTCAAACCAAGAACATACATGACATCTTTCAATGTAAGAGGAGAACCACACTCCCTTTGAAAGGTAACAATACCAATGTCAGTCACGCATTACCTCTTATCATCTCCCATATTGATGTGCAATTGGAGATCCTTCTCCTCCAAATCACTGAAGAACTCGTTATTTTCGGTCATATGGAATGAGGCTCCATTATCTAGTTACCACACAGAAACCATCGTCGATGACACCATGAATTCCATATTTATTTTATGTATTTAAAGCCTACAACTAAACCTATTACATTATTTATGTATCTAAAACCTACAACTAAGAATCATTGCAAACTTAAATCTTGTTAGCATATGTATTGTACCTTATTTGGTTATTTTTATCTAGCATTATCTCTACTAGAGCCATATTATTCCTTTAGGATTCATGCACTATCACAAACCACAATGTGTATGTTTGTATTAAAGAATTAAAGGTGAGTTAATACTAATAAACATATACATTTGGCATGATATCTCTCTATAACATTAATATACTTAATGTAATTAATTGTTGGTTGGTTATTACATAATTATTTCATCATAAAACAATTACTAATTAAGGGTAAGTCTAAAACAAAAAAACATACATTGAATTAATCATTTTCAGTAGAAAAATAAATCTTTGACCAAGTAATAAATTCTACATGACTTATGAATCTAGGTATTGATTTTTTAGCTATCTTTTTTCAAACATTTTGTTTAGAATCTGATTAAAAATTGTTTGAATCGAAGATTTAACTTACATAAATTAGGATGAGAAGTGGGATGGAGACGAAGGGTGCTCTGAAGGGTTCCACAGTTGCACGGTCACATTGGCGCCCCTCTTTGACTGCATACGATTATGGTGAAGTCTGTAGGTTTCGCTGCAAGATGACCCTGATCCACTTGTTTGTTGCCTCCACCAGAACACGAGCCATTTTTTATTTTTTGTCTGGGCACTGTCGTTGTATCACCTAACTGGTATTGACCATTGCACTATTGCGCTCTAGCTACATCTGCAATGATGGAGGCTGAACTTGTGGATTATTCCTCGGATCCGTTTGAGGGGGTGTCGATCTGGACTACTTCCCCGCCGCACCTTCCTCACCTTCTGCTACGTTGGCATAGACTTTCCAATCCTCCTCGACAAGTGGACCTAGGGTTTCCATGTGACCTAACTATCCGTTTGACGGACCCCCGTTTGAGGAATTCCCCCTTCCATCAAAATCCCCTCCATCCTCCCTGTTCGATCACATTCCTCTTTTTTCTGATGAACACTCACGGACGACATTGACCCCTCTCTCCCTAGCATCTATCCATTTCATTACTTGATGTCTTCATAAATCCTCCTATTCTCCAAACTTTGAAGGCATTTCTGCATGCACTCCCTCGGCTAATTCATGCCTTGGACCATCCATTCATCCCTTTGAGGGTTTTGTCTCTTGATATTCCGTGATTGGCTTCTTTCCCACCATTTTAAGGGTTTTTTACTGGCCCTAACCCTGAGGCTTAGCCTGTGGATGACTCCAGACCATTGGTAGTTAAAGGATCTGTACCCAATCCTGAATCCCATACACATGGTAACCATCCCCATGACTCTCGTAAATCTCGATGCGTCAAATCTGGTTCAAAAAAATATAGACCTGCTCCTAGGCGACAGTCTCAGGATGGGAGAAGTCATAGACATGGCTGAACGCGTCTTGGTTTGACATGTCTGGGGCTACACATATAACCTAGCTCAGCTTCGTCTTTGACTTTGGAAATCTAGGGTCAGATATTTGAATATCTTCCCATTGTATTCATTCCACCTCGAGGATGATTTAGGCTTAGTTTCTAGTGCCGTGATAAATTTAAATGGGTACTATCTCTCTTCTGGCATATTGAATAGGTGGTGGTTCTATTGAAGTGATGGATCCCTCTGTTTGACCAGGAACGCAAAAATTTGGGAGCTGACCCTATCTGGGTTTGCCTTCCGGGCCTCCCCCCGGTACTTCTTGTTTGAGGATACTTTCATGCATATTGGGAATGCACTTGGAACATATCTAGATTATGAAAAATATTTCACGAACACTGGCATAATGACGATGGCTCGTATCCTACTTAATCTGGACATGAGAGATGGTTTAGAATAATCTATAATCTTAGGTGGAAGAAATTTTCTAGGGTATAAATACTTGATTATGAGGTGGTCCCCTTCCATTGTCGCCGATGCCATGCAGTTGGAAACCTTTACAAGGAATTCCCTCTACTTCTGAATCAAAATGTGCCAAGAAATCTGGTTGCACCATCAGAGGATGTGACTCCCCCCAATCCTCCATTAGCTCGGAAGCCTCCCTCGCGCAGACGGGAAGAACAGATGAAATAATCAACAGTTGGATTAGCCTCTAGAACCCCTCATCCCCCATCTCTTCAGTTTACATGATCCAAGGCAGCTGCTGCCATCCATTCATTGGATAATTTGTCTCTCCCCCTCGCATCATCATTTCAATCATGTACATCTATATTGATTTCGTATGTGCACATCCCTACTGTTGGCCTGGACATTCCTTTTATCTCCTTCCCATCCCATATCCACCGCTCCCCCCGCTATCTTTCTCTTTCATTCCCCCGACTATCCCTTCTTCCTCCATACCTCCCTCCGCATCTGAGTCATCATCTGACTCCAGAGGTATTCACTCTTATTTCCTCTAATCCCTGTCTAAAATATCCTCTGCATCATCTAGGGGGTTGGTTATGATTCCTTCCTCGTGTCATTTAAAAAAAACTAGAGGCTGTCACTCTTTCATTTCTAGATCCATTATTCAGGCTGGGCAGGATGTGGCAGATGGCCATCAACAAACACTTGATCAGGTTCTTAGAGCACAGAAAACCCTCCCTGGATTTTCCCTATGAATATTCTATCATTCAATTGCCACTGGATGGAAATCTCCACAAAAGGCTTGCCCTCAGAGGGTTATTTGATTCTCTGTCGATTGATGTTATTTTTATTCAAGAAAATATCTGCTCTACTACCTCAGTTACACATGATATCCAATATATCAGACCTGAATGGAATTTCCATGCCCTAGATGCCGATGCTCAATCTGGGAGTATTTCACTGGGCATCAACCTTTGCTCAATCATTCTTCACAATATTTGTGGGGGGGGATGGTTTCATTGGGGATGATATATTATCCACCGACCTTGGTCGTGAATATCGCATATTGAACATATATGGCCCTTGTATTTATAAAATCATATTCTGGGATAATTTTCTTAATATTCCCCTCCTTGACTCGGAGAACCTCATCATGGGAGGAGATATGAACTTCTCTCTTGGCCTGGAAGAATCATGGGGACACTATGATCAGATTGACCCTCTATCCGAATCCATTGGGGAATTGCTCGAAGATCATCATCTCATGGATATCCCATCCCTTGGATTGAACTGACATGGCACAATAGAAGAGTAGGGGAGGCCTCCTTTGCTAGGAGATTGGACAGGTTTCTGATACATGAGACAATTATGGATACCACCTCTATCTTCCGACTGTGGGTTGGCTCCAGTGGTCTATTTGATCACTCTCTTATATATCTGGAACTTGATTGAGAGCTTCACAAGCCTAGATCCCCATTAAAATTTAATGTGACTTGGCTCAACAATGTGAACTACATTGGCTTGATATCCCGTTACTAGACCACCCACCCAAATCCTCCTACCCTCGATCCCTCGGCCTTGTTTGCATATAAGATGAAATAAGTTAAGAGGCTCACTGTCTCTTGGGCAAAGGAAAAGATGATCAATGGTTATCAGGCTCTGGTATCCATTGAATCAGAGCTTGCATCCATGAGTGAATCACCCGACAAAGTTTTCACTTCTGAATAATCAAAATCTCACCTATCTCATCTGGAATCTGAACATACAAGGATATTGAAGGACTGTGAAGAGACTTGGCGCCTTAGGGGTTGGGTGATTTGGCTATAGGTTGGGGACGAGAATACTAAATTTTTCCATCAATTTGAAAATGGAAGAAGGGCTATAAATACGATCTGGAAGCTGGAAGATGAATTGGGGAACTAGGCCCAGACCTTTCGTCCATTAGAAAATATGGGTGTCTCTCACTTTAGAAATCTCTATAAAGCTCCACAGACAACATCATTTCCATAGATCATTAAGGTTGTGGGATTATTCTCCGATTCACGAGGCCATTGGCACTTCTTAAGAATATTTACACTCCATTAAGACCAAGAATCTGAAATGCATTATTCTCAAAATTGACTTGGAAAAGGCCTTTGATCACTCCAATTATCTCTACATCTGTATGCTCCTGACTCACCCGGGGTTCCCCATTCTCTTCATCAATTAGATCATGTGCAGTATCACTAATTTCTCATTTAGTGTACTTATCTATGGATCGGAATCCAATTTCTTCCACTCTGAGAGAGGACTCAGACTGGGCTATCCTATCTCCCCTCTCCTCTTCTTGCTAATCATGGAAGCTCTCAGCTGATTGATTACTCATGAGTGCCGCTCAGACATAATCTTAGGTATCAGAATCACTAGTGATTGTACCTTATCCCATTTACTATTTTTCGATGATGTACTTATCTTCGCCAATGGGTGTGTGGGGAACATCACTTCCTTTTCTGCCTTATTTTTCTCATTCATCCTTGCCACTGGTATGATATGCAACAATCACAAATCCACTCTGACTCCCTTTGGATGTACTCAACGGGAGATTTCTCTAGCCATTCAGCACTTCCCTTTCATGCCCCTTGACTTCTCGAAAGGTCTCAAATATTTGGGATTCAGGTTAAAACCATCTTCCTACAATATTTTTCTTTTTTCATGGCTCATTACAAAACTAGAAAAGAGAATATCTGTTTGGCACCACCGTTGGCTCTGTTGGGAAGGCAGGTTGATCCTGATCAAGACTGTCATGGAAGCATAACCAGTGTATTGGATGTCTCCGAAATGGATACCTAAGGGTATTATTTCTAAGATTCAGTAGCTCTACTGTAGATTCCTCTAGATGGGGAATAGAGAGGGTCACAACTTTGCATGGATTAAATTGGATAGAATTGTGTTAACCAAAAAATGGGGAGGCTAGGGCATCAAGAACCTGTAAGCTTTTGCCAAAGCTCTCGTTGCAAATATGGTATGGTAGATCCTAAACTCTCATAATATTTGGACATAGGTGGTCACTCATAAATACATTAGGCCGCTTTTTCTCATGGACTAGATTAGAATCCCATCCTAGAACACGAGACACGTCTCCTCGATATGGAAGGTTGTCCTCAAACCTTTGGCTTACATTAGAGAAGGTTTGACATGGCATATCAAATATAGGAAACTCAACTCGCATTGTTTTGGAACATGGTCAGGATGCAGATATTCCTATCTCCTTCCTCTCAAGCTGATTCAACTCATCAATAGATCTGGTATAAATTTCGTTGCCTAGATTGCTGACCTGGATTCTACGAATTTATTTTCACAAGGTTGGAAATCAGCTATTCAGCTGAGGATACCTGGTCACTGGAAACCTATCTAGCACCACTATATTATGGCTCTCTCATAATCACATGTGCACATAACTCGAGGAGAGGATGAGCTTATCTGGCAGCATGTGGCGCATGGACAATATATGCCAAAGGAAGGTTATCCTTTCATCTATTCAAATAGTCACCCTCTGAATATCTCCTGGTGGTGGGGATGCATATGGAAATTAAAAGCCCCACCAAGAGAAATTCTCTTTATGTGGTGTATGCTCCACAACATTGCACCTACTAGGGATAACATATAGAAGAGATCCATTCATGGTCCTACCTGGTGTATTATTTGCAAAAATGAATCTGAGTCCATCAATCATCTGTTTCTTCACTGCCCTACATCTTGGGAACTTTGGTAACATACCCTTTCCTCTCTTTAGATTTCCCTACAATTGGGATGGGGCCAACCTCCCTGTAGCATGGCAATGTTTGTGGATTAATGCATCCATTCATAAGTCTCGTAACCTCCCCGTCCTTATTTGCTGGGGACTATGGATCATCCATAACAAATGCATTTTTCATGATACTTCTCCCAATTGTTCCCTCGCTTCATCACACATAATATCTACCTAAAACGACCTTCTAGATGATGAGCCTCCTGGCCCCCCTTGCAACCTGATCCCTTATTCTATCAACCATGATCTCCCATGGGCCTATTTTGATGGATCTGCCCAGCATAATGGTTGTGGGGGTGGTGCCATGTTCCACATTAATGATCATCACCACTATAGAATTAAGATGGGTCTGGGGCACGGTACCAAAAAAAATTTCTGAACTCATTTCCTTGAGATACCTTATTCAATTTTTCATTGAACATGGCTGTCATCACATTCAAATCTTTGGATATTCCAAAATCGTCATCACTTGGTTCAACCAGACAACTTTCTTTCATTTGCACACACTCTGTCACATTTTGGAGGACTCTTAGCACTTGAAAGCTCAATTTGAATCTATCACTTGTTGCCATATTTTCAGGGAGAGCAACCATCTTTCCAACATGATATCCAAGGAGGTCATGCTCCAGCCTCAGGGGATCTAGTTTATTGAAGAACACACTGGAAAGGAACATTTCAGATACTATCATCGCCCATACATAAATCAACATCTGGTGGGGGACAATTATTCTGATTTACATTATTTTTGCAGACTCGTCGTTATCATATGTATTTATTCTCTCTATATGTGTTGACTCTATATCAATAGAAATTGTATTGAAATTTCATGAATCCCCACTAGGGGACCCTTTTGGACCTATATTTTTATGTGACCACAGTCACAATATGATGAATATGCCACAGGCATCTACAACATGTAATTTTCTACAAGTTAATGAAAACTATGATTTTTCCTTGGGAAAAAACTTACATAAATTACATTATTAAGATATAATAAAAAAAATTTAAATTTCTAATCCATTTTTATTATAAAAATTGCAGTTATATTAACTAGATTTAATAAAAACACCAAAATAATATACAAATCATAAAATATTTATTTTTCAAAATAAATATATATACGAACACAAAATATGCCAACACAAGATTTAACACCTAAATAATGTATATACACAGACAATATTCACTCCATGCACAAAGTAAGTGGATTCAAAATAGGATATTATAGTAAAATTTCTCTTTCACTGTCACATATTCTTATCAAAATTTTGGAAACATCTTCTCATTGGGTGAACTATTATGGTTCGTTAAAGAAAAATTATATAGTAATCTCATTGAATTAATTATATAGTATTAAAACTGAGAAAATTACTTATTATAATTGATTTCATTAAATATGAGAGGAATTTTGAGATAAAAATAGTCTTAAAATATAAAATTTACTAATAAATAATCAATAAAAATCAATATGATGATTATATACGGAAGGGTAAATAGTTTTGAAAAAAAAAAACTTTTTAAATTGTACTTTATGCTTATCTTTTTATAGATTTACTCAAATGTTAAGTATAGGCATCCAATGGATGTGGAATTGAATTATGCATTAAAAAATACCCCCCCTACATGATTTTTAGTAAACCCACGTGGGATAAATAAAATGGCACTGGGTGGATGGAGCTCTGGTCTGCACTACTATGACTAGGGTTTCTCTAGCCATCTCGCTTAGCGTTGCACTACTTTGTGCAATTCATTGCATCATCGATATTTTGGTGTGTTATTTGTGTTCGTTATCATCCATTTTTGACCCATGCATTGGGTTGTTGGTGCAACAAGAAGGCTTAAAGAAATTTGTTGTGGCTCCTAGAGAAAACCCCTTGGTTGAGGAGGAACCAGTGCCTAGAACATCTTAATGAGTACTTGTAGGATATTCTGAAATTGTTCACTTACACTCAACATTAAACAAATATTTAAAACAAAAATGGTTTAGAACCTTCTTTAAGAGCGTAAATGTGAATTTGGCATTAAAAAAACCCATAGAAGAATTAATATCCAGCTTCGGTGGCTAACTTAAACGAGAATGCATTTCACCAGTCATTGTAGCATGTTAGAAATATGAATATGAAGAAACAAAACCAAATACATAGGGCTTAGAGTAGAATCCAATGCATCAGAATTTAGAAAGAAACGGATAAATGGAACGCTAAATGACATGCCATATTACACGGAGTGCATATTAAGGATGATAATTTTCAAAAATCATGGGCATCTTAAATCTGCATTAGAAATAGATGAATCCATGATTTCATAAAAAACACACCCAAAAAATATTACTACATGTAATATGAGAAGAAAAAGATAAATGGAATGAACATAGAGGAGAATACATACTACAGCCTCATGTGAGCCACAATCACCAAATTTTTAATCAATCTTCGAACAAAGCAGACATTTTCATTTAGATCTCCCTTTGAATAACAAAATTCAGAACCCTTGATAATGTAACATAATTATTTTTTATAGGGCCTCAGAACGAGAACCAGTTACAAAATATTCCTTCTTGATATTCTAGTGATTCATCATAACAAAAAGATGCAAGTGTTCTAGTAGCAAAATTGTACTAGCTGAATCCTAAATAACTGGATTTCATTTCTTGAAATAAAGATATTTACAACAAACATAAAATAGTAAAGTGTCATGATTTCCATGATTATAAAATTCGTCAGTCATGGTAGACTGGTTAAGGAGGAAGGGTTTCCAGATAAATGATCTAGAGATGTGGAGGGTTGATGAACTGGTCACATATTTTCCACAACATTGGAATTGGTATAGGATTGTGAAAGAACATCTGATAAGAAATCTTAATACCTGTAAGCCCTGCATAGTTTGGCCTGGATGGAAACAAGGTCTTCACCAGCCCTAGTAGTTGCAAATCTCCCCTTAAATAGTTCACCATTTTTTTCCCTTCGAGATGGAGGTCTTCTCGTGCGATGAATCAAATCTACTCTTAACCTCTACCAGCATTTTACTGTATTTTTCCCATGAGATTGGCACTCCTAGGAGGTCCCAACAACTGGCCAGTCCTTTCTCAAACCCATTGCTCAAAATCCAAATCAAAAGCAGCTACATCCTTCAACATTATGTCTAGGCATTGTTTAGTTTTAGCTTTGACCTCTTATTTTTGGACTAATTTAGAGATATCCATGGCTGTAGACACCTGATCCTCCACATAAATGGCCCTCAACTCACTGAGTGGTTTTTCATTGAAATATGGGATGAATATTTTAGCGGTCTGGGCATTCTTTTCACCCTCCTCCTTGGCATCTAATATGAAGAAATCATAATCTTTGATTACCTTGTTTTCTCTGTCATTAGAGTTATATAATCGTTCTCCATATTTGTTATCACTTCATCCCATATCATTTTTTTAGCCTAGAAGAGAGACATGTTTCCTTTCAGTCTGAATTTTAGCTTAGTGATTTCTTGATTGGCTACTTGTAAATTCTTGTTGATCAGTTCTGCATTGGTCTTGGAAGTCTCAATTTGTTTCTCCTTTTATGCAATGGATCGTTGGGTATTGTCTATATCCACATATAGTTTCTTGAGTTCCCCTTCTGAGAGTTGTAGCTCAATGAGGGTGTTAGTAAATTGTTATGTAGAGTTTTGAGGATTCTCTCGCACGAACGCTGAAAAAATGTTTGAGTATATTTGCTGCTAGAGCTCTACTACCTATTGCTTGAGGGCCACCACTTCATTATTTTTGTTTATTAGTTCCTTGGATAGGAGCTCTTTTTCTTCTTCCACCTATGCTAGTTCTTTGGACTGCACATGTTCAATAGCAGGCATATTTAGCTTATGTCTCAATATCTTAGATCTCGACTTCTGAACTCTAGATAAGGGTCTCGAAAGAAACATTTTCCTTTGGATTCACTCCTATATTCATAGTCAATTCCTTAAAATTTTTGTTCTACATATGTAGAGCTATAGATTTATCTCTCTCTTGCTTCAACTTTTTTGCAGCCTTCTCCAACAAATTTTTTGCTTTACTTATGGTCATGGAATTCATGCTTAGTTCATTATATAACATTTCTCCCACATGCCTATGGAAGTTTATCTTGTCAGGAAGAGGGACACTTGGAAGATCTAAATATACATCCAAACCCATAAACTGTGATCTTAATGGTAGAGACTGTACCAAGGGGTTATGAAATGAAAAATTCATCTGGTACCTCTCTAGGTCCATGGAAGTTAGGAGTCTAGTCTGATAGGGGATGGAATGCGATGCTAGTTGTTGCTGCATCTCTTCCCTGATTTTATTATTACTTTATTCTATTTCTTTCAATGTAGGAAAACTAGGTTTTGTCATAGTTGAACTTTCTACATAACTCATAATGGCTACCTCTGAATATGAGCAGGAAAAAACTTGCAGTAGGACTTCTAAAGTCATCTGGAAGGCTACTTGGTCTGGTTTTATCTCTGGCAACCTGGTTTCAAATTCCTCTTCCTCTTCTTCTGTAGTATTGGTCCTCCTGTTGGTCAGAACATCCTCCATATACACATATTTGGTTTCATCCACACTCATTTTCCATGTCTTTTCATTTGTTACTCGAGTCTCAATCTCCATTTCTGTATTAATGGGCCTTTGAATCAAAGTTAGCTTTCCACTCAATATTTGGCATGCATTCATGATCATACACTAAATCATTAATTCTTTTTCTTCTCTTTGTAATGACACCATAATGGTTATAATTCCAAATATCCCCCATCTCAAAATTCATTTCTTTCAGAAAATTCTCAATTGGCTAACTATCACATCATAGCCATGGTCTTCCAACATAGAAAATGAAACCAATTTCTTCTTCAAACCAGGAACAGACATGAAATATTTCAATGTAAGAGGAGAACCACACTCCCTTTGAAAGGTAATAGTACCAATGTCGGTCATGCTATACCTCTCATCATCTCCCATATTGATGTGCATCTGGAGATCCCTCTCCTCCAAATCATTGAAGAACTCTTTGTTTTTGGTCATATGGAATGAGGCTCCACTATCCAGTTACCACAAAGAACCCATCACCGATGACACCATGCATGCCATCTTTGTTTTATGTATTTAAAGCCTACAACTAAGAATCATTGCAAATTTAAATCTTGTTAGCGTATGCATCGTACCTAATTTGGTTATTTTTATCTAGCATTATCTCTACTAGAGCCATATTATTCCTTTAGGATTCATGCACTATCACAAACCATAATGTGTATGTTTGTATTAAATAAGTAAAGGTGAGTTAATACTAATAAACATATACATGAGGCATGAGATTATATCTCTCTATAACATTAATATACTTAATGCAACTAATTATTGGTTGGTTATTACATCATTCTTTCATCATAAAGAAGTTACTAATTAAGGATAAGTCTAAAAAAAAAAAAACATACATTGAATTAATCATTTTCACTAGAAAAATAAATCTTTGACTGAGGAAGAAATTTTACATGACTTATGAATCTAGGTATTGATTTTTTAGCTATCTTTTTTCAAACATTTTGTTTAGAATCTGATTAAAAATTGTTTGAATCGAATATTTAAATTACAGAAATTATGATGAGAATTTGGATGGAGACGAAGGGTTCTCTGAAGGGTTCCACAGTTTCACAGTCACATTGGTGCCCCTCTTTGACTACATACATTAATGGCGAAGTATGTAGGTTTCGCTGCAAGTTGACCCCGATCCGCTTGTGTGTTGCCTCCACTGGACACGAGCCATTTTTTTTTTTTTTGTCTGGGCACCGTCGTTGTATCACCTGACCGGTATTGACCATTGCACTGTTGCGCTCTAGCTACACTTGCAGTGATGGAGGCTTCACTTGTGGATTATTCCTCGGATTCATTTGAGGGGGTGTCGATCTGGACTACTTCCCTGCTGCACCTTCCTCCACCTTCCGCTTTGCTGGCGTAGACTTTCCCACCCTCCTCAACAAGTGGACCTAGGGTTTGCATGTGCCCTAACTTCCTGTTTGACAGACCCCCATTTCAGGAATTCCCCCTTCCATCGAAATCCCCTCCATCCTCCTTGTTCGATCAAATTCCTCCTTTTTATGATGAACACCCACTGGTCACATTGATCCCTCTCTCCTAGGCATCTGTCCATTTCATTACTTCATGTCTTCAGACCTCCTCCTCTTCTTCAAACTTTGAAGGTGTATCTGCACCCACTCCCCCGGCTAATTCATGCCTTGGACCATCCATTCATCCCTTTGAGCGTTTTGTCTCTCGATATTCTATGATCAGCTTCTTGCCCATCATTTTAAGGGTTTTTTTCTAGCCCTAACCCCGAGGCTTAGCCTGTGGATGACTACAGATCATCGACAGTTCAAGGATCTGTACCTGATCCCAAATCCCCTACACATGGTAACTATCCCCACGACTCTCAGAAAACTTGGTGCGTCAAATCTGGTTCAAGAAATGTAGACTTGCTCCCGAGTGACGGTCTTAGGATGAGAGAATTCATAGACACAAATGAACACGTATTGGTTGGTGTAATATCCCCAAATGGGATATTTTCCTAAATTTTCATCAATTAATCTAAACCCCGAATTATGTCGTAAATCAACATGTATTTTTAACAGAAGATTGCCATGTAAAATAAACATATAATTTCATGCAAATCCTTAACTCCATAGAGTAGAAAATAACTCAACTTTATTATAATATACTGGGGTTACATGATGAAATGAAAGATAGCTAAGATAACTAAAATACAACTGGCCTCAAGAAAATCTGTTGCACTGCTACACTGCGATGGCATCCAAAACTGAACTGATGCACTCTCCCTCCGGCAACAGCTACCACGGAATCCACTAAAACACCTGTTGAAGATCTGAATGATCCTCACTCTAATATCTCTGAAGCTCTGCAAAACTTGTGAATGAAGTCTCCTCAAAGAGAGTTGGGTTTCTGTCCAACACTCATAATTCACCTGAGGGTTTCCGTCCTGGTGCTACGGCTGAAGTAGAGAACCACGTCTCAAACCTCTCATACACAAAAATGATATGATCCAAATATATCCCTCAATGGTCTCCTCCCTTTCTTTTATAGATCTATTGGAGCCTTCCAAAGAATTATTTTATTATTATTTTATTCATGGTGCACTTTTCCCTCTTATTAAAATATTCCTTTTTAATGCAGAAAAGCGTAAACCGAATACCATGACTCCCCTGGTCACTGAAACTCATGCCCAACCATCCCATCATGTAGGTATCCTTGTCCTAGTTCCAATGAGTTATTACACTAAGGTGTTCCATTATGTATTCCTCCTGGAATGCCACCTTGAGCATAATCAGCTGAGTTAAGCCCACAAATAACTCAAATTTTTGAAAGTTGTCGAAATGCACCGGAACGAAAGCCAAACTGCTCGGATGATGGAATATATTAAGCGAATGCTACCGAAAACTATGGAAGCTCCTCAAAACTCCTCCAAAATGTCCGTGAGCCTGCTAATAGCACCAATATGTACTTGTGACCTATCTGCTCCTAACTCTGGATGTCGAACCTAACCCTGTCGTAGGTGACACCATAAAAGGGAATATTACAGACCTTCCGCCCTAAGATTTCTTTCCCTCAAGAAATCCAAATATGTGGGCCACTCTGTCAGCCCGATGCAATTGAGACCCAATGCCAGGATCCCATACAAACCTCTTGGTGCTACTATGTTCCTGTGTCAAACCACTTGGAATAGACCCCTCAATGTCGGGATCCCAAACTGATCTCTCATTGTACATGTCATCAAAAAATCGTCCCGGATCCTCATGACATGATGGCCAATCATCACCCAAGTCCCACGGCTTGGACTACACACTGCCTCTGGCTATAACTGATGCTCTAAGAGGTGAAGACCACCAACAGGCATCAATGCTCCCTGGCTCCTGCTGTGATGTACATCTAACTATATATGTTTCCCCACCAACTGCGTACCAACTCATCACCTCTCTCCAATCCAAGTCCCGACTCAATCCCATGATGATCCTGCGCTCCTGAAATCAGGATAGAGTGCTAAATAAATGATGACCTGTGCCCCACTGCCAGCTGGAATCTACAACATTTGCTATATCTAAGGGCCCCTGCTGTGTTGTGATCCCTACGAAGAAAATCGTACCATCAAGAGGGTACCAGCTCATGATCTACTGCCAATCTATCCTAGAGGAAGAATTCAATGTAGTGTCAATCGCATACGGAACATGCTTAGAGAGGTTTTTCCAGCACATAATCAACTCACACTGCTCTGTCTCGTCTGCAGATGAAATCTACCTGTAGAAGAAGGCCCCTCCCTCTATAATGGGCTAGAGTGGGCAAGATATGCTACAAGCCCCATCGATGTACTCCTGTAGTGTGATACTCCCTGAAACAACTACAGCTCTGTTGACTGCATGTGCATCTATCTGTACCTCATCAGTGTGTCGGCCCAACAATGAATGCTCCACCATCTCCAACAGCTCATCCCTTTCCTGATCAGGAATGTAATGCTCCTACTATCCCCTAGCCTCCTGCAGAACTATCCCATCAACCTCCAACATCTCCAGAGGATATGGATCTACAACTGTTTTCACTGTACTCGGTGTTTGTGCATCTGACTGTTCCTCCTCAGTGTCTGACCCCAAGGTTAGCCGCATATCTATCATAGACTCAATGTGAGCCTCCATTTGGCTCTCCCCCAAAGGGTTGTCATGCCTGATGTGCATAGTATCCTCCTCTGTTGACTCAGGCTCCATCATATGCTACCCTGGCTAAATTGTCACAAGTGACTCATCACCCAAAGTATCTCCCATATAGTCCCCTGACTGCTCACGCTGCATACTGGGATGCAGCTCTGACCTACTGCCATCAACTCCTCATGACTTCACTCGCTCCCCAGAAGCATCCTCAATTGATCCCATGGACTCATCTAAAGAATATTCCTCACGCTAGCATACAGAAGGAATGCCCTTCTGTTGTGCCTCTGCCACATCATTTGTATCACTTAAGCATGAGTGATCAGGCCCCCAAGGTTCTTTGCAGATGAAGCCAAGTCCCTTCCTCCTCAACTCATTTCTGCTGCTAGATCCACCAAATTGGAGTAGCTCCTCCCTGGTCAACTGTCTCCTGAATAGTCCTATATTCTGTTCAACTAGCCCTTGGGCTAGCTCATAAGTAGCAGGTGGGGCCTACTAATCTCTCCTCAAAATACTCAACAACCTAGTCTGCAACTCTCGGCAACTCATGGTCTCTCATACATGATGATAGGATGGACTACATGTGTGCTATGACGGTGTTAGGATGATGCCTCCCAATGTTGAAGAAGCATTGGAAAATCTGTAGAATCAAGTCATCACACTCAAGATCAAACATGATGACATACGTCTCGAATGTGGCCATACTCCATAGAATCTCAATCTTCTTCCCAAAGGTAGAGCATGCGCTGTTGTCCAATTCCTAGAAAGTATCTACTATCAATCTCACAATCCTCCTCATAACATCATCACTGTATGGAGCTATAGGTGCGGTCAACTTCATGATGTTACTGAGGCATGATGCAACTGGAAGTCTGACCCCCTCACATGGTTCCTCCAAGAATTTGGGATGTATAAGAGAAAGCATAGCTGGTTTTAATGCCCAAATTATTTTCCTCCCTTCTGCTTGGTTTATTGTGGATAGGAGTTCATTAAACTCTTCTAGTTTGGACAAAACTCTCCATGACATCCTTATGTGTTTCAAATCTGTCCCAAGGGAAACAATTATGTGACCAACCCCAAATTCTTCCTACAAATCTTTTGGCTGTCCTTTTTGAAGGATGGTATAGATTCCTCTTGAAAAGGGTTTTCTGTTGTTCGATTTTGTTTTCTGGTCTTCTGATGCATGGTGGTTCAAGGGACCAAATTTTATTCTCATCAAGCTATTTAGGAATCCCTCCATGATTCAACCAATGATGTGGTCACTATTTTTCTAAGTTTTTAAGTGAAAACCTTGGTCAAACAGTTTAAAAGTCTACTTCTGTAGGTATAGCTTTTATCTCTCATCTCATTCAACATGTATAGTGAGCACAATCGATATTGAAGAATGCAGAAAACTTGGTGCTGCTTGAATGAACATAAAAAAATACGAACAATTAACTAAGCACATGGTTATCTAGATAATAATATAGAGATGAAACATGTTACATTAGTTCCAGCAAATATGTCAAGAGTTTCCAGTCTTCAAAGAGCCCGTGCCACACCTATCAGAAGAAATAATGCAGGTACAATTTCTTTTCTGGCAGAGATCAGCCAAAATTAATACTCACGGTCTCGATGGCCCACCCAGCTCCTGATTTGAGCACTGTGAAATTCCTTTAATATGATGCCCAAACTTCATATATCTCAGCAAGGGTGACCTTCAGGAAGTAACCACTTCATTCCTCTTCTTTACGATGTCTGCTATAGCCACATGAAGCTACAAGACTTCACACAGTTGAAGATATACATGTCCAGCAAACCAACCCAACTTCATTCTCCTCAAAATGCTTGTCTCTGTCACTGAGATGGCCCACACAGCCAACCAATGAGAAGGGAACTCAGTTCTGTCCAGGTCGTAATCTTATTTCCCTCCCAATCGTACCCAGGAAACAAAATTAAGGCCCATGGTCTCCACCAACAAGGGAACACGACTACCACAACATGAATCGAACTCCAGCAAGTGTGTACGTTCAAGAAGCCACAAGACTAAGTGTAGTCTCTCTCAAATAAGGAACTTTCCTCTGCTCTGCTTAAGAAAATCAACCCACAAAACTGTAATATCCCCAAGAGTGTTTATTAGTGAAGCACTCTAAACTCAGCCATTGTTACAAGACCCTTTTCTCTGTGGGGAAAATAGAAAATATTCAGCAATGATGCATGTACTTCATCTTCAATACAAGTGTAAACTTACAGATCTTCAGGACTTTAATTTCAGCACCTTATCTACCTATTTCCATCACACAAACTGCAGGAGAATAAGCCTACATTCTTATGTAGAAACAATGAATTTGCTCCGCGTGGATGAGTATTTTCGAAACCTCTACCTCGTGGAATAAAGAGAGCCAATATTAGTGAATTTCGATCGATCTTGTCTCAATGATGACTCAAACCGACAAACTTGTTGTAGTGGCATGGTCTTGTCCACAGTGATTTATCAACCCATAATGCTTTGCGTCACTGATTAATTCATATAGTGTGTTTTCTGACTTCACACACACTATGTATAATTCCACACTTTTATGGATTTTATGACATCATGCACATAAACTAAGCGGCTAAATTGGCCGACACTTTATCCATCGTATTATTGTTGCATCTAAACTACAGTTGTCTACCCAACCTTCTAAGGTTTCGATGTCTTTGACCTATGCTTTTACCCACACGAATCTTATTGTTGTTGCCTTTGCTTCCGGCACTAAAAATAGTTCGGCCCTTTCGATAACATATAACCCCTGTTGTCTTGGTGATGCTTTTAGTGTTGAAGATTTAAGCGGAGGCCATGAACCAACGCTTTGAAATTATTTTCACCCCCCTGCAATTCTTCTACGACATTCAATTTCGAACTCTCTGTGTAGTTAAACTCCTCAATGCATGTGACCCTGACAAGATAATATGTCGTTTTACCTGTCAAAAAATGTGTAAACCCCGCAACATGATTCCCTCAGCTCCTTAAGACTATTAGATGACTCTTTGCAAATGATTGGCCGCAATAAAGGATTGTCATCGATTAAGTTTCATTTTATTCTCTGCCAGCGTCAATACTTTGGAGATAATCCTTGGATCAATATTTTCTCATGGCTCCTTTCTACAGAAAATTTGGCTTGGAATTAAATCATGGCCTCAATAAATTATTTGGAATTTCATGGCCCCACCTTGTAGAGTGGTCCACATTGTTCCTCTTAGAATGAGCAATTAGAGAATTCAACACCTTGCATAATTACTACAGATAATCTGAAACCCTTGAAATTGAAACCCTAAAGGCTGAGCCAAAACAAGGCTCTGATACCACTGTAATATCCCCAAATGGGACATTTCCTAAATTTTCATAAATTAATCTAAACCCCAAATTATGCAGTAAATCAACATGTATTTTTAACAGAAGATTTCCATGTAAAATAAACATATAATTTCATGCAAATCCATAAATCCATAATGCAGAAAATAACTCAGCTTTATTATAATATATTGGGGTTACATGCTGAAATGAATGATAGTTGAGATAACTGAAATACAACTGGCCTCAAGAAAATATGTTGCACTGCTACACTGCGAAGGCCTCCAAACTAAACTGCTACACTCTCCCTCCGGCAACAGCTACCACAAAATCCATTGAAGCACATGTTGAATATCTCAATGATCCTCACTCCAATATCTTTGAAGCTTTGCGAAACTTTTGAATGAAGTCTCCTCAAAGAGAGTTGGGTTTCCGTCCACCACTCACAAATCACCCGAGGGTTTCCATCCTGGGGCTATGGCTGAAGTAGAGAACCACGTCTCAAACCTCTCATAAAAGAAAATGATACGATCCAAAAATATCCCTCAATGGCCTCCTCCCTTTATTTTATAGATATCTTGGAGCCTTCTAGAGCATTATTTTATTATTATTTTATTCATGGTGCACTTTTCCCTCTTATTAAAATATTCTTTTTTAATGCAGAAAAGAGTAAATCAACTACCATGACTCCCCTGGTCACTGAAATTCATTCCCAACTATCCCATCATGTAGGTATCTTCGTCCCAGTTCCAATGAGCTATTACACTAAGGTGTTCCATTATGTATTCCTCCTGGAATGGCACCTTGAGTGTAATCAGCTGAGTTAAGCCCACAAATATCCCGAAAGTTTTCAGAATGCATCGAAAAAAAAGAAAAATTGCTCGGATGATGGAATATATAAAGCGAATGCCATCGGAGACCATGGAAACTCCTCAAAATTCCTCCAAAAAGTCCCTGAGCCCACTAATAGCACCAATCTGTACCTGTGACCTATCTGCTCCTAACTCTGGAAATCTAACCTAACCCTATCGTAGGTGACACCAAAAAAGGGAATATTATAGTTGGACATTTCTAGGGTCACAAATATAACCTGGCTTGGCTTCGTCTTTGACTTTGGAAATCTGGGGTCATATATTTGAAGATCTTCCTGCAGTATTCATTCTACCTCGAGGATGATTTATGCTTAGTTTCGAGTGCCCTGATAAAGTTCAATAGGTAATATCCCTCTTTTGGCATATTGAACAGGTGCTAGTTCTATTGAAGTGATGGAGACCTCTGTTTGACCAGGAACACGAAAATTTGGAAGCTGACCCTATCTGGGTTTGCCTTCCAGGCCTCCCCCTATACTTCTGTTCTGAGGATACTTTCATGCATATTGGGAATGCACTTGGCACATATCTGGATTATGACAAATATTTCACGGCTACTGGCATAATGATGATGGCTCATATCCTGGTTCATCTAAACACGAGAGAGGGTTTAGAAGAATCTATTAATCTCAGGTGGAAGAAATTTTCCAGGTTACAGATACTCGATTATGAGGGGGTCCCCTTACGTTGTCGTCGAAGCCATGCAGTGGGACACCTATATATGGAATACCCTCTACTTCTGAATCAAAATGTGCCAAGAAATCTAGTTGCACCATCAAAGGATGTGACACCCCTCAATTCTCCATTAGCTCGGAAGCCTCCCTCGCACGGACGAGAAGAACAGAAGAAATAATCAGTAGTTGGATAAGCCTCTAGAACCCCTCAGCCCCCATATCCTCGAATTACACGATCCAAGGCAGCTGCTGCCATCCATTCATCAGGTAATTATTTGTCTCTCCCCCTCACATCATCATTTCGATCATGTACATATGTATTTATTTTGGATGTGCACATCCCTACTATTGGCCTGGATATTCCTTTTATCTCCTGCCCATCCCATATCCACCCCCCCCCCCCAGACCATATTTCTCTGTCACTCCCTTAGATATCGCTTCTTCCTCCATACCTTCATCCACATTTGAGTCATCATCTGACTCCAGAGGTAGTCACTCTTATTTCCTCCGATCCTTGTCTAAAATATCCTCTACATCATCTTGGGGGTTGGTTATCATTCCTTCCTCACGTCCTTTAAAAAACACCAGAAGTTGTCACTCTTTCATTTCTAGAGCCATCATTTAGGTTGGGTAGGATGTGGTAGATGGTCATCAAAAAATACTTGATCAAGTTCTTAGAGCATAAAAAACCCTCCCCAAATTTTCCCCATGAATATTCTATAATTCAATTTTCGCTAGATGGAAAGCTCCACAAAAAGGCTTGCCATCAGAGGGTTATTTGATTCTATCTTAGTTGATGTTATTTTTCTTCAAAAAACTGTCGGCTCTACTACCTCGGTTACACATTCTCTCCAAGATATCAGACCTGAATGGAATTTCCATGCCCTAGATGCCCGTGCTCAATCTGGGAGGATTTCACTGGGCATCAACCATCGCTCATTCATTCTTCACAATATTTGTTGGGGGGGGGGGGGGGGATGGTTTCATTGGGGATAATATATTATCCACTGAACTTGGTCATGAATACTTCCTATTGAACATATATGTCCCCTGTGTTGATAGGATCATATTCCGGGAGAATTTTCTTAATATTTCCCTCCTTGACTCAGAGAACCTCATCATGGGAGCAAATATGAACTTCTCTCTTGGCCTGGAAAAATAATAGGGAAACTCTACTCAAATTGACCCTCTATCTGACTCCATTGGGGTATTTCTCGAAGATCATCATCTCGTGGATATCCCATGCCCTTGGATTCAACTGACATGGCACAATAGAAGAGTAGGGGAGGCCTCCTTTGCGAGGAGGTTAGACAGGTTTCTGATACATGAGGCAATTGCGGATAGCACCTCTGTCTTCCGACAATGTTTTGGCTCTGGTGGTGTTATAGGTCTATTTGGGCACCACTCCAAATGACCTGGTTAACTAGGCATCATCTCCAAGACTGATGTATAGGGTCTATAATCCCTTAACATTTCAGTTGCTATATGCACTAAGACAAAAAACAAGACAAATCAATCAAAGACTTTCATCTCCAAAGGTTTCCAATATTTGAAGTTTATAATATATCATATGAGAGCTCATCAAATCTACCTCTAAAGGTACTAAGTGTGTTGCATATGCAGGTAGCCCTATGCAAGGCTGCTCTGCAAAGCACTTCCCGAAATCCATGGGTGCGTTGGTCACATTGGGAGCGAAATTCTCATTGTTCTGGAATCTCCACTTGGCCAGTGCCTTCTAGAAGAGTTCACATGTGTCAAAATTCGAATCCATGTGTCTGTTTGACATCTACAATATTGGGAACATGTCTTGCCTATTATTGTAAAGTCATTTATTGTGAAACTACCTTCAGCTCCTCTATAAATTGAGCACAGATCTTAGTGTTTAGGAAGGAAGAATTTGTGTAAAGAAATGCTGGTGGAATTTCCACTGAGGATATTGATTTGAGTGACATATTGCTGGAGATATCTGCATTGTGATGAGGCTAGGATGCTGCTGGAGATGGTGACACCAAATCAATCACTAGGTTGTAACCTCCCCTTCTATCATCAATAAAGATTACTGCTTATTTTTCCTTATATGCATCTGTATAGGCTTTGATTTTCAATATCATGATTTCTTAGTTTATGTATATGGTTTATGCTTTATTTATTTAGCTAAATAACTTGAATAGACATATGTATTATTGTTATCTCTTGTTGTTTAGTGCTCATTCTTGCAGGAAATATTTTGCACAGCCGAATGGAATTTTAAGCTACAACAAAAGCGATAGAAGGAGACTTTGGAAGCGCTTGGATCCCAAGTAGGTTACTTATTTCATTATGTGTGTCTGTTTACAGTTAGGAAAGATATTTGTAAATTCTTTGACCTGTTGTTCTAGATTAGCACCTGTCTAGGGAAGAATGATTTATCCGTAATTCATAATTCTGCATAACAAATTGGCGACTCCGCTGTGGAAAATTCTCTTTATCCTAGGTGTTTTAGCCTCTGATTTTATCTTTTTATTAACCCAGTAGTTTTTACTCACAAATATTATGCTTTTTAAGATCCAAATTTGAAAAATAAGTGTGTTAAACAGCTGTGTTTTTCTTTATACACTACGTGTAATGTTCCCAATTCGGGACAGCTAGCAAGGCATGACTGGAAAATGAATTTTCCAGTAATGGATGCTACAGGATTTGAAAATAGAACCTGGATGCCTTATAACAGTGTGTCTAAGTGCTAAATCCAAAATGAGGCTCCAAAGAAATCCTTCTAGAGTGGTTAAGCAGATCTCCCACTACTAGATGTCCTCAGAAAGTGTCTGGTGAGGGACTGCAACAAATGTAAGCACATGTAGAGGAATGACATCGCTATTCTATAACTCTGAGCACATGAAGAGAATTATAGCCAAAAAATATATGATATAGCAGAAAATGTATACAATGTGTGGTGGAATCAATCACTCCAGCTAGGCAATGGAAGCCTCAATGTGACATATACATGAAAATGCAAGAGCATTGTTACATATGGAAATCCTTGGCTAAAATAATGTAGTTTATATGAGACACTGCAAAAAAATACATGATATGACAATGATAGCTCAAATAAATGAGGGGGACCAAGCTCTCAACCCCTGAAAACACTAATACAACAATAATACACAATCCTCGGAAGGATTGGCCACAATATACATGAAATTGGCAATTCTGCAGAAATGCGGGAGTTGTTGGGCAATAGCTGCAACTAAAACTGATACAATATGGATATGGCTGAATAAGATATCCAAGATGCATCAAACCTCCTCCAGTGGATTTCCAAAGTACAAGGTTGATCCTAGTACTGGAAATCTTGCCCTACAAAATGCCGGTGCAAACTCTCACTGTAGATGCACTCTATAATAACACAGTCAAGGCATTGGACTGCACTGTCTATGAGGGGATATGTTGGCCTTGATGCCAAAATATGTCAATCAACTCTGAAATCCCTTCCAATGATCTCCCGGAGCAAGAGAAACTCCCTCCTCTGAAAGATAAGCCAAAGAGAAGTGTTGTGGAACCATCCACTGCAATGCCCCAGCAACACTGCGTTATACTTGAGCAGAAATAACGCAGTATCTGAAGAATGGCTTTGGCCTTGAGCCAAGATGTGGAGAAAATGAAGTGCAATCCTTCAATAGGCCTCTCAAGAAGGAGATGAAATCCTAAGTAGGAATCCCTCGTGCTAAGCAGCACTGTAACTCTGCTGAACAGTCGGAGTATGCAATTTGTCTGAATAGACAAATAATCAAATGATCCAAGATCTCCCTTTATGGCTGCCTCCTCCTCTTCTTATACAAGTGAATGCTTCTTGGCCATGGACCCCACACATTAGGGTTTCATCCACAAGGAATCTTTCTCCCTCCAAAACTGTGCTGCCTTCTCATGCAAGCTACACCTCTTTAGGCAGCACTGTTGACTTGGTAAAACTTGACCTTGTCCTCATGCATTTGCCCCTTTTCACACTGGAAGGTGCAAAATAAAGCTACTCCATTGATCCTTTTCACACTATGAAGGATCTTATTCCTACTCATGGGCCTTTTACCCATTTTATTCACCTCCTAGATGAAAGAAGAAAAAATTAATGTTCCAATTTTCTTCATGAAAATGTGGGAACATTACAGTCCTCCCCTCTCAAAGATTGCTTGTCCTCAATCAAGTGCAAGGATAGACTGATTTCTACTCTTCTCCTCTCCCCGTAGCATCCCTGTATGATGATCTCCTCCAAGGAAAGTGATGCTATCTCATCAATCAAATCTCCATAATTCTCCTCCTCAGCATGTAAGTCAGCTATCAAGCTATCATCATGTGAAAGTGAAATACTCAAGAGGATAAAAAAGTGATGTCTAGAGGTCCCCTTGAAGAATGGGACCTGAAATAGAGTGGGAACTATCTTCCCCACATGGATCCTCCATCTCCAAGCTATGAGCCATGCAAAATGGGTCACCTTCCAGCTAGGCAACTCCTAAAAGTTGTCATCCACCCTTGGCTTCGGAAAAGTAGGTGGGATGAAAGTCTACTCATGGTAAGAAATGTAGCCTACCCCACATTGTCCATCTCTCCACTTATGATAAGAGTAGAGTGCTGGCTTTCCATGGGCTACAATAATTTTTCCCTCAAGTGGCAAGATGAGGACTAGACCTCCAAAGATCTCTCCCCCAACGCTGCAAATCAAGCTGGCCCAAATATCTCAATATATGATGAGTTGGAAGTCATCAACATATGGCATCTCCTCCATCATATGGCCCACCTCATAAAGAGACAAATGTGCTATCAAGGTGACCATATCATATCCCATGTTCCCCTTAGAACATGTAGTGCAAAAAGTGTGAGGAATTCCTCCCTCAAAGGACACATTCACCTCATGTGTCTCTCTCCCAAACATGCTCCTCATAAAGAAAGAAACAATAGAACCATAGGGAGAAAAAATTAGAATCATACTTGCTGCCATATGAAAAAAATGAGAAGGAAAATGGTCCCTTAGATGCAACCAGCGCAACTTGACCCTCAACTGCAATAGAGACTGATAAAATAAGTGGCTTCTCAACCACTTTCCTGCTGCTCCAATCTCCTCATAAGTATGGAGGAAGTGAAATATGTAATATGTGCAATGAAAATATCCTCCATAACATGTCTCTTCCCCAAGTCCTCCTAGGGAATGGCCATCAATCATGCTCATGGCCCCATCTAAACCATGTGGTATAGAAAAAAGAATTCTCCTCCTTGGAGCATCATCCTGCACAAGCATGGTCAAGGGATGCATACACACATTATACAAATAACCATGTAAACCATAATGAAGACCCTTACCATATCTCCTGCTCATACAAATGGAGTGGCTCATAAATGAGTCTCCTCTCATCCTCAAAGTGGAAAGAGGTGGTTGTGCTAACTCTCTCAAGGAGTCATGTCTCTCCTCCATCTCCATCTGGTCCATGCATCTACTCATATGTTGATGTATCTCCTCCTCAAATCCCATCCAAAAATACCCCTCCATGATGGTGTGGTATGCTCTCATAGAACAAGTGGGGCTGAAAAGGAAATCCTCATAAGCTGCTTGGAGCAACTTCTCCTTGAGCTTGGAAGCTCTAGGAAAGAAGATCCTACCATGATAAAGGATGACCCCATCTCTGACTGAATACTCCTCCAAGTGCAACTGGCCATCAAAGATCATGTAAGTAAAAATATCCTTGGAATACTCCACCAACAGCTGAGAGCTCAAATGTGGATCTATCCTCCATAGTGACAGCACTGATGATCACTCATGAAGAGCATCTGTCATATGGTCATCCCCCTCTCTGACATATCCTATGCCAAAGATGCAATTTGGAAGGATGCTATCCTTCCCCTGCTACTTCTGCCACAACGTAGAATCTGAAATGGAAGTGGGTGATGCTAATGTTGAGAGAATGCTCTCTCTCTCCTTGACTCTACCCCAGACTCCCAACGTTGTATCAAGCTCTCTCCAAGTATCCAACCTCCTGAAATCAATGATTGGTGCCCCAACATGTGAAGCATCCATCTTCCTCTACTGATCCAGTGGTCTCCCCAGCATAATGTCTCCTTGCAATGAGACATCATCATTAAGAGATGACTACATATATGAATGGAGAGAACCCTCCATGCTTCCACTGCACAATCCAATCATCTCCCGAGGTGCATCAACCTCCAGAAATGGATAGGGATGTATACTCCTCATCTCATGATGTTGGGTCTTCTCCCTACTTCCTCCTTATGTCTCCATGGTTCCATACCCCTTGAACAATGGCACAGGTAAAACATGAGTTTTGCCTTGACCTCTACACATGAGATCCTGGGAACCTTCTTGCAAAGATGCAAGCATCCCTCTACTTGGAGCAAGAGCTCCTCCTTCCTTTGCATGAGGTGCTAGATCAACTCCAGATCTAACAGCGTTGTTTCCCTCAATATTTGCAACATGAATGGCCAACTCTCCAATGAATGGATCCCTTTTTGAAAAATATATCTCCATGCTCCTTTGCTCAAAAGTGTGAGAAGAAATTTTCTCCTTCGGCAAAGTATGGTGCAAGTTTTCAACCTCCCTCATGGTTTTATAAAATGGCATTGTGTTTTTATGTAAGGGTTTTGTTTGAGTTTTCTCATTCATCTCCTCCATGTGTTTCTCATGAATCCCTCTATCAAATATTTTCACTAAGGCCTTAGTTAAATTTGCATAAGATGTAAAGTTTACATTTCTTAAAGAAAAGGATTCAAAGATCCACCAGGCATAAGCCTTACCTCTCAAATGCAGCACTGAAACTTTGATGGATTCTTCTTCTGGCATTTTGTGCTATTGCAAGAAGGTGTGTAACTCTTCAACCCAAGCTTTGGCTGAACATACAGGTGAACCTCCAAAGGTAGATAGATGGAATCTATTCTGCTGCTCTCTTCCATTCACCTTCATCTTGCAAAACTCTGAAAAACTGAGATGATCTATAACTTTTTGAGTTTGAGACTCATACTCCTTCAGGAAATCACTAAGATTTGTCCTCCTAACAACCTATTCTTCACTCTCCATCTCTCTTCCAGCAATCCTGGGCATGTGACTGCGCTGAGTATTAGGATGGGTAGCTTCATGCTCACACTCCTCAAATCTAGAGTTTGCTTTTGAATCAAACCCTCTAGGAGATTCTCTATACTTCCTCCGGATCTCCTCATACTCTTCATGGATCATATATACAGATTGAGGAAGAATCTTGGTAAGCTTATCCCCTTTTTATTTTTCTTCTCCAAAAGATGGAGTCTTTCTTCTGCTTATTTCTTTGTCTCCTTGATGAGAATAGGAAGTGCAGGGTTCTTCCTCTTCTTTCTACATATCCTCCTTGGGGAGGTTCTTCATGGATCTGAAATATGATGAGATTAAACTCATACTCTTCAATCTTATTATCTTCTTTGGCTTAGACTCATAGGCTGAGCCAGGAAAGCAGCTTTGATACCACTGTAATGTTCCAATTCGGGACAGCTAGCAAGGCATGACTGGAAAATGCATTTTCCAGTAATGGATGCTACAGGATTTGAAACTAGGACCTGGATGCCTTAGAAAAATGTGTCTAAGACCTGAATCCAAGAGGAGGCTTCAAAGAAATCCTTCTAGAGTGGTTAAATAGATCTCCCACTACTAGATGTCCTCAGAAAGTGCCCGGTGAGGGTCTGCAACAAATCTTAAGCAAGGAATGGAAAGACAGTGTTATTCTATATATGTGAACACATGAAGATATGTATATCCAACAAATATCTGATATAGCAGCAAATGTATACAATGTGTGGAGGAATCAATCACTCCAACTAGGCAATGGAAGCCTTAATAGAGCATATACAAGGAAATGCAAGATCACTGCTACATATGGAAAGCCCTGGCTAAAATAACGCATTTTATAGGATTTACTGCATAATACACAATGAGAATAGAATGATATGACAATATCAGCTCAAATAAATGAGCGGGAGCAAGCTGTCAACCCCTGAAAACACTAATACAGTAATAATGCACAATCCTTGGAAGGATTGGCTACAATATACATCAAAATGGAAAATATGTTGAAATGTCGAAGTTGCTGGGAAATAGCTACAACTCAATAATAGAAATACATGGAGATGGCTGAAGATGATGCTCAAAATGAAACAAACCTCCTCCAATGGATGTCTCAATGCAGGGATGATCTTGACACTAAAGATCTTTCCCTCCAAGAAGCTGGTGCAACCTCTTACTGCAAGTGTGCACTGAAATAACACAGTCTTGAGGATGGACTGCGCTGTATATGATGGGAGATGTTGGCCTTGATGCCAAAATATGTCAATAAGCTCTGAAATTCCTTCTTCTAATCTCCAGGAGCAAGAGAAACTCCCTCCTCTGAAAGATAATCTAAAGAGAAGTGTTGTGGAACCCTCCACTGCAATGCCCCAGCAACACTGCGTTATACTTGAGCATAAATAACATAGTATCTGAAGAATGGCTTTGGCCTTGAGCCAAGATGTGGAGAAAATGAAGTGCAATCCTTCAAGAGGCCTCTCAAGAAGGAGAGGAAATCCTAAGCAGGAATCCCTCGTGCTAAGCAGCACTGCAACTCTGTTGAACAACTGGAGTATGCAATTTGTTTGAATAGAAAAATAATCAAATGATCCAAGATCTCCCTCAACGGCTGCCTCCTCCTCTTCTTATACAAGTGAATGCTTCTTGGCCATGGACCCCACACATTAGGGTTTCATCCACAAGGAATATTTCTCCCTCCAAAACTGTGCTGCCTTCTCATGCAAGCTACACCTCTTTAGGTAATGCTATTGACTTGGTCAAACTTGACCTTGTCCTCATGCATTTGCCCCTTTTCACACTGGAAGGTGCAAAATAAAGTTGCTCCATTGATCATTTTCACACTATGAAGGATCTTATTCCTACTCATGGGCCTTTTACACATTTCATTCACCTCCTAGATGAAATAAGAAAAAATTAATGTTCCAATTTTCTTCATGAAAATGTGGGAACATTACACTACGCCCAACACACTCTTGGACCGGACACAGTGCTTTTCATAGCACTATATCCCTTTCAGGCTTGCGTTGCAAAGCACTGTCTCTCTTTATAGAATTTTTTGCTTCCTGAAACCATCAAAATTCCCTTGAATTTGTCTTTGCAGTTTGTTTCAGTTTATTTGCTGCTATGTTTTGAAAATCCTGAGCCTCATGTTGACCAGTGAATTCATCTACCTCTTCCTCCTTTGAAAGAAAATTTGTTCAATGTTTGTTTAAAGCATTTGTCTTTATCATTGGCAAGTTAATTTCAAAGTATTTTTAATGTCACATTAGATCCTGATAGGAGAAATTGTTGTTTCATTCCTCATTTTTCCTTCAAAAGATAAATTGTTGTTTGTATTCCTCATTTCTAAAAAGTAAAACGCATTTGATTTTATTGATTTAGAGCACTTAGTTTCTTTTCTGCATTCACAATTTTAAGGGAACTGAAAAGAAAAATCTGCATTTGCATGTAGTGGTTTGTGTGTTTTGCAAAAGGAACAATTAGGAAATCTGCATTTAGTTTTTGTTCTTTGATTTGTTTGCTTGCAAATTGTTTTCTCTTTCCCTCTAGTAGCTAGGATTTTTGTTGAAAAACTAAAAGTGAAAGATTGATTATCATTCTTAGTTGCATTTTAGGAATTTTCTAATACATCATCGCGGTGAACCTTTGAAAGGAAAATTTCTAAGCAAGATCAACATAGAATTAATCTAAATTTACCTAACAAAGCATTGGAACCATAACGATAACATTTAGAAGGTCTAGGTTAGAGACGTGTTCCGGCGTCGTAAAACATAGCAGTTTTTGTTAACTTGTCTGTGATACATTCCGAGTGTGATACCTCACTCCACGTACGTAAGTATCTCGTAGCTCTTCCACGTACTTTCAGGTATATCGGGCGGTGTTACAGTACGATAAGTATAAAGGGGTGCTTTCACTGTGAGGTTTCACATCAAACAACACTAATATGGACTTGGCCTCCACGTACCTTCGGGTATATTTGGGAGGAAAAATTTTAGCTGCTATCCATCCATAGTAAACCGAGTCGGCCACCTTGTAAATTGTGATACACCAAACACATCATTTGGGGAGATTGTCTGCCCGTACTTCTTGGTTCGCCAGGAGGTATTCTGCAGTTCACAGTTTCTTGGTAAACCCTTTTTCCTAGAATTACCCTTTTATTTTGTTTATGTTTTTTTGGTTAACATAAATTAGTAATCGTGGAAGAACAAAATCCTTTCCCCCGTCATTCGTGTAGACTAGCATTAAAACCACCTTTACCACCAGAAGTTACTTCTGGTAGGCAAAGGCAATCACGATCTACTGAATCAAGTACAATTCGTACCTCTGGTGAAACATCATCTTCCCATAAACCAGAATTAGCTCAAGTTGTTTCTACACATCCCGGTTCATCTTCTGTTATCAAAATAGAGTCTTCATAGCTACCCGTGGTCATGATCCATCCAATCAGTGAGACCATACCTCCTGGACCCGACGTTGTTCAACTAGAAATTAATCTAGATCTTGTCTCTTCTTTTTCAGAACATCTGAATCCTAAAGTCATACAACCGGAATTTGTTCCTACCTTGGTCATCCCACAAATTTCTGTAGCTATTGAATCTCCCATATCACATAGTCAACCACTTGAAATATACTTTGGGCCTAACGGTGAGATACTTCCACCTAGTTTAACTGCGATTGAATAAATCCCACAAGAAAAGACACCTTTAACTCCAACCCATTTTGGGGAGGACCTTTACCTGTACGACTCTTTTCCTCAATCGACACCATCTGCTTTTTTTGATCCTCTTCCTTTTCAAACTATCGTCAATTCAAAAGGGTATACATTTGGTCAAGTAACCATGCCTAAACCAACATCTTCGATTGGGCCATCTGTTCCAATTATGTCAGCTCCTGCCCTAGCTACCCCATCCATGTTTACAACTTCACCAGAGTAATATTTTCATGGTGACCCTTTTGTCCCATCAGGTTCCAAATCATTATCTGGAATTTTCTCTGGTGCATCTTTGAACCCATGGACTTTACCAATGTCATCATCTGCTATTTTAACTGGTAATCCTATAGTGAGTACTGAACAAATTGATTCTTTATACACATATTTAGGGCAATATCAAGCTGGTATTTCTGGGTCTATTCCTTCAAGTACCATATCAACTGGACTCCCAACATTTGGAGAGCAATATTTTCCATCTTATTATCCTCCTAATGTTGGGGGGAAGCCTTTGGTCACCCAATATGACAGTACTCCATCACTTTTTGGTCAACCTAATATCTAAATGAATGTTTGTCAATGGGAACCCACTCTTCCTATCCAACCACAAATGGTTGTACACTCATATCAACTAGTTCAGCCTATTACACCCACATCTTTACCCTTGTTACAGAATCAAAATGTTGTACAACCATATCAAACGGGTCCTTCAACTCAATATCATAAAATTTTGGGTCCACAGACTCCAAATCCTTCTGTTAATTTACAACAACCTATATCCGGAATCATTTATTCACAAGCTGGTTTACCATTTTATGGGATGTCACAACCGCAAACTAGTTATACCTATCAACTGAATCCAAGTTATCCTAATTTGGGTTATGATATTGGTGGACAAACCCCTTGGTAGCCACAGGCGTAAATGCCTTAAACTTCATTTCAAAAAGCATCATATCCAGGTTTTGGTCAACAAAATCCTCGAACGTTTTCTTTTCAAAACAACCCCTATCTGGGTTACCAGCAGCAGATTCTTTATGTTGGTGCTCAGAGGCATGTTTCTCAAGCAATTCCATCTTACCCTGGCTATGCTCAACCTGACCTTAATAGACAATTTCCCTTTGTTGTGACTTTAGAGTAACTATATTAAAATCGGCTAACTAATGATCCAATTAATTATGCTCCTTGGTGGCCGATGATACCTCATAAATTACCCTAGAATATTCCTAAGTTCAATGGAAACCCTGGAGAAGATCCTTCGACTCATGTTGTGACTTATCATTTATGGTGTTCATGAAACTCCCTGAATGCTGATTCTGTTCAACTACGTCTTTTCCAGCGTACGCTCATAGGTCCGGCTGCAAAATGGTATATTGAATTACCTAGAGCTTCTTTTGATAATTTCACTGCCCTAGCTACTATATTTTTGAATCATTTACAGTTACCCATCAGATATGGAACTGGAATGGAAAACTTGACCAATTTCAAATAGACTAATGCTACTCACATCTCTGATCATATTCATGAGTGGCATCGTCGTCGTAGAATGGTTAAGACATCTGTTTCGGATCAGCTCCTTGCTGAATAAGTCCCTGTTAGCATCTATAAGTGAGGATGTGGTTAAGGGTGGCATCATCACAGAAGAGCAAGTTATCGCTCGTGCCGAGTATTTAAACTCTATTTATACTCAGTCTGGCATGCTCTATGAAAAAATTCCTAATGCGTCGAGATCTAATTTTATTGTTCCTCCTCAATTAAAGGACTCTCATGCTGGAGATGGCTTGATTGGAACTGCAAGCACACATCACACTACTACATCTGATCCTTCTACTGCTTCCGAAATTAATGCCATGTAATTTGACAAGGGACAAAGTGAAAAGAAACTCGGAAGTAAGAAAAAGGGGAAATCTAAGAAAAAGCAAACTTCTAACCCGCAGGAAAGATCATCTGATCAATGGTATGGACCTAGTAAACCTCGTTATCCATGCATAATATGTAATGAGGAACACTTTGTTAGGGATTTTCCTCACTGTGCTGAAGTCTCAAAAATCATCAAGACTTCCCATGTGTCAGCTGTGTTGACAAACCCATTTACAAATTCGGACACAAACATGGTTGCTACGGATCCAGCTCCTAGTTCCCAAGTTTTAATGTTATCTATCACAAAACCTTCAACAGATATTTTGGTGTCAACGCGTAATAAATATTATGATATTCAGGCCACTGATCAACCTACTACCTCGACAACGAATCCATCTACGGAATCAGTACCGCCTACTGCTATTCATGAATTGACAATCAAGCCACCAAAGGGAGTAATTCACAAATCGACATATAATCCTCGAGAAAGAGCTACACAAAATTATAATATAGTTGAAGATTTGGCTCAATCCCTTTCAGCTATGTCTGCTCTTGAGGTATTACAAAATTCTCCCTCCCAAAAACAAGCTTTATTGTCAGCTATTGGTGGAATTGATCCGATTGATTCTAATCTTGTCGTCTTCAATCATACGGGCTATGTGTCGCAACTACCAGCAGAATTGGAAAACTCCATACAAGTAAATGTTCTCAATCACCTTGTTCATCACACAATTATTAATGAGGGATAATCTACATGCATTATGTCTCTAAATTGTTAGAAGTCACTTGGCTCACCACGTAAATTCATCAAATATTGGAAGAAACCATTTCTATCAATATTTCCCTAACCAAACTCCGGCATTGAAGAAAATATTCATGTCGGTGTATCTTGTTCTCCATCAGAACTTGAAACATATCACTCTCTATTTCGTGAATTCCATGATGTATTTGACTGGTCTTACGAGGAAATGCCAGGCATATATACTAGTATTGTTGAACACACTATTAATATGTATCCCGATGTCAAACTGGTGCGTCAACGGCTTCATCCTGTACATCTGAAGAAAGCCGCTCCCATCAAAGAAGAAGTTAAAACTTTTGCGTTTTGGTTTCATATACCTTGTTCTGTTGACTGAGTGGGTTTCCAACATCGTTCTTGTCATGAAAAATCAAGGAACTATTAGAGTGTGCGTTGATTATCGGGATGTCAATCTTGCTTGTCCAAAAGAAAACTATCCTACTCCCTTTATCGACCAGAATTATTGATAATTGTGCGGGATGCGAAATTTTTTCGTTCATGGATGGATTTTCCAGCTACAATCAAACCAATATCTGCCTAGAGGATCAACATAAGACAACATTCGTCTATCCCTGGGGCACATTCACTTATAGGAAACTACTGTTTGGTTTAAAGAACACTGGGGAAACTTTCTAGAGAGAAATGGACTATGCTTTCAATGACATCAAGCACATTGTTCAACCGTATCTAGATGATTTACCAGTGGATTCACGAAATCAAACTGATCACCCGATGCACTTGAGAGCCATTTTTTTGAAGTTGCCGACACTACAAAATACACCTCAATCCACATAAATGTGTGTTTTGTGTTGGTTCTAGTCGTTTCCTTGGATTCATAGTCTCAAAAGAAGGAATTCGAATCAAACCATTGAAGTTTCAGGCCATTCTTGATTTTCCCGCACCATCAAACTTACTTCAGATACAAAAACTTCAAGGAAAGGCTAACTTCCTAAGAAGGTTCATTCCAAACTATGATGAAATGGCTAAAGGATTTACTCGACTATAGAAAAAAGGGGTTAGGCTTCCATTGGGACCAAGTTGTGCAAGCTTCTTTTGATGTTGTCAAGGACACTCTTGTCCGAGCGTCATTAATGTATCCCACTAATTATCAAAATGATTATTTCCTATATATCGTCACGGCTGAAACGACCATTTCTATGGTATTGGTCCAAATAGAAAATGGAATTGAACATCTGATCTATTATTTGAGTCGTAATCTCAATGATACGGAAGTTAAGTATTCATACGTAGAAAATCTTGCCTTGGCAGCTGTTCAAGTTGTCCAAAGATTTCGCCGTTATATCCTGCTCCAAAAAACCACTATCATTTCGGATTGCAACCCCATGACTTATATATTATCACGTCAATTTCCGGGGGGGGGGGGGAATATTCAAAATGGATTGTCATTTTATAGGAATTTGATTTGGAATTCATTAAATCCAAGTCAAAGAAGTCTTTAGTTTTGGCTAAGCTTCTATGTGACCTTCCCTTTGATAGTACTGCAACTACGTCAGAACCATCAATTCCTGATGAGTCTCTATTTCTGATTGGATCATCCAATCCTTGGTATGGGGATTTCATCATTTATCTCCAAACTAAAATTTTCGACCTAATACCTCTCGCTCTGAACAAGGACGTATTCGATACCAAGCCAAATATTATCTGATTGTCGGTGATACACTTTATCATCGTGGTGTCGATACCATTTTAAGGAGGTGCCTCACTCATGAGGAGGTCAAAAAAGTTTTAAATGATTGTCATGTTGGGGCTTGTGGTGGACATTTATCTGGATATGCTACCACGCAGAAGATACTCCGTGCTGGTTACTTTTGGCCTACTATTTTTTGAGACTCTATCCTCGTGGTAAGAAGTTGCCATGCCTACCAGATTTTTTATCGTAAAATCCGCAAACCGCCAATGCCAATGCATCGTGTTGTCTTTGTGGGACCATTTTCAAAATGGGATATTGACTTCAAGACCTATAACCCTCGTTTTTTCGAGGAGGCACGGTTATATTATTGTCACAGTAAACTATTTTACCAAATGGGTTGAAGCGATGCCTACATTCAATAACACAGGAAAAAAAACTGCATTGTTTTTCTTTAATCATGTTATCGCATGGTTTTGGGTCCCACAGGCTATAGTTACAGATCATGGGAGGCATTTTCGAAATCACATGATGGCTAAATTGACTTCCAAGTTAGGCTTGTCACATGATAATTCTACTCCTTATTATCCACAATAAAATGGACAAGTTGAAGCTATCAACAAGATTCTTAAACATATGCCTCAATGAATGACAGGAGTTCCTAAAAGAAATTGGAATTTTATCCTGTACTCCACCTTTTGGGCATATCGAACCTCAGTGAGAAACGTAACTGGATTTACTCCTTTTCAATTGGTGTATATTCTAGAAGCTATCTTACCAGTCCAATGCAAAATACCATTGTTAAAACTCGCAATCCACTTGTTACCTGACACCTCAGAAGAAGAAGTGCATCTCCTTAACCTCATCCATTTTTATGAAACGCATTGTGAAGCCTAATTGGACAATGAAGTGCATAAGAGACGTATAAAGGCGCAATACGACAAAAATGTCCAGCCTCGTATTTTCTCAGAGGGCGACTTGGTCCTTCTTTATGATCAAGAAGCTAATGTAATAGATACGGGAAAGTTTGAGCCATTATGACATGGCCCCTATATTGTCAAAAGAGTTCTTTCTAAGGGTGCCTATGAGTTGGTTGATTACGATGGAATTCCATTGGCGTAGCCTAGAAATGGGTTGTATTTGAAACGTTACTATGCTTAATCATGAGCGTAGTAAATTTTTGTATTATATATATATATATATGTTGTTGATTTGAATTCACTATCTTAATTTGTTTTTAGAGTTTTCTTGACGTTAGTAACCCACTTCACATTTCATCACAGATGTTTGAATCTTCGGAACCCTTTGTTGGATATGTTGATGGTGCTAGTCGTAGTATGCAGAATCTATCTTCTACAGCGTGGGCCATTTTCGCTCCGAACGGCGAGTTAGTGAGTTTTCAAGGGATTTGTATTGGTAGATCGACAAAAAATATCGCTGAGTATAGCACGTTGATCGAACTTCTCTTTGATGCCATTTCATTTGGTATTAACCGTATCATCATAAGGTTAGACTCACAACTTGTGGTATTACAACTTACTAGTATTTATACTGTTAGGAATCCAACATTGCATAGATTGTTCCTTAGAGTTTGAATTTTGGAAAGACACTTTGATTTTATTCAATATCAACACATTTCAAGAAATTTTAACACATTGGATTATTCATTAGCTAATCAATTTTTAGACAGACATTTGCAACATATGTAAAGAAAACATTCACATCATTGAATAGGATTGCACAATAAACATAGGAAAACACTGAAATCATATAGATAGATAGTTATAGGTTTTTACAAAAATTTGTGCCCAAGACACATTGGTTATCTGACCTAAAAATGTATGCAAAATGTCACAAGTAAACTAGTGGTGCTCGTGGTAACATGCTATAGATCTAGCTATCCTACGGAGTAACCGCATCTAGCGGTTAGGAACCCCAATAGTGTGTCACTGTAGTCGCATGGGTAGCTCTTTGATCTGGCAATCCAGAATCGTGAAGGTCAAACCCTCTATGTGCTGTCGAAGCTCAGCCAGAGTCTCAACCATATCAAGATCCTGAAGGACTGCTCTCCCGACAGCCCTCTCTGCTGGCACATCTGCTTCACGCTCTGGTTCCACTACTGGTTGAACATGAACAACATCTGCATTACATCAAACATTTAGTTTAGTCTTGGGAAAACATCAAAGTACAAAAACATTGTATAAACCTTAGGAAAATAAAAAACATGGTCAAAACATTCTTACCTATTTCACCCCACTGAGATACTTCTGGTAATGCTAAATCTGGATCCCCTCGAAAATAGACGCCTACGTATACATACTCATTGATGGAAACAATCTGTTGCCAAAACCAAGAAAAGAACGCAGTCGAGAACACAATGGTAGACTAGCCTGCATGCCTACCCATGAGTTCCACCCATCTCTGCATCCGCGGATCTCTAGGATTAGACACACCTAGTGTCACATGTTGTGGCTGCATCAGTGGAATCCGTTCCAAGGTGAAGGATATAAGGATAGAACCATAAATAAAATTATTCTTCCTTCCTCCCTTTTCTTTATTCAGTTGTTCCTTTATCTGAGAAAGAACAACTCCATACCAGTTGAAGACTGTTGGCTGCATACACTCTAGCGCGTACTACATATACGATCTATTTTCTACATGTAGTGTAACGGTGCCGGCAAGTTTTGCGATCGTGAAAAGGATAGTTCTCAATGGAAAATACCTAACATCTAGGATGTTTATCTTTCCATATTTGCTTGGCTCTACCCCTAGATAACAATGTTGCAAAACATAATCTCTCACTGTCTCTCCTCCAACAATAGACCCTAAGAGCGAAATGGGCAAGCCTCTCCTCAAAAAACCTGTAAGAAAGTACACATCCTCGACTGTTATAGGAACCACTTGGTTCTTAATATGAAATTCCTCGATAGATGGATCCCATGCTCGAACTAAGAACTCCAATAGTTCTATTTGTTGCCTCATCCCAAATAATTTGAAGTACTTAAGCAGTCCACAATCTCTTAGGGCTCTTACTGTACCCAGATCATTTAAGATAATCATATCCTATTTTTCATGTTCTCTTTCCCTCCATGTAATCGTCATTGTAATCCAATGGAAACTTGAAATACAACCATAAGATCCATTAGATTCCATTCATTGCAAAAAACTAGGCAAATTTTCGGCATAATGTAAGAAACAAAAATCTAGATTGCGCCCAATGCACTCCCTAACAAGAGACAATGCATTGTCTATGCAAGTAACCTTCACTGTACTTGCTATGAAACACAGGTTTCAACATTCAGGGGTGTGTTGCACTCTTTTTGGGCAGAATTTAACCTAGGGGCCTTAAAACCCTGAAAATTTGCAAAAATTGGAAATTAAATGAATACTAAAGGAAAGAGGAGGCTTATATCACTAACCTGGATCAAATGGAAACGAAAACCGTCCACAAAAATGATCACAATCAGCAGCTGAAGTTCGGGGGAAAAATCTGAGTCAGAGCTCCAAAATGCAAATGGTAACTATGGAATGGTAAAAATGAATAGTGAAAGTACTTTTAATAGTCATTTAACTATTTAAAAATTTAATATATAGCTATGAATATAGTTTTATTATGTTTTTTTATCATGAAATAGGTATTTTTAATCCATTTGATGTTGTTCTGAACAGGTCTTACAACTAATGAACAGATTAGTCTTGCAGATTTATTTCAAGAATGATTTGACCACAAAGCATACTTTTTCTCCTTATTTTTCTAGCTTTGTTAAAAATGAAAAAGGATTTGAAGTGCACTTTTATATCTCTTTTGAGCTTCGATAACAGAAAAAAAGGAACCCCTGGAGTCTTCTTTCAACTCTTTTCAGACTCTGATAATGTGAAAATATTTCCAAGCACTTGTATTTTCGAGCTCAGTATAAGTTTAACCCTTTTCCAGACTGAGATAGATTATTTACGAAAAAGGAGTACCTTGGTTGAACATGACTAAAGAGGTTCTCTCAGATATTATTTTACACTTTTTCGGATCTGAGCGACAACTTTACGAAAAAGTACTTATGGAGTTTTCTTTCGTCCTCTTTTTCAAACTCTCTAAATATGAAAAAGGACCAGGTTGTCACTGTCATTAAGCTCGTTAAAACATAAAATAACGACGATCTTGTCGATCATGGCAAGAATCGAGTTTCATTCATCGCTAGACTCGTTAAATTATTAAATAGAGATACTTTATTCACCCGAAGGGTTGAATTATAGATCAAGCAAATGTTATCCTCCTCAAGCTTGTTAAAAAATAAGGAGGTACTGGTCGACAAATGACCGGGGAAAATTTGGGAAAAGTGAGAAAAATTGTTTATGCTAGCAAGTCTCTCTTGAACATGACACTTCCTTCACTCCATGTCTGTGACTGTTTGGGTTGGGTAATCATCTTGACAGTTCATTCATACCTATGGTTCATCATACCTTCACTTCGATTTTGGGTCAACATTGCCAACTCATCTCAGTGTCGTCGATATGTTCAAGAGAAGTCATCCAATGACTAACTCATCCTTTTGCAATACTCATAAACCTTTATTCTCATGACCCTCATCCCTGAAAAATTGCTATATCAAATTATACCCTTGTCTCCGAAATTAGTAACTCTTGTTTCCCAATAAGGTGACTTCCTGTCGAGAAAAAATCATTATCTAGGAAGTTCATTTAGAAACATCAGATTCCAGTACCATGAGGCTTGTAACAGCATCGACAATATCCTCGCTTCCAGACTTTTGACTGAAATATTTTTTTGGCATTCGACATCAAATCATCTATTCATGCCTTACGAAATGTAATACAGTACCTTGAGAGCCATTGACATCAATGGTGGTTCTCTCGTGTTTTTTAACAACTCACATCATTGGTTGGTAATCATGTGATGTATTTCCATGTTCGATGACAAATCATATATTTGAATGGCTAGACCTGTACCTGAATGATCAAGTGAACGAGATAAGAAGATCCCGGATCTAGTTTCAGCCATTTGGGCTGCAATTTTAGGATTGTTGTACACATCATCTGTACGGTGAACTTACATAAAGATCGTCATCCAAACATGGGCCTATATCTATAGGCATGTCTGTATTGGGCAACATTCCAATGTAAACGACTTTTTGAATTATGTACATGTTATTAGATTGTTTATGTGTTGAACATGGGAATATCTACCCTCAGCAATTATGATCAAGAGGATATATCATGATGTAATGTAATGTGTTGGCTCCCTGTAATTTACAAGATTGGCAAGAATAAACGCTGCAGGGGGCCACATCAAAACCACTTTGGAATCCTAGGGCCTAGCCTTCCTGGATTCAGAGAGGGATCTATCTATTAAGTGTTTTCAAAGGATATATATTTATGCTTTGTTTATGATATTAGGCTAGTTATGAAGCTCAGAGAACTTGTTTGTTTGATTGATTGGTTGGGATGGATATCAGAAAAGGAAAAGGTCACTAAAGGGTGAAGGTGAGAGTAGGTTGAAAAATGTTTCAGTTGATAGGATAGGTCAAAAGACAATATCGATCCATTGGGCTATGGAGTCACAAAAGGATTTAATTGTACAATAGTTCTACAAGGGTTTCCATGGGGCAAGTCATCTATATCAAAGGATCTCCTCAGATTGATTTTCGGCATGAAACATCAAAGTGTTGTGAAAGAAGCAAAGTTAACAACCAATTAAGAATCTATTAACTTCACTAAATAAGAAAAGCATTTCGAAGTAACTGTTTGAAGTAAGCCAAAGGACAGGGCATACCATAGACTTCTTTGGACAAAATTTTACTAAAGCACACTTTTTAGACAACAATCCAGTAATCTAAAATACTAATTTTAGAAAGGATAAAACATATAAGAAAACGAAGGGCAGCCTAAGATCAGGTAAGAAATTTGAATCTATCCCGCTTTTGGCATACTCTAAAGGGAAGCTTTCAAAACAACTGTTAAAGACATGACCAGAGGACAGGGCTAACCATAGACTTCCCTGGTTTAGACTCTACCTAGAATGCAATGAAAATATCATTCAATAACAATGTCTCAAGTTTTACATAGCAAGACATGGGCTCACCAACATTCCTTGACTGGTTATACTCTATTGAACAATTCCCCAACTAACTATTAGAAGAAAACATAGAGATAAAGCTTTCAAACAGAAATAGGGTACTTTGCAGTAAATCCTACTCTAAATTTTTTGTTCTTTACCAGAGAAAATGGACAACATGAAAAACATAAGGGAAAACAAATACAGTGAGGAATAACATCACCATTAACATAGACCAGGATCCCATGAATCAGTTGTATTATTGATGTTGAAACCAGTTACATTCTTTAGGTCCAATAGGTCTTTATAGCTCTAAATTCTCTTCTCAGAATAGTATTCTTCAATTACATCACAACACTTCAGCAACTTCAGAAACTATTTACACTTGATAATAATTCATCTAACAACCAACCAACCCTTTACAATGTGCTCCTCATGGAGTATTTATAGATGAATGAGGAGGTGGAGTGAAAGAAAGGGTTCTAATTTGTTCATTTAAGACAGAGTAAATGCTTCTCGACCTTAGGGAATTTACATAACCCAAGACAAAGAATATCTGATGTTTTAACTCTGTTAAATGAATGTTTTATCAACTTGTGAGCTACTTAGTCACTTTTGTTGACTTTTAGGCATATTTTGTAGGCTGGAAATAACTTATGAGCTGTCTATGTAAAATATCTCTGACTGTGCATTCAATTTGTATGCTTTTGAATTAAATAGGACTGTAGGTGGCATTTTTGGGTTCTGGGGGATTTAATTGCTTCACTGATCTGGCATTTGAAGTGGTCCCTTTGCTGATCTGTCTTATTTTGTGGCTTTAAACACTGATCTTGGCTTTAATTTTTCCTTTAAGGCCTCATTAGGCATTCTCAGATCATCTTTGAGTTTATTAACTGTGCTTATCCTTTAAACTTTAATCTTCCTCTTTAATCTTTGATCTTCATTTATCTTCACTATTTCGTTATAGGTGGCTTGTCTTCCACACTGGAGGGTCTTACTGGATCAACCAATGTTCATGACTCATTGGTTGAACCGTTGAATTCGACCCTGGGTCTCTTCTTCTTCATTTTTTAGGCCCTCGGATCATCATCCTAGGCACTGTGGTAACCTGGCTGTTACTGTGGGAAGGCCGGCATATATGGCCACCATTAAAACCTGCAAATAAACGTAAAAAACATTATAAAACCCTGCGTTTTGGATAACATTGTTGTCGGAGGCATTGGTGAGGGGTTATGGAGCGTTTGCAGAGGAGGGGGAATATGTAGAGGAAGGGTTCCATGGTGGAATGGTGAAAATCCAGGGTTTGAATTTGATAAATGGCGTGGAAACGATGATGAGCAGTTTCGGAAATACCACAGGTGCTATTCTCACACGGAGAAAGTGGTAAGAGGTATTGTCTTAATCAAACGCGATACATGTTGGATGCTGATGCGTGTCTCTCTTAAAACCATTTGTTTCACGTTGAAGTTGCGCGATGGAAGGCTTTGGGTGGATCAGGCGCAAAATGGAGAGTAGACCATCCGATTTGGGGGGACCAAATCGACGGCTATAGGTGCATGCGATAGGAGGAAATATGTGTGGTGGATGAATGGTGGGGTCCAGTGGTCGACATCAGCTATCTTGTCATTTAATGAAATGTTTAATCGATAGGGTGGAATAGCAAGGATGAACAATGATCGTTGGATGAAGGAGATCAACGGCTCAGATTATATCGGCGGGGAGGCTTTGGTAATGAGGAAATGGGAATCACCGAAAACCCGATGACCGATGGGAAGGAGGGAAACCGATGACTGTCCGATCTGAGATATCAACGGTCAAGATCTTATCGGCGGGGGATGAACATCGACGGTGAAAATATATAGAAGGCAGATGGAAACGGGGAGGAGCAAAGTCCGATGGTGCGAAAGGGGCTTAATGCCTATAGCCGACGGTCACAAGCTTTGGTCTCATGGTGAAAAGGGGCTAGGGGCTTAAGAAAAAAGCGCTTAAGGCCCAAAGTTAAAAGGTCAGGAAATAGGCCAAAATGGGGTTTTTTGAGGCCTTTTGAGGGGTTCCGATAAGTTAGAAAAAGGGGTTTTAAGGTTTTTAAGGAGATTTTGAAAATAAAGGGTAAAATGAGGAAAATGGGTGACATGAAGGGAATATTTTGAAATGGGGAAATGATGAGAATTATGACTTTGCAACAGTCCTTATGAATCAGCAGGGCTATTTGAAGGCTTTTTAAAGTGAAGATATCAGTGAGATGGGTCATTTGGACAAGAGACACAGCAAGGCTTCAAGAACTAACATATTTGCTCCAAATTGTTTATTGAAGGCTAATAGACTTGTTTTATCCATCATAGGATATGACAGAGTTTATTGATGGCTAATGGTGGCTCCACTTGAGGAGGGCAGTGCCTTGGAGGTGTCAAGAACCTCAGAGATAAATCTCTGGAAAGCAGAACAATGCCTTAATGTTTTTCTGCACTTTGACAATCTCTTTCTTCTTTGGTCATGCTGCTTAAGAAGATGATCAGTATTTTATCATAATCAGATAATTTCTCCCAAACATTCTACCTACACAGCCTACTTATCCTAACATTTTTCTTCAGTTGGGGCACTTGGACTTGCAAACCCTTTTACATCAACATTTTATTCTTTTCAAAAATAGGAAAAACTGATCTATTGCTACCCTTATAACTTCCATGAGTTCAGATTAAACAGTTGAACTCAACAATTCTCTACCTAAGATACTATCTGTCAAGATTAAGCTGTTTGACAGATCTGCATTCTCTATATTCTAAAAAAATAAATTTAAAACACAGTCAAATCAGGATTAGACAGTATGATTTGCTATGGTGCTATGGAATTATGTACAAGCTGCTCATAGACTTTATTTGCAGAAAATATAAAACAAAACTCTGAAGGCTTAAGATCTGAAATTTTCTAAGCATCCTTCTTTCCTTCTTTGGCTCAAGTTTTGATCTTTTTGGAGCCATTTCTTTTTCTGGTTCAGATTTTGAGTTTGTTAGAACCATTTCTTTTCTATCCTAATCTATTCTACTAATAAGCCAAGATTACACTGTTTGAAAAATATTTTTTCACTAACCTATCAACACAAAATTGAAATTCACTTAGTCATGATTAGGCTGTATGACTAAATAACAGTTTCTTCTCAAGCAGTGGCATTTTAACTTGCACACTTTCAGATTTTTCTCTTTCTTGTCATGGGGTTGTACCTATTTTTTTTTCTGCCCTCTTTTTCTCTTTTTCCATTGTTTTTGTACTTCATTTTTAAACTTTCCTTTCAAGCTATGTTATTTACAACAGATTAAAAATAACTTTGAACAAAAACATTAACAAAAATAATGTTTGAGCATCCTGCCATTGACAAGACCTCCAAAAAGTTCAGCTCCATCCATCTATTGAAGAAAAAATTCATTGTTGCCAATAGTAGATTGAATGAGACAAGGGCCTTTCCCTAAATTTTCAAACTTTCCATGTTTTCCCTTATCTTGTTTTCTAGAATCGCATTTTAGTACTTTCTCGCCAATTTTAAAATCACTTGCCTTTGTTCTTTTATCAAACAACTTCTTGATGTTTTCTTGTACTTGTTATGCTCTGATGTAGACCTCCTCTCTGGTTTGTTGCAAATGTACAGTCTGGTTTATTCTTCTGATCATATCATATTCTTCAAATTGTGCCTCTTGGATCAACTTCATGACTGGCACTCCTAGACTGGTTGGAAATATTGCATCTGCTCCATAAACTAGCTGATAAGGGGACATTCCAATGGAATTTTTAACTGTTAATCTGTCTGCCCAAAGTGCATGTACTAGCTTATTCTACCATGATTTTTTATTCTCTTCCAGCAACTTCTTGATAATGTTTACCAAACTTTTGTTTGAGAATTCTGCCAGCCCATTACCTTGAGGGTAATAAGCTGTGGAATGGCCCAATGTAATTTGAGATTTGTGATAGAAATCAACCATATTTTTGGATCCAAATGCTGCAGCATTATCTGTGATAATTTTCCTAGGACAGCCAAATCTAGACAGGATATTATTTTCAAGGAATGAAATGATGACCGAGTCCATGGCATTCCTAGAAGGGATGGATTCTATCCATTTGGTAAAGTAATTAGTTGTTGTGAGGATCCATTTATGTTGGGTTGATGAGGCAGGATGGATTTCCCCAATGAAGTCTAGACCCCACTGCTGAAAAGGAGCTTCAACAGTGATTGGTTGCAGAGGTAAGGGAAGCAATTTTATTTTTCCTTCAAAGATTTGACATTTATGACAAGAAAGGACCATTTTTTGGACATCTTGAAAGAGGGTGGGCCAATAATAACCAACTCTAAGGATTTTGTTCACTGTAGTTTCTAGTAGAGGTGGCCTCCACATTCTCCTTCATGGAACTCATGCTTGATCTTATCTGCATCATTCTCAGGAAAACATTTAAGAAATAACCCACTAACATTTTTCCAATATAAACATTTATCTAAAATGCAGTAATTAACATCCTTTAACTTTAAAAATCTTGCCATTTTTTTAGACAACCCAGGAGGGACATTTATATTAAGCATCACATACAAAATATCAGCATACCAAGATGAATTAAGAAAATGATTTTCAATAAGTGGAGTTGCCAACTCCTCTTGTTCATCTAATGCATTAAACATGTTTATATCAAGAGATTGAAAGTTGGATTCAACCATAAGTTTTGCTAGTCCTTGACCTTTGATGAGCTTAGTCGGCTTGATTTCTAAATCATATTCCAATATTATAGAAATCCACTTTCCTCTTTTGCCATCAGGATCTTGTGTTAAGATGTCTTTAACTATTAAATGAGGCACAAATGCTATGATGTATGAGTGTAAAATGTAAACTTTTAAGTCTTTTAAAGCTTTGACCAAGGCAAAGGCTTGTTTTTCCATTATGTTGTACTTCAAAGGTGCATCTCTTAATGCCTTGCTAAAAAATGCAATAGGCTGCTCTTGTCCCTTTGTGTTTTTTTGTAGGAGGACAACAACCACTATGTGTTCTGATGCAAATGAAAATATGAAGAAATATTTTGTAAAATCAAGACTGATAAGAACTGGTGTTTGGGTGAGTGATTTTTTTACCATCTCAAATGATTTCTTTGCTTCTAAGGTCCATTTAACTCCTCCTTCTCTTTTAAGCATATTTGTCATGTTTCTAAGGAGTTCGGCTAGGTTGGGTATGAACCTTCTCAAGAAATTAATCTTTACAATGAAATATTGAAGTTCCTTGATTAATTTGCAATATACCTTCGATCCTTTTTGGGTCTATCCTTTTCCTTCTTCAGATATGATATGTCCAAGAATTTTACCTTCTTGGAGACTAAACAATGTCTTCTTGGGATTTAAGATTAAACCATATTTTCTGCACTTCTCAAAGACTTTTCTTAGGTGTATTAGGTGTTCTTCATCTGTTTTGGAATAGACTGTGATGTCATCTAAGTAAATCACAATGAAGTAACCTATTTCTTGTGAGAATGCAATATCCATGGCTCTCTGGAATGCGGCACCAACATTCATTAAACCAAAAGGCATTTTCACATACATGAAAGTGCCCCAGGGAGTAGTAAAGGTTGTTTTAAGTTGATCATCAGGATGTACCAATACTTGATTGTATCCTGAGAAGCCATCTAGCAAAGAAATTCTTCTAGAACCTACTACCCTTTATAAGATATGATCCATTTTGGGCAAGGGATAGTTGTCCTTTAAGGAGGCTTTATTTATGTTTCTGAAATCAATACAAAGCCTTATTTCTCCTGTTTTCTTCCTAACTGATACAAGATTAGATACCCATTCTGAGTATCTCACAAGGACTATAATTACAGCATCATACATTTTCCTAATTTCTTTCTGAACCAGAGGTAATTGAACAGGGTTTATTCTGCGCAATTTTTGTCTGTAAGGCTTTTGGTTTTCTTTTAGGGGTATCCTATGCTGAATTATTTCTGTATCTTATGATCTCAAATCTTCATAACTCCATGCAAACACATCCAAAAATTCTCTAAACAGCTCAAGGTATTTCAGTTTGATGTGAGCTGGCAGTGTCTTGGATAATTTGATCATTTTAGGCTTTTCTTCACTGCCTATATTTCACTCCTCTACTTCAGCTTCAGTTAGTTTTATTTTTGTCCTTTTTGCAACATCGTTGAAGTCAAACAATTCGTCTAAAGGGACTAGTCCTTTTGGCAAGCTTTCAGTTTTGGATTGCAACATTTCTAGATCTTCTTTTTCTAAATTTGGGTGTTTTTCTGTTGTATGTTTGTGTAATTTGGTTAACAGATTTATATCAGCAATCTCAGGAGTTTCTTCTTCTTTACAAAGTTATTTTTCCTCAGTAAGACAATCTTGTTCATACTCTGAATCTGAATTTGGCATTTCAAATTCATTTTTGGACTGTAGGAAGTCTTCTATTTGTTTATCTCCTTCAAAAACTTATCAGAATTTTTCATTGTCTGGGACTGCTAGTCTATATTTGACTTGAACTGTGTAGTTTTTGCTTTCATAAGGCTTCAAGCATGTACTAGCAGCAAAGGCTAATCCATTGGAAAGAATGTTTTGGTTTCTAGGGACAAAATTTAGTTCGAATTCTGAAAATGAATTTAATAGGTCCATGGCATCATCTCTATAGGCTCTTAGTCTGGGATTTTTAGCAGTATATTCCCCATTTACTTGCCAAATTATCAATTATGAATCTCCATGAACTATTATCCTCTTAGCTCCTATTATTTTAAGCAATTTTAGTCCTAAGAGGAGTGCTTCATACTCTACTATGTTGTTGGTGCAGTGAAAGTTTAATCTGTATGAATGACCTTCAGCATGATTGTTTTCAGTATTGTGCACCCATATGCCTGCTCCTGCACCAGTTTTAGTACAAGACCCATCAAAAATCATGCTCCAAAGAGGATTTTTTTGTTTATTTTGATCATCGCTGTGTTCTTTTTCAGGGTCTGCACTATGTTTGTTTGTGTCTTGTTCCTCAAGATTTTCAATGTGTTGAGGAATTTCTCTTTGATTTTTATGATTGACACTATGTTGATGACTATTTTGTAGCTCAAGACCTTCATTTTGTTTGCTGTAATTTGTTGAATTAGGAAACTACTTGGATGATTTTTCTTTTCCCTCCTCTTTTTCTATGGCTGCCACTATGTTGGCTGATTTTTCAGTTTTTTAATCCTTTCTCATTAGGAATCTCATCATTGTACAAAATGAATGAGTCAAGGTCAGTATGTATAGTCTTTCTTGGCTACTCACCATGTATTTCATGTGTGTTTCGCTATAAAATATTCTAGGTTGACTGAAGACAGGGATGGTGGCATAGGTCATATCCATTTGCATTGTGCCTTGCAATTTAGCACCCCAAGATCTTGAAAGAAGCATGCCATATTTGTGGGGTATATCAGCCACAAAAATGTCCATTACTAAACTCTTGGCTGGGATTTTTGCGAAATTGACACAGAGATATTTTATTAGGCCTAGGCATTTAACTCTGCTGGAATCAAAGGAGTATAAATCTTTATAAGGTTTGGTTACCTCAAGGCCTAGTCTTTCCATTATCACTTTGGGAATTAGGTTATGTGATGCTCTTGAGTCAAGCATGGCATTGTGCAAAATGTTATCATGGATGTTTAAGCTGACATAGAATGGAGGAACTCCACCTTCCTAAAATTTTCCTTCAATTTTTGGTCCAAACAGAAGCTCAGGTTTGTCATCATTTAAGTTAACAGAGTCATTGTGATATCCTATGTTCAAAGCATTTAAAAATTGGGACCTATATACATCTTGAGTGACTAACTCAGTGAGAGGGATAGAGATTTTTATCTTGGCAATTTCACTCTCTATGCCGAAATGTGTTTGAGTTTTGGAAATATTTAGTTCAGCCTTTTTAGTCACTGTTTTATCAACAAGATCATCTTGCTGATTTTTATTATAAACAACAGTTAGAATGGTTTTTTCAGGAGAATTAGCTGAAGTGCTAGTGCTGATAGGGTCACTACTGTGTTTGTCATAAATTTGGGTGTTTTTTCCCTTGTTTTAATCAGAACTTTTAGCCACTATGTTTTTGTTTTCTGCTGTCTTTTTTAAAGTATTTACAGGGCTATTTTTGGAAGAATTTTCAGAGGTTTTCTTCTTGGGAGTGTCTTGGTTCTTTTTACTTCTCAAGTCATATTGTTTGTGTACTTCCATTATGGAATTTTCAAAGCCTAGTTTATAATCTTTTGAATCCAGGGCTTCTTCCTCATCAGGTATGTATGTGACTTGTTCTTCTTCATTGAGGAAAACAATATCCTCATTGTTTATTCCCAACATGTTCATGTGATTTTCCTCATTTTCTTCTATTGTTTCCCCCTCTTCATCCACATAATTCTGTTGGAAAGGAGGTCTGACTTGTTGATCAGGGCCTCTTTGTCTAATTTGAGGGGGATTCATTCTAAAGTTTTGGTTCTGATTTTGATTTTTGTTTTGAGGGGATTTTTTATTTTCTTTAGGGTAGGATTTCTCATTCATGTTTATTCTTTCCATCATCATCTCCATGGTTTTGACCAAATTATCAATTTCGGAGTCTGATGTGGAAGGTCTGGCTTCATCTTTGTAAGTAACCTTTTTTTTTTCTTTTAATCTAGCCCTTCTGGCATTAAGGTTAGCTTCTACACTTTTTGCCCCTTTTTACATGTCTTCTAATGTAAGGGGTTCCCTCTCCCTTAATTGATAACACATGTCTGGGTTAAATCCTTTAGGAAAATTTATTAAGGCTAAGCCTTGTGGGGGTTTCATTGTGGGGGGAGTGCATTATAAACACTATTGAACCTAGTGCAATAATCTTGGACACTCTCTCCAACATTCCTTTTAAGATCATTGTATTCTGACAGGATTTGAAGGGGATTTCTCTTGAATTCCCATTTGTTTAGGAATAATTGATGAAAAGAGGGGAGGTCATTGATACTGTTAGGGGTTAAGCCTTTGAACCATTTTCTTGCTTCTCCCCCTAAACTTTGAGCAAACATTCAAAGTTTTACAGTTTCATCATCTATTTCTTGTCTGTCAAAGTACTCATTCATTCTATCCACATGTTGTTGAGCTGTAGTAGAACTACTAGCATCATATAACAGAATCTTGGACTGATAGTCCGGTGGTAGAATAGGTAAAGGAAAAGGAAGGACTAAGGGATCATACCATGTTGCCATGAAATGAGGTTGTGGAAACAATGGGGGATTTACAAGTGGAGGAAGGTGAGTAAGTGAAGTGGTTTGAACTGTGGATGTATGAATGGATGTAACAGAAGTAATTGGACCAGCTAAGTATTGTTGAGTAGATTTTGGATGAGAAAAACCAAAATTATGAATGATATGAATATCAGGTGGTGTAGATGGATGGGTTTCTCTGCTGTCAATTTGGTCACCACTAGATTGGGGTGAACGTGGAGGCTCAAAGTCTATCTAATCTATATCACTAAGTGACTTGGTTCTAGATGGATTCCTTATGATAGTTAAGTCAACTTGTGTACTTGGCAGAGCTGTAATATTTTCAGGAATAGAGTTTGCTCTATGAATTGGTCTGACAATAGTTGGGTTCTTGGATTTAGGATACTTCCTAAGGATGATTTCTGGATAGTCAATTATTTCAGGAGGATTTGGGTCAGGATGGGCTCTAGTATGAATTATTTTAGAAGCCACTATGTTATGTTTTTAGACCCAATGATGAGAAAATTTTAGCCAAGTCTGACAGTCTTTAAAAGGCCAACTAATCTTATGAAAGAAAAATTAATCCTCAAAGTTCTCTTAACTGAGTTTGTATGATGTTATGATAAAAGAGTTTCCCAGTGGAGTTTTTGGAAAACCAAGGGAAATCAACAGGCATATTGAAAACCAATGGAGTCACTAGATGGAAGATTTTTGCTTGTTTTCTAGGACTGGTTGTTGTCCATCATCAACAATCAGGAACCAATCTTGGCAGACACTTGATTCATTTTAAGAATGGGATTTCTGAGTTGTGAAGTTATCTATTACTCAGCATATTCCCCAGTATGGTCGCCACTATGTTGGCTCCCTGTAATTTACAAGATTGGCAAGAATAAACACTGCAGGGGGGCACATCAGAACCATTTTGGAATCCTAGGGCCTAGCCTTCCTGGATTCAGAGAGGGATATATCTATTAAGTGTTTTCAAAGGATATATATTTATGCTTTGTTTATGATATTAGGCTAGTTATGAAGCTCAGAGAACTTGTTTGTTTGATTGATTGGTTGGGATGGATATCAGAAAAGGAAAAGGTCACTAGAAGGGTGAAGGTGAGAGCAGGTTGAAAAATGTTTCAGCTGATAGGATAGGTCAAAAGACAGTATCGATCCATTGGGCTATGGAGTCACAAAAGGATTTAACTGTACAACATTTCTACAAGGGTTTCCATGGGGTGAGTCATCTATATCAAAGAATCTCTTCAGATTGATTTGTGGCATGAAACATCAAAGTGTTGTGAAAGAAGCAAAGTTAACCACCAATTAAGAATCTATTAACTTCACTAAACAAGAAAAGCCTTTCGAAGTAACTGTTTGAAGTAAGCCAAAGGATAGGGCATACCATAGAATTCTTTGGACAAACTTTTACTAAAGCACACTTTTCAGACAACAATCCAGTAATCTAAAAGACTACTTTCAGAAAGGAGAAAACATATAAGAAAATGAAGGGTAGCCTAATATCAGGTAAGAACTTTGAATCTATCCCACTTTTGGCATACTCTAAAAGGAAACTTTCAAAACAACTATTAAAGACATGACCAGAGGATAGGGCTAACCATAGACTTCCCTGGTTTAGACTCTACTTAGCATGCAATGAAAATATCATTCAAGAACAATGTCTCAAGTTTTACACAGAAAGACATGGGCTCACCAACATTCTTGGACTAGTTATACTCTATTGAATCATTCCCAAACTAACTATTAGAAGAAAACATAGAGATAAAGCTTTCAGACAGAAATAGGGTACTTTGCAGTAAATCCTACTCTAAATTTTTTGTTCTTTATCAGAGAAAATGGATAGCATGGAAAACATAAAGAAAAACAAATACAGTGAGGAATAACATCACCATTAACATAGACCAGGATCCCATGAATCAGCTTGTATTATTGATGTTCAAACTAGTTACATTCTTCAAGTCCAACAGGTCTTTACAGCTCTAACTTCTTTTCTCAGCATAGTATTCTTCAATTACATCAGAGCACTTCAGCAGCTTCAACAACTATTTACACTTGATAATAATTCATCTAACAACCAACCAACCCTTTACAATGTGCTCCTCATGGAGTATTTATAGATGAATGAGGAGGTGGAGTGAAAGAAAGGGTTCTAATTTGTTCATTTAAGACAGAGTAAATGCTTCTCGATCTTAGGGAATTTACATAACCCAAGACAAAGAATATCTGATGTTTTAACTCTGTTAAATGAATGTTTTATCAACTTTTGAGCTACTTAGTCACTTTTGTTGACTTTTAGGCATATTTGGTAGGCTGGAAATAACTTCTGAGCTATCTATGTAAAATATCTCTGACTGTGCATTCAATTTGTATGCTTTTGAATTAAATAGGACTGTAGGCGTAATTTTTGGGTTCTGGGGGATTTAATTGCTTCACTGATCTGGCATTTGAAGCGGTCCCTTTGCTGATCTGTCTTATTTTGTGGCTTTAAACACTGATCTTGGCTTTAATTTGTGCTTTAAGGCCTCATTAGGCATTCTCGGATCATCTTTGACTTTATTAACTGTGCTTATCCTTTAAAATTTAATCTTCATCTTTAATCTTTGATCTTCATTGATCTTCACTATTTGGTTATAGGTGGCTTGTCTTCCGCACTAGAGGGTCTTATTGGATCAACCAATGTTCATGACTCATTAGCCAAACTGTTCAATTTGACCCTGCGTCCCTTCTTCTTCATTTTTTAGGCCCTTGGATTGTCATCCTAGGCACAGTGGTAACCTGGTTGTTACTGTGGGAAGGCCGGCATATATGGTCGGCATTAAAACCTACAAATAAACATAAAAAACATTATAAAACCCTGCGTTTTGGATAACACTAATGTTGGAGGCATTGGTGAGGGGTTATGGAGTGTTTGCAGAGGAGGGGGAATATGCAAAGGAAGGGTTCCATGGCAGAATGGTGAAAAACCAGGGTTTTAATTTGATAAATGGCACAGAAATGATGATGAGCGGTTTCAGAAATACCACAGGTGGTATTCGCACACGGAGAAAGTGGTAAGCGGTATTGGCTTAATCGAACGCGATACATGTTGGAGGCTAACGCATGTCTCTCCTAAAACCATTTGTTTCGCGTTGAAGTTGCGCGATGGAAGGCTTTGGGCGGATCGGGCGCGAAATGGAGCGTAGACCATCTGATCTAGGGGGATCATATCGACGGCTATAGGTGCATGCGATAGGAGGAAAGATTTGCAGCAGATGAATGGTGGGGTCCAGTGGTCGACGTCAACTATTTTGTCGTTTAGTGAAATGTTTAATCGACAGGGTGGAATAGCAAGGACGAGCGATGATCGTTGGATGAAGGAGATCAACGGCTCAGATTATATCAGCGAAGAGGCTTTGGTAATGAGGAAATGGGAATCGCCGAAAACCCGATGACCGATGGGAAGGAGGGAAACCGATGACCATCCGATCTGATAGATCAACAGTCAAGATATTATTAGCGGGGGATGAACATCGGCGGTGAAAATATAGAGAAGGTCGATGGAAACGGGGAGGAGCGAAGTCTGATGGCGTGAAAGAGGCTTAAGGCCTATAACCGACGGTCGCAAGCCTTGGTCTCATGGTGAAAAGGGGCTAGGGGCTTAAGCAAAAAGCGCTTAAGGACCAAAGTTAAAATTTCGGGAAATAGGCCGAAATGGGGTTTTTTGAGGCCTTTTGAGGGGTTCCGATAAGTTAGAAAAAGGGGTTTTAAAACCAAATAAAGAGGATTTATAAGGTTTTTAAGGGGATTTTGAAAATAAAGGGTAAAATAAGGAAAATGGATGACATGAAGGGAGTATTTTGAAATGGGGAAATGATAAGAATTATGACTTTGCAACATTCCTTATGAATCAGTAGGGCAATTTGAAGGCTTTTTAAAGTGTAGATATCAGTGAGATGGGTCATTTGGACAAGAGACATAGCAAGGCTTCAAGAACTCACAGATTTGCTCCAAATTGTTTCTTGAAGGCTAATAGACTTGTTTCAACCATCATAAGATATGACAGAGTTTATTTATGTCTAACATAATGTAAGATTGATGTAGTTCCCCACTCCACTTCATCTCTAGCCCATCAAAGTGTAAATCATATGAATCAAAATACTGTTATTATTATTCTGACTTCATGCTTTAGGGGGAAATTGTTATAGGTCAATTTGGGCATCATTCCCAATGACCTGGTTAACTGGGCATCATCTCTAGGATAGATGTATAGGGTCTATCATCCCCTAACATTTTAGTTGCTATATGCCCTAAGACAGAGAATAAGACAAATCAATCAAAGACTTTCATCTGCAAAGCTTTCCAAGATTTTAAGTTTATAATATATCATATGAGAGCTCATCAACGCTGCCTCTAAAGGGACTAAGTGCATTGCATATGCAAGTAGCCCTATGCAAGGCTGCTAAATCACTTCCTGACATCCATGGTTGCATTGGTCACATTGGGAGCAAAATTCTCATTGTTCTGGAATATCCACTTGGCCAGTGCCTTCTAGAAGAGTTCACATGTGTCAAACTTCGAATCCATGTGTCCATTTGACATATACAAGATTGGGAACATGTCTTGCCTATTATTGGAAAGTCATTGATTGTTAAACTACCTTCAACTCCTCTATAAATTGAGCACAGATCTTAGTGTTTAAGAAGGAAGAATTTGTGTAGAGAAATGCTGGTGGAATTTCCATTGAGGAGATTGATTTGAGTGACATATTGCTGGAGATATGTGCATTGTGATGAGGCTGGGATGCTGCTAGAGATGGTGACACCAAATCAATCACTGGGTTGTAACCTCCCCTGCTATCATCAATAAAGATTACTTCTTATTTTTCCCTATATGCATCTGTATAAGCTTTGATTTTCAATATCATGATTTCTTAGTTGATGTATATGGTTTATGCTTTATTGATTTAGCTAAATAACTTGAATAGACATATGTATTATTGTTATCTCTTGCTGTTTAGTGTTCATTCTTGCAGGAAATATTTTGCACAGCCAACTAGAATTTGAAGCTACAACAAAAGCGACAGAAGGAGACTTTGGAAGCGCTTGGATCCCAAGTAGGTTCCTTATTTAATTCTTTGTGTCTGTTTACAGTTAGGAAAGATAGTTGTAAAGTCTTTGACCTGTTTTTCTAGATTAGCACCTGTCTAGGGAACTATGATTTATCCGTAATTCATAATTCCGCATAACAGGTGGTCTATCTGATCACTCTCCTATATATCTGGAACTTGCTAGAGAGCTTGACAAGCCCAGATCCCCATTCAAATTTAATGTGACTTCGCTCAAAAATGTGAACTACATTGGCTTGATATCTCACTACTGGACCACACACCCAAATCCTCCTACCCTCGATCCCTCGGCCTCGTTCGCATATACGATGAAAGAATTTAAAAGATTCACTGTCTCTTGGGTAAAGGAAACAAGGATAAATGATTATCACGCTATGGTATCCATTGAATCAGAGCTTGCATCCATGAGTGAATCACCCGACAAAGGTTTCGCTTCTGAAGAATCAAAAGCTCACCTATCTCATTTGGAATCTGAACATACAAGTATACTAAAGGACCGTGAAGAGACTTCGTGCCTCAGGAGTCGGGTGATTTGGCTACAGGTTGGGATGAGAATACCAGTTTTTTCCATCAATTTGAAAATGGAAGAGGGGCCATAAATATGATTTTGAAGCTGGAAGATGAATTGGGGAACCAGGCCCAAACCTTTCATCAATTGGAAAATATGGGCGTCTCTCACTTTAGAAATCTCTATAAAGCTCCACAGACAGCATCACTGCCATAGATCATTAAGGTTGCAGGATTATTCCCCCGATATGTGGAGCCACATGAGGAAGAACCTCTGACTGGACCTATATCAATGAAGGAACTCTAGGATACCCTTAAATGGTTCAAGAAAGATAAAAATCCTGGACTAGATGGATGGACCATCGAATTCTATTTGGGTTTCTTTGAAATTCTTGGGCAGGGCATTCTGAATGTAGTGGAGAATTGTAGGCAGACTCGTCGTTTATATGACACCTTCAACTCGACATTTATTGCTCTTATCCCCATATCATACTCTCCTCATTCATTTTCTGATTATTTCCCCATCTCCTTATGCAATTTCATATAAAAAATTCAATGCCAAGATCAGAGCCAATAGGCTTAAACCAATCCTCTATGAACATATATCACCAAAACAGTTTTCCTTCCTCCACCACCGTCAGATTCAAAAGGCCATTGGCACTACTCAAGAAGAGTTACACTCCATTAATACCAAGAATATCAAAGGCATTATTCTCAAAATTGACCTGGAAAATGCCTTTGATCACTCCAATTGTCTCTACATCTGTATGCTCCTGACTCACCTGGGGTTCCCCATTCTCTTCATCAATTGGTTCATGTGTAGTATCACTAATGTCTCATTTAGTGTACTTATCAATGGATTAGAATCCCCTTTATTCTACTCTTAGAGAGGACTCAGATAGGGTTGTCCTCTCTCCCCTCTCCTCTTCCTTTTGATCATGGAATCTCTCAAGCGATTGATTAGTCATGAGCGTCACTCAGGAAGAATATTAGGTATCAAAATCGGTGGTGGTTGTACCTTATCCCATTTCCTATTTGTCGATGATGTACTTATCTTCCCCAATGGGTGTGTGGGGGACATCACTTCCTTTTCTACCTTATTTTCCTCATTCAACCTTTCCACTGGTATGATATGCAATAGTCACAAAATCACTCTAACTGCCATTGGATGCACTCAACAGGAGATTGCTCTGGTTGTTCAAAACTTCACTTTCATGCCCCTTGACTTCTTGGAAGGTATAAAATATTTTGGATTCAGGTTAAAGCCATATGCCTACCCTATTTCTATTTTTTCATGGCTCATTACAAAACTAGAAAAGAGAATATATGTTTGGCACCACCATTGGCTTTGTCAGGAAGGCAGGCTGATCCTTATAAAAAATGTCATGGAAGAATAACCAGTGTATTGGATGTATCTAGAATGGATACCTAAGGGTATTATTTCTAAGATTTAGCAGCGCTGTTGTAGATTCCTCTGGATGGGGAATAGAGAGGGTCACACCTTTGCATGGATTAAATGGGATAGCATCGCGATACCCAAAAAATGGGGAAGCTAGGGCATCAAGAACCTGGAAGCTTTCGCCAAAGATCTTGCTGCAAATATGGGATGGTAGATCCTCCACTCTCATAATATTTGGACATAGGTGGTCACTCAGAAATAAATTAGGCCACTTTCTCTCATGGACTGGATTAGAAGCCCATCCTGGAACACGAGACACATCTCCTCGATATGGAAGGTTGTGCTTAAATCTTTGGCTTACATTAGAGAAGGTTTGACATGGCATATCAAATCTGGGAACTCAACTTGCATTGGTTTGGATCCATGGTCAGGATGCATATATCCCTATCTCCTTCCTCTCAAGCTCATTCAACTCATCAACAGATCTGGTATAAATTTCGTTGCCCAGATTGCTGACCTGGATTCTACGAATTTATTTGCACAAGGTTGGAGATCATCTATTCAGCTCAGGATACCTGGTCACTGGAAACCTGTCTAGCACCACTATATTATGGCTCTCTCAGAGGAAGAGCTTATCTGGCAGTATGCGGCCCATGGAAAATATATGCCAAAGGAAGTTTATCCTTTCATCTATTCAAATATTCACCCTTTGAATATCTCTTGGTGGAGGGGATGCATCTGGAAATTAAAAGCCCCACCAAGAGCAATTCTCTTTATGTGGCGTATGGTCCACAACATTTCACCTACTAGGGAAGTGATCCATTCATGGTCCTACTTGGTGTATTCTTTGAAAAAATGCATCTGAGTCCATCAATCATCTGTTTCTTCACTGCCCTACATCTTGGGCACTTTGGTAACATACCCTTTCCTCTCTTCAATTTTCCCTCCGATTGGGATGGGGCTGACCTCCCTGTAGCATGGAAATCTTTGTGGATTAACGCATCTGTCCATAACTCTCATAACCTTTGCATCCTTATTCGCTAGGGACTATGGATCATCCATAAAAAATGAATTTTTCATGATACTTCTCCCAACTGTTCCCTCGATTCAGAACACATCATATCTACCTACAACAACCTTCCAGATGATGAGCCTCCCAGCCCCCCTCGCAACCTGATCCCTGAATATATCAACCATGATCTCCCATGGGCCTATTTTGATGGATCTTCCCAACGTAATGGTTGTGGGGGTGGTGCAATGCTCCACATTAATGATAATCACCACTATATAATTAAGATGGGTCTCGGGCATGGTACCAACAATTTTTCTAAACTCATATACTTGATACACCTTCTTTAATTTTCCATTGAACATGGCTGTCATCACATTTAAATCTTTCGATATTCCAAAATATTCATCAGTTGGTTCAACCAGAAAATTTTCTTTCATGTGCACACACTCTGTCACATTTTGGAGGACTCTTGGCACTTGAAATCTCAATTTGATTCTATCACTTGTTGCCATATTTTCAGGGAGCGCAACCATCTTTCTGACACGATATCCAAGGAGGTCGTTCTCTAGCCTCAGGGGATATGGTTGATTTAAGAACACACTGGACAAGAACATTTTATATACTATCATCGCCCATACACAGATCAGCATCTGGAAGGGGGAAATTATCCCGATTTACATGATTTTTGCAGACTTGTCGTTATCATATGTATTTATTCTCTCTATATGTGTTGACTCTATATCAACAGAAATTTTATAAAACTTTCATGAATCCCCAGCAGGGGACCCTTTTGGACCTATATTTTTATGTGACCACAGTCATAATATGATGAATATGCCACATGCATCTACAACATGTAATTTTCTACAATTTAATGAAAATTATGATTTTTCCTTGGGAAAAAACTTACATAAAAAACATTATTAAGATATAATCAAAAAATTTTAAATTTCTAATCTATTTTTATCATAAAAATTGAAATTTTATTAACTAGATTTAATAAAAACACCAAAATAATATACAAATCATAAAATATTTATTTTTCAAATTAAATATATATACCAACACAAAATTTAACACCTAAATAATGTATATACATAGACAATATTCACTCCATGCACAAAGCAAGTGGATTCAAAATAGGATATTATAATAAAATTTCTCTTTCACTGTCATATATTCTTATCAAAGTTTTGGAAACATCTTCTCATTGGGTGAACTATTATGGTTCGTTAAAGAAACATTATATGGTAATCTCATTGAATTAATTATATAGTATTAAAAATGAGAAAACTACTTATTATAATTGATGTCATTAAATATGAGAGGAATTTTGAGATAAAAATAGTCTTAAAATATAAAATTTACTAATAAATAATCAATAAAATTCAATATGATGATTATATATGGAAGGGTAAATAGTTTTGAAAAAAAAATTACTTTTTAAATTGTACTTTATGCTTTTATTTTTATAGATTCACTCAAATGTTAAGTATGGGCATCCAATGGACGTGGAATTGAATTATGCATTGAAAACTATCCACCCTACATGATTTTGAGTAAACCCACGTGGGATAAATAAAATGGAACTGGGTGGATGGAGCTCTAGTCTACACTGCTATGACTTGGATTTCTCTAGCCATCTCCCTTAGCGTTGCACTACTTTGTGCAATTCATTGCATCATTGATATTTGGGTGTGTTATTTGTGTTTGTTATCATCCATTGTGGAAGCATGCATTGGGTTGTTGGTGCAACAAGAAGGCTTAATGAAACTTGTTGTGGCTCCTAGAGAAAACCCCTGGGTTGAGGAGGAACCAGTGCCCAGGACATATTAATGAGTACTTGTAGGATCTGCTGAAATTGTTCACTTACACTCAACATTAAAAAAATATTTAAAAAGAAAATGGTTTAGAACCTTCTTTAAGAGCGTAAGTTTGAATTTGGCATATAAAAAACCCATAGAAGAATTAATATCCAGCTTCAGTGGCTAGCGTACAACAAACATAAAATAGTAAAGTTCTCGTCATGATATCGATGATACCAGGCAGTAGGTTGATGAATTGGTCACATATTTGACACAATATTGGAATTGGTAGAGGATAGCGAAAGAACATATGATAATAAATATTAATACCTATAAGCCCTACATAGTTTGGCCTGGATGGAAACAAGGTCTTCACCAGCCCTAGCAGTTTTAAATTTATCCTTAGATATTTCACCATTGTTTTTTCCTTCAAGATGGAGGTCTTATCGTGGGATGAATCAAATCTACTCTTAGCCTCTACAAACGTTTGACTATATTTTTCCCATGATATTAGTACTCCTACAAGGTCCCAATAGCTAGCCAGTCCTTCCTCGAACCCATTGCTCAAAATCTAAATCAAAAGCAGCTACATCCTTCAGCATTATGTCCAGGCATTGTTTAGCTTTAGCTCTGACCTCTTATTTCTGGACTACTTTAGAGATCTCCATGATTGTAGACACCTGATCCACCACATAAATGGCCCTCAACTCACTAAGTGGTTTTTCATTGAAATATCGGATGAATCTTTTTGCAGCCTGGGTATTCTTTTCACCCTCCTCCTTGGCAGCTAATATGAAGAACTCATAATCTTTGATTACATTTTTTTCTCTGTAATTAGAGTTATATACTCATTCTCCATATTTGTTATCACTTCATCCCATATCATTTTTTAGCCTAGAGGAGAGACATGTTTCCTTTCAGTCTGAATTTTAGATTAGTGATTTCTTGATTAGCTGTCTGTAAATTCTTGTTGATCAGTTATGCATTGATATTCACAGTCTCAATTTGTTTCTCCTTTTATCCAAGGGACCATTGGGTATTTTCTATATCCACCTATACATTCTTGATTTTCCCTTTTGAGAGTTGTAGCTCGATGAGGGTCTTATTAAGTTGTTCTGTAGGGTTTTGAGGATTCTCTCACATGAGCACTACAAAGAAGTCTAAGTATATTTTCTGTTGGAGCTCTGCTACCTATTGCTTGAGGGCCACCACTTCATTATTTTTTTCTATTAGCTCCTTGGCTAGGAGCTCTTTTTCTTCTTCAGCCTATGCTAGTTCTTTGGACTGCACATGTTCACTAGCAAGCATATTTATCTTATGTTTCAATTCTTAGATCTCGACTTGTGAACTCTGGATAAGGGTAGCGAAAGAAAAATTTTCCTTTGGATTCACTCCTAGCTTCACAATTAGTTCCTTAAAATTTTAGTTTTTCATATTGAGAGCTATAGAGTTATCTCTCTCTTGCTTCAAATTTTTTGCAGCCTTCTCCAAAGAATTTTTGGCTTTGCTTATGGTCATGGAATTCATGCTTAGTTCATTGTATAACATTTCTCCCACATGCCTATGGAATTTGATCTTGTCAGGAAGAGGGACACTTGGCAGATCCAAATTAACGTCCAAACCCCTAAATTGTGATCTTAATGGTAGAGACTGTACCAAGGGGTTATGGAATGAAAAATTCATCTGGTTCTTCTCCAGGTCCATGGAAATTAGGAGTCTGGTCTGATAGGGGATGGAATGTGATGCTAGTTGTTGTTGCATCTCTTCCCTAATTTTCTTATTAATTTATTCTATTTCTTTCAAAGCAGGAAAACTAGGTTTCGTCATAGTTGAACTCTCTACATAACTCATAATGTCTACCTCTGAATATGAGGATGAAAAAACTTGTAGTAGGACTTCTAAAGTCACCTGGAAGCCTAGTTGGTCTGGTTTTATCTCTGGAAACCTAGTTTCAATTTCCTCTTCCTCTTGTTCTTGAGTCTTGGTCCTCCTGTTGGTAAGAACGTCCTCCATCTACACATATTTGGTTTCATCCACACTCCTTTTCCATGTCTTTTATTTTTTTTCTCAAGTATCATTCTCCATTTATGTGTTAATGGGCCCCGAATCAAAGTTATCTTTCCACTCAATCTTTGGCCTGCATTCATGATCATACATTGAAGCATTAATTATTTTTATTCTCTTTGTAATGACACCATGAGGGTTATAATTTCAAATAATCCCCATTTCAAAATTCATTTCTTTCAGAAAATTCTCAACTGTCTAAAAGGAATATGTGGTGTTAACATTCAAAATGGTTTATAGGCTTAGCCAACATGAACATATAACCATTAAATTTAGTAGGGAAAAAATGGACTTGGTCCACGTGCAGGATCTGTCTGATAAATTCTAGGGAAAATATTCTCATTAGCATGAACATAGGTAGACAATAAGGGGGAATCTCACACCCATAAAACCTACTCTCTGTATAATCCTTAAAAAAATACCAATCACCCACCTTGGTGTCCTTAGTTAGCTAGAGGATCTCTTTTTTCTGAGGTGGTATTCTTGGGCGGGAGACATTATGGGTAATTTTGTATGCAATGGCCATATAAGAGGATATAAATGGGGAGTGGCCCTCATTTTTAGGTTTCTACCTAACAGCAACATCCAATTCAAAGGCATACTTCCTCTGCTTGTTTGAATCCGTCATAATGATACCTAGGCCTTCAAATTCATCTACACTAATGTATAGGAACAAATAAAACATTAAGGAATAATACCTGAAAAATGAGGTGATAGGGAAGTGGTGCAGATAGAATTTAATAGGCTTAGCCAAGAAGGAAGGTATATCAAACAAGTGGTATGGTTACATCATCTCCCTTAGAAATCATATGGAGGCTTCGGTATCCATATTGGCATAATCATCCCCAAATAACTGAGAAATTATAGAAAGGATAGGTTTGACTATCTCTGTGAAGATAGATATTGGGAAATTTTCAGCAACAGGAAAAGATGGAAACCAGGGGCCAAGATCATTTGTAAAAAGTATTGATGCTCCCTAGGTGAGAGGGTACTGTAACTATAAAAAAAGGTAGTTTCCGTGAATTTTTGGGGCTCGGGAGAAACTTGGTATACTAGTTGAATCAACTCTCGAGTCACCTCCAATATTTTGGCTCCACTAGAAGATATGGAATAGTTCTTTTTCTCCACGTATGACGCAATCGATGAAGAAATAAACTCGGGGAAATGATAAACAACAGGAACAATTTTATAATAATACCTTGATTAAACTACTCTAAAAGGATCGTCTCCCTTGACATGGTCTCCATACATGTCGAACCAGAGGTCCGACAGGTGGTAAGGACAGGGTGGGATCGAATATTTGTGCCTCCGTGTCCAATAGTGGCTCGACATTGGAGGAGGGTTTGCCTTCCTAACCTTTGGGGGTATTTGGGGCCGATTCATTCATATTTAGCATAAAGAAAAAAATTTGCAGGTGGGAAGTTTGAGGATTACCATGTTGACTGAGTGAGAGTTTGAGAATGGCGTTGGTGGGATTTCTGGATCATTTCATTGGATGAATGACATCGCAGATAATCAAGGAGTGGGAGAGATCGGTAATAGGATAAGAAAATTTGAATTCTAATGGTTGAATTGGTAATGACTATTATAGGCAGAGATGAAATGGTTTCCTGACTTCATATGAGGTCACGAGGGGAACATGTGGTGGAATATGACTGGAGGGATGACAAGTAGGGGAGGGGGGGGGGTGTGGGGTGGGGGGTGGGTGGGTGGAGGATTTTATCATTACCTCCAGCACTCTCTTGTCGATGTTATTGGTGGGTCCATGTGTTATGAGTGGTCCCCACCTCTATTTGGAGGGTGGACGAACAGGAGGTGGGATCAAGCCGAGACCTGTCGAAATCAATCTGGGTTGTCAATCAGCTGATCCTACCTTGCTAAATTTTCAACTATGGGGGGTAGCGCCTATGTATTTACCGCGCCAGTCCCCCCTGAAGTGTCTCTGAGGGTCATTCAGGAAAATATGAATGAAGATCCACCAAAGGACATGCTCTAACATTAACAAAATAACATTCTTTTTCATTTTATCTGATTCTACTATTGTGCCCGCCTAGTAAAATATTTTACTGATGCAGTATTTTACACTGAAGACCTCTAGTGTACTGCGAGGACTAAATTTTTTCCACTTTGGTGAATCCATACATATCTACATTGGGAATTTAAATGGAACCATTCAACACATATACAAAAATTAGGGAAGAAAACAACACAACTGTTTGGTTATCATGGATATCCTTTGCAGGATTTCAAGTAGGGTATTTGTTGTGTTCAACACACACAATGAGTGTCCCAAACAAATTCTTAAACAAATGGTGTTGGTTACTAGTAGTTGAAACTCTTCCATAGCAAGCTCCTATAAGTGAGAATGTTGAACATGGCTTACTCAAAGATGCAAAGCCACATGATGTTTCATTGTGGATGTCTAGATTTCATTTCCTCATTCATTAAAAAAAGAAATTCAAAACCATGCATCTATGGATTGACCTCCATGATCCTTTCAAGAATTTAAAAAAAAAAAGATGCAAGAACTTACGTACAATAAAGCATGATATCATAGAATAATAAAGGTGATCGAACTTTATTATTCCAATAAATATGCAAAACACTCACAAATAATGCATATAAAATAATCCAAGGAAAGATAAATAAAGCAAAGTTGACTTTTTATGTTTTGAGGAGTGGTAGCTAGCGTAGAAAACTTGATGGTATTTCGTTGATAAAATCTTCATTCGAGGTCGAATTGGAGTGATTCCAAAGCCAAAAAAAAGTATATTTAGAGGGATATATATAGTATAAATATATTTTGAAAATTCCATGTAATCATATGTCAAATATTCTTTAGAACAACCTACATCACATAGTTGTTTTTGAATTCTCACCTAGACCATTTTAAGTATCAGTTTTTCATTTGATGAAATATTTAGATGATTTCATTTATATATGAAATTATATTAATATATGTATCCATAATATAAAAAAAATTTAAGAAAAAAATAATTTATGGCTCAAATATGCCAATGAACAACTTGGGAAATAGAGTTTCATGGGTGCATATTCAAGATAGGTAGTTAGTTTTTAGGGCATAAATCTCTCATACAATATCAAAATTGGATGATTAAGATTGAACTATATAATAGATTCATAAGATAATATTATTTAGAAATAGGTTTGAAAATTCCATCTATTTAGTCACCTAGAAATTGATTGTATTAACTTTATTCCTGAGTTACCTACTCTACATCCAGTCAATATTTTGGTCAGATATTTTTCATTTCTTATCCAAATTGATTGATTTGAATTGGGTTAGAAAATATATTTCAAGGTATATTTGGGATAAATATGTTTTTAAAATATTCCCATGTTATTTCCCAAAGTATGACTATCCCAACTATTTTTTTAGTGTGGTCATTTAGCCATCATGCCACAACATCCCATTTCTAAAAAATGATGAACTAAATACACCTATAATTTTCTACATATATAATTTTCAATATAACTCATATACATGTTGTTAGTCTCCTGTATTCACAGTATCACTAGGTGAATATGGATTTTCTACAATCTGCAGAAAATAAAATTCCTTGACTATCAACTATTTCCAGAAATCTCACTCCCTTCATTATCTTTATTCTTCCTAAATCACTATCTTTTATTTTTCCTCTTCCAAATCACCCTCATGATCCTAAAATTCCATGTTTTTTCCTAAGGCTCTTATTCTCACCTTTTTCCCCACCTAACACCCCATTTTCCTCATCTAAACCCCTTCACCTTCATCACTTTCCCTTATTTCATTAAAACAATGTAAAAAGTCCTTTTTACATTGTTTTAAATTAAAAAATTATACTATTCGGGACCCATTTCTTTGAATTAAAACTCTGTTTAAATTAAAAGGAATCGACACCCCTTTATATCTATTACCCTGCCTCCTTTTTATATTAAAACCTGTGTTTTAATAAACCAAACCCCCGCTTTAAAGTTTTTAACCCTCCCACACTTCGTTAAACCCTCTCATATAACCCTACCCTCTACTTTATAATAAGTGCCTCCACTTATTATTTGCCCCGGGTCCCACTTTATAAAGACCCCCACTTTCCTTTCGAAACTCCGCCACGTAACCCAAAAGCCCCACCATCTAGGCTTGCCCGCCGCTACATCTAACCCCGACCACTGTCGTATCTCACCCCTCCCATCTAACGATCTACGATCGTTATTGCACCCTCAACTGCTCGGCACTTAGCACCTCCAAAAAACACAAAATGGGGGGTATTCGGCCTTGTACCCTCTTCCATGCGTCACCCTTCCTATGGCATTGCACGCCCTCTGGAAAAACCATTCACCGCCCTCACTCCATACGATAAACCACCTTTCACCCTCCCGCCAAAACCCGAAACCACCCCGTTCAAACATTCCAAAGGCCTATGCCTTTGCGATAAAGCCCCGTGGCCACCATGAAGCCTCTGTAAACTCTCCAAAAGCCCAAAAAGCCATAAACAAATGTAGAAACCCCACCAGTGTAGGTTTTAAATTAATTAATTGATTTTAATGTGCAGGTGGCTGAGGTATCAATGCATAAATTGCATTTCTGAGGTCCCCAAATTGTTCAAATAGACTCCCTGGGTGATGATCAAGCAAGTTTGTCCATTAAGAGGACCACGAGCGCCAGATTAAAAGCATAAACACCAATGGATCATGACCATTGGTGGTCATTCAAATGCACCAAAGTAGGGAAGGGTGCTTCAATGCGTAGTAGATAAAGACAAATAAAGAGATGCAGTCACAAGACAGTGAGAGGCTAAAGGACTAAAAATCAAATCAAAGGTTAAAGGTTGAAATTAGGATTAGAAGACAAAATGAAGATAAAATTCAGATTAAAGGAATTAAAGGAGAAGAAGTAGACTAAAGAAATTAGACAGATAGCAAGAGATAGATCCAAGTTTAAAATCCAAATTAGGGTTTAAAGGATAAATCAAAGGCAGATTAACATAGAAAATAGATCTGAATGCTAAAGCAAAACAAAAATTACTTCTCATAAACACTTTGGAAACCTACAACCTCATTTCACTTCAATAAAGGCAGCAACAATTATTGAAATAGTCAGAGATATTTTAAAACAACTCAGAAGTTATTGTAAAGTTAAAGAAAAGCCTTAAAATTCAAACATATCCTAAAATTTAGCTTAGTAGTGAATTAGGAAGTTATTATTACAATGACTCAGTCACAGATATTTTTCCTCGGGCCTTGCATGGTCTCAAATGTCAAAAATACATTAACTCTGTAATAAATACAAATCTGAAACCCTAGGTTAGGGCAACCTCCTCATTTTGCAGATAAATGCTGCATGTATTATTCATTTTTAGTGTTGGTTGATAAGTTGCTGATTGCTGGAATGAGCTCCTAGGTTGGATTAGATCAGACTTTGAGTTGCAAAGATTATTGTATTGGAGTATTGTAACTGTTTTGGACATCAGTAATACAAGCACGTTCACAGGATTCTTGAGCTATGTTAATGGTGAAGTTATCCTTCTTTGTCAATGTTTTCCCTTCTGGTTTCCATATTTTCCATCATTTCTTTGATAAAAGACCATAAAATTTAGATTAAGATATGTCGTCTTGGCACCTTAATTCTATCTGCTTCTTTCATCTTAATGTTTTCTTCTGCAAGGTCTGATTAGAGAATTCTAAATTTCTCTCTAGTTCCACCTAGCTTGTTGCCTTGGAAATGATTTAGTAGAGTCCGGCCAAAGAAGTCTATGGTATGCCTTGTCCTTTGGTTTTTCTTGAAGTGTTATTTTTAAGGCCTTATTTGAAGTTCACTTAATAGATTCCAGCCAAAGAAGTCTATGGGTTTCCCTGTCCTTTGGTTTTTGATCTTAAACTGTTGCTTTGAAAGTCTTTTAGTAGTTTGATAAAAGAAGACAGGTGTATCTTTCTCTTTAGTTTCACTCATTGTTATCTTGAGTTTTTTCTTTGTTTGAAATTAATTCTAGGATTGTTGATTATTGTCTTAAAGGTTTAGCTAGTAGAGTTTGGCCAAAGAATTCTATGGTTTGCCTTGTCCTTTGGTTATTTTTAAACAGTTACCTAAAAGGCTTTTCTTGTTAAAGTATAGTTAAAGGATTGTTGACTGACCTTTAGTTTTACTAATTTCAAAATTTACTGTCATTTCATATTTCATCTAATCTAAGAGATCCACTTGATATAATTAGCTTGCCCTATGAAAACCCTTGTAGAGTTGATGAATGATTAAATCATTTTATGAATCCATAGCCCAATGGATTAATGTTTCGCATAGTCTATATGTTCAACTGAAACACTCAAACACTTAATCACACAATCTATTAATCAACCAAACCAAAAAAAAGTCCTAGAAATTCATAACTAGCCTAAAATTTAAAAAAAAAGCATAAAGATATATCATTTACAAACATCTACATAGAGAGAGTCCTCTTTGAGTCTAGGAAGGCTAGGAACTTGGAATCCAAAGTGGTTTGATGTGGTTCCCTATAGAGTTGCTCTTGACAATATTTCAAATCAAGGGGAACCAACATAGTGGTGACCATACTGGGGAATTGAGTTATTAAACAGCTTAATATTACTTCAAGAACTCAGAAAACCCCTTTTGAAACTTAGATGACTCAAATATTCTCCAAGAATGGTACCTGGTTGCTGATGGTGGAAAACAGCCAACCTCAAAACAATTAAAAATCCTCCACCTGGTGACTCCACTAGTTTTCAGTAGGCCTGCTGACTCCACTGGTTTTCTACACAATCCACTGGGAAATTATTGAAAAAATCTCGATATCATAAAAACTCAAAGGAACCCGGTCAAGAATACTTTGTGGATTAAGTATTTCTTTCACAAATTGTTTTGTTTTTCAAAACTGTTATAAACTCCCAACCTCTCTGAATTTTGGGTCCAAATTCTGTCTTCTAGAAGAATCTGTACCAGATCACATCCTAACCCAAACCATCCTACAATATTTGACAATCCAAAGCACATCCTAAGGAAATCCCCTAGATCTAAAAATTCAAATGTTAGCAGACCAATCCACAAAGCAAGTTCCCTACCTGAAAACCTTAAAGACTTGCAGAATATCTGGTTGTTGATGGTGGACAATAATGAGCCTCAATAAAGTTGTAAATTATCCACTTGGAAACTCCACAAATCTCAATAAAGCCTAAAGACTCCAGACTGGTTGTAAAGATGCAATGACCCTTTTCTCTGACTGATTAGCAAAATGTCAAGGTTTGTGGCAGACCTCATATCTAGTGAAATTTCAAGCCAGTTATCAAAACTTCAGCTTGATAATGATCTCCTGAAAAGCTATCTTTCTCAATTTTTGAAGTCAAGCAAATTTAATCTTGGAGCTTATTATTCAAGACATCCAGTACTATTTTCTTGGGAAGAAAAAACTCAGTCATTACAATGCAAAAATAACAATCAAAATATGCATGTTGAGCAAGATTGCAAAGAAGAAAATGCAAGAAGTTGTCAAGAAAGTACTAGATGCCTTCCCACATCTTGTGCTTCAGTATTAAGAAAGCATTACAAGTAGGTTGTAACTAGAAACAAGGAGGAATGCCCAAAAGGATTAGCCAGGGAAGAAATGGATAACAAAGACATTTTTTCAGATCCAGAAGTGCTCCCTCTAAACCATCTTGAAATTACAGAATCTGAAATAGAAGAGGAGTTAACACATTTAGATTCTCTACCCTTATGCTTTGATGCATTTCAGATTATTAAAAGAAATTGGCATCCTAAGAATCTATCAGAGACAATTCATGAATTTCATGCTTATACTAACTATCATGAAAACCAAGAGAAGTGGGTTGGGGATGAAATTAATCAGGAAATGGAAGAAGACCCACAAGATATCTCTAAAGGGACAAATGATGATTCATCATCTCTTTTTGTGAGGCTCAAGAAGACATTCAGCCTCAAGATCAGCCTTCACAAAAGAAAGAAAACAATTTTTGTCCAATACAAAAAAAAAACAAGGGCTCCCTCCTCCTTTAATTTATGAAGAAATCAATCAGATTCTAAACATACAACCAACCTCTAACATTTTATGTAAAGAAGATCTTTCTATTTGTTCCACTCCTGACCTATCCATTGATGCATTTTCTCATGCCGAAACTATAGAATAGAGTTATACTAATGCTGTTCTACCTCCTCTAGAAGACCTATTGCTAGAGGATGCTCCTGATGAGGACCTCCAGATAGAATTCATCCCATTCAATCAAAACATATCAGGCTTGTGCACAGACAACACAGTAATATACAATGAGGTTACCAAGTCAGATGATCATGAAGAAAAGGAAGAAATTATTTCTACAAAGAATCCAAAGCACAACAAGGAAGAACAAGGAGTAGTCCTGAAAGAAGCTGACTATTCAAAACCCCAGGGCCAGGTATTATTCCAAGATCCTTTTGCAGGTTTCTTGGAGATATCTAAAGAAGGAATTTTTTATACCAGAAACAGTTTGTTGCAGAGTGTGAAGAAGATTTTGAGCATTGTTGTTCAAGAGCAAGTAAGATGGGAGTGGCATTTTTGTCTTTTTAGCATACCCAAAGGGTTGAACAAAGATCAATCATGTAGTCATTTACTTGATTGGTTGCATTGGAGAAAAGAGTTCACCTGGTATATATATAATCTCCAAGTTAGACTAGGATAGGTAGGTGTGAAAATAAGCTATGTACTATGAGCATCTTTCCAGTTTTAAGTTTTTCATTATATGTAACTCTACTGAAACAAAAATCTCAGAAAATTGATACAAAAAGAGAAGAAACAAAGAAAAGAAGAAAAGAGGGCAGATAAAAGAAAAAGGTAAGCCCCATGCCAAAAAATAATATTTTTGAAAGTGTGCAAGGCCAAATGCCACTACTTTGAAAAGGAATTCTTGTTCAATCATACTTCATAATCATGATTGAACAAATTTTTAATTTTTGTTGATAGGATAGTGAATGAAGATTTTCCAAACTGTGTAAACTTGGCTTATCAGTATATTAGAGAAGACATTAGTTCCAAATTTTAAATCTGAACCAAAGAGAAAAGTAAGGGATGAATGACAAATTCTAGATCAAGTCCCTCAGTTTCAAATTTACTTTTTGAAAAATAAATATTGTGTGCAGCTTGTCCAAAATGCCACAATTTCATGACAATCAAACTACTTAATCTTGATTTTATCATGCTTTAAATTTCATGTTGATAGATTAGAGAATGAAAATCTATCAAACTGTTTAATCTTGGTAGATAAGTAGATTAGGTAGAGAATAAAAGAGCTCATCAGTCTAATCTGAGCCTTTGGATGATATAAGGGTAGAAGTAGATAGTTTTTTCTTTCAAAAGAAAATTGATGTCAACGGTTTGCCAGTCTAAATGCACCCAAATGAAGAAAAAATTCTAGAATTTACTGATGGGTAGGTAGAATTGAGTTGCAACAAGAATGATTTTCAAGATTTAAAGGTCACAAGTCACAAAGAATATCAGTAGATAAAAAATTGAAGAATGAAAAATCTACCAAGTGCAAACAAGGCACTGATCTACAAAGACTAGAGATCTGAACTCTGAGGTTCTTGACACCACCTAAAGGAGCTGCCCTCCCCAGCTGGAGCCAATGTCAGTCTCCTGTATTCACAGTATCACTAGGTGAATATGGATTTTCTACAATCTGCTGAAAATAACATGCCTTGACTATCAACTACTTCCATAAATATCACTGTCTTCATTATCTTTATTCTTCCTAAATCACTATCTTTTACTTTTCCTCTTCCAAAGCACCCTCATGATCCTGAAATTCCATGTGTTTTCCTAAGACTCTCATTCTCAACTTTTTCCCCACCTAACACCCCATTTTCCTCATCTAAACCCCTTCACCTTCATCATTTTCCCTTATTTCATTAAAACAATGTAAAAAGTCCTTACATTGTTTTAAATTAAAAAATTATACTATTTGGGACCCATTTCTTTCAATTAAAACTCTGTTTAAATTAAAAGGACTCGAAACCCCTTTATATCTATTACCCCACCTCCTTTTTATATTAATACATGTGTTTTAATAAATCAAACCCCCACTTTAAATTTTTTAACCCTCCACACTTTGTTAAACCCTCTCATATAACCCTACCCTCTACTTTATAATAAGCACCTCCACTTATTATTTTTCCCTAGGTCCCACTTTATAAAGCCCCCCACTTTCCTTTCAAAACTCTACCACATAACCCCCGGACCCCACTGTCTAGGCTTGCCCACTGCTACATCTAACCCCGACCACCGTCGGATCTCGCCTCTCCCATCCGACGGTCTACGATTGTTATCTCACCCTTAACCGCTTGACACTTAAGACCTCCGAAACATGCTAAATGGGAGGTATCCGCCCTTGTACCCTCTGCCACGTGTCACCCTTCCTATGGCATCGCATGCCCTCCACCAAAACCATTCACCGCCATCACTCCGTTGATAAACTACCTTTCGCCCTCCCGCCAAAACCTGAAACCACCCCGTTCAAACATTCCAAAGGCCTGTGCCTTTGTGATAAAGCCTCGCATCCACCATGAAGCCTCTGCAAACTCTCCAAAAGCCCGAAAAGCCCTAAACAAACGCAGAAACCCCACCAGCACAGGTTTTAAATTAATTAATTGATTTTAATGTGCAGGTGGCCGAGGTATCAATGCATAAATTTCATTTCTGAGGTCCCCAAATTGTTCAAACAGACTCCCTGGGTGACGATCCAGCAAGTTTGTCCATTAATAGGACTAGGAGCACCGGATTAAAATCATAAACACCAATGGATCATGACCATTGGTGGTCATTCAAATGCACCAAAGCAGCGAAGGGTGCTTCAATGCACAAAAAATAAAGACAGATAAAGAGATAAAGTCACATAATAGTGAGAGGATAAAGGATTAAAAATCAAATCAAAGGTTAAAGGTTGAAAGTAGGATTAGAAGACAAAATGAAGACAAAAGGAAGATTAAAGGAATTAAAGGAGAAAAAGCAGACTAAAGCAATTAGACAGACAACAAGAAATAAATCCATGTTTAAAATCCAAATCATGGTTTAAAGGATAAATCAAAGGCAGATTAACACAGAAAATAGATATGAATGCTAAAGAAAAACAAAAATTACTTCTCATAAACACTTTGGCCACCTACAGCCTCATTTCACTTCAATAGAGGCAACAACAGTTATTGAAACAGTCAGAGATATTTTAAAACAACTGAAAAGTTATTGTAAAGTTAATGAAACACCTTAAAAGTCAAAGATATCCTAAAGTTAGCTCAACAGTGAATTGGGAATTTATTATTATAGTGAGTCAATCACAGATATTTTTCCTTGGGCCTTCCATGGTCTCAAAGGTCAAACATACATTAACTCTATAATAAATACAAATCTGAAACCCTAGGCTAGGGAAACCTCCTCATTTTGCAGATAAATACTGCATGTATTATTCATTTTTAGTGTTGGTTGATAATTTGTTGATTGTTGGACTGAGCTGCTAGTTTGGATTAGATCAGATTCTAAGCTGTAGAGATTATTGTACTGGAGTAGTATAACTCTTTTGGACATCAGTAATACAAGCATGTTCACAGGATTCTTGAGCTATGTTAATGGTGAAGTTATCTTTCTTTGTCAATGTTTTCCCTTATGTTTTCCATATTATCCATCATTTCTTTGATAAAAGAACAGAAAATTTAGATTAAGATATGCTATCTCGGCACCTTAATTCTGTCTGCTTCTTTCATATTAATGTTTTCTTCTACAAGGTCTGATTAGAGAATTCTTAATTTCTCTCTAGTTCCACCTATCTTGTTGCCTTGGAAATGATTTAGTAGATTCTAGCCAAAGAAGTCTATGGTATGCCCTATCCTTTGGTTTTGCTTGAAGTGTTATTTTTAAGGCCTTCTTTGAAGTTTACTTAGTAGAGTCTAGCCAAAGAAGTCTATGGTTTACCATGTCCTTTGGTTTGTCTTAAACTGTTGCTTTGAAGGTCTTTTATTTGTTTCATTAAAGAAGACAGGTGTATCTTGATCTTTAGTTTCACTCATTGTTATCTTGAATGTTTTATTTGTCTGAAAGTAATACTAGGATTGTTGGATTGTTGTCTTAAATGTTTACCTTGTAGAGATTGGCTAAAGAAGTCTATGGTTTGCCCTGTGCTTTGGTTCTTCTTAAACAATTACCTAAAAGGATTTTCTTGTTGAAGTATGGTTAAATGATTCTTGACTGACCTTTAGTTTTAATGATTTCACAACTTACTGTCATTTCATATTTCATCTAATCTAAGAGATCCACTTGATATAGTTAGCTTTCCCTATGAAAACTCTTCTAGAGATGATGAACAGTTAAATCCTTTTATGACTCCATAGCCCAATGGATTAATTCTTCCCATAGTCTATCTGTTCAACTGAAACACTCTATCACTTAATCACACAATAAATTAATCAACGAAACCAAAAAACAGTCCTAGAACTTCATAACTAGCCTAAAATCAGAAAACAAAAGCATAAAGATATATCATTTACAAACATCTACATAGAGAGAGCCCTCTCTGAGTCCAAGAAGGCTAGGTCCTTGGACTCCAAAGTGGTTTGATGTGGTTCCCTGCATAGTTTTTCTTTCCAATATTGTAAATCACAGGGAGCCAACACATGCCAAAAATTGCAAAATTCTAATTCCTAGATTATGTGATATAACCTATACAAAATATGACCCAAAATTCAAAAACACCACCAATCAAGAATGAGAGAAAAATAAAGCATTTAGTCAAATCGTTTAATTATCGTAATGAGATAATTGAAATAACCATCATGGAAGTCCATGAAGTGCTATGTTACATAAACTAGAATAAAAGGGTGCAAATACATGTCGATAGAAGTGTAGATGAATGTAGAGTGACGCAAAGGTAGCATCGCAAGAAATTGATTGAGTATTGATACTCGTGGATAACCAGAAAGTGATGATAGATCAGAAAAAAAACATGGATATGTTCTGATTTAAAACTTGAATGCAACAAACTTGTGTGGAAAATTAAATATCTTGAAAGTATGATAATGGAAAAGTTAAGGTATAAAAACATTTTATTAATCAACCATATGAAAAGGAGAGTAGTTCCAAAGCCTTGAGTGCAATAAGTACATTTATACATACATGATGAACACAAACTTTGTCTGAATATGAAAAAAAGGTCTCCCCAGGATTTAACGACAACAACCACTTGGGAAGGTGGAACTAAACTATAAAGTAGGTAGTTGGTATCAAGTTTAAACATCCCCAATACCAACCAAGTGGTAAATATTGGAAGAAAATGAGTCGAAAGTGTGTCATATAACATAAAGCATGAGTTATATTCCAACAGAAAAATGGTCATGTCATGTAAAATTCAAAATATAGAATGGGAAAAAATAAAGGAGGCTTCTAAGACCTAACTTTATAACTCCCAGGAAAGGAAAATAGAGAGAATTTTTTAAATGTTTCTTCTTATTTCCCCAAAAAAATTTGTCCATCTTCAACATATTTTTTAGCACTAAACTATTTTTAGTGCTTCTAACTGATAGGAATGTTTCTCATAAAATTATTTCACCCATAGATTACACTTTTACTCACCATAAATGCAAAAGTGTATTTATAAGCCAATCTAGATGACAAAATTATAAACAATTTCAGCAATGTTAAAATTTTGAGATTCCATGTTAACAAAAAAAGAGTCATCATATGCCCACAAATAAAATAAAAACATATGTACTACCTCCAAAGAATTTTGTACATATGAGACAACACTTTGACTTATTCTACTAAAAGTCGGGACATGAATGTGTGTGAGGTTTATGTGGTGAGTATATGATGTATTTGGATTTTTCATCTCTTCTCCATTTGTTCCATTTCGCATATTCTGACCTCATGAGTGTCTAGCAAGTGAACATGATAGCCAAATTTGGAAAGACACTATAAAAAACAAAGCTCCTGAAGGCAATTATCATGCCACTGTTGATGCCATGGATTGTTGAAAAAGTTAACTAATCCAAGTCCATAAACAAAAAAGTGGGATTACATGAAACATGTTATAAATTTAAACAAATAAATGATTATTGATTATTGTTCTCACCATTTAACTTTCAAGCTAGACCATTATATCCTTTATAGTGAGTGTATAAGTGCAGGAGGTACATTACACTAGCTAAGAACTGAAATCCATTGTCTTTGTATAAGTATGGACATGGGAACCCTCAACTTCAAATGAAAAATTGCAATAGTATGCAAGAAAACAATAATAGAACAATTTACCATGGAGAATAGAACATAAGGTCGGACTTAAATATAAAGACTAACACACACCTAAAATATGATAAAATGATTAAAAACTTATGACAGGAGAGTCACTTCGCTAAGAATCCACATCACCAAAGAGAATTCAAAGGATCATAATGTATATAAAAAACCATGATCCAATAAAAATCCAAACATTATGATGCCTCCATTGTGTTGTAAATATGTTACTGCACATTATACAAAAAGGTATAACTTCACTCATTCGGTGAATGGCCAGATATAAACATTCATTTCTTTTTTTTCTATTACAAAAAAAAACGAGTAGCTAGAGCAAGACTTGTAAAGAAACAAAGCTTTGATTGTTTGATTTCAGTTGTTCCTTAAAAAAAAAAAATCAATGTTCATAACTTCTACTATATCCAAACATATAGTTATTTCTCCATAGATACATCAACATATTGACCATTTTTCACAAAATAATAGTTCTCACCCAAGTAGAAAAAAAAGACAATTACAAAGAAGGTAACACTAAAATGACCATGAAGTAGGCTTAAGATACATTTTAGGTGAATTTATATAGGTGCAAGCACTTGGCAATCCATATTTGGTACTGTTTATTGTTAGATCACTTGATGGGAAAAAATGTCAAAATTTTCCCCAACGTGATATTTCAAAGTTTGAGGAAATGTAGAAATGATATATATCTCGAGAGAGAAAAAGAGAAAACATATATGATGAAATTTGTCTTAGGTAGTTATCAAAGGAAATTTATTTAATATTATCTTGAAACTCCCTTAGAAGTTTCTTGAGCTTGGAAAGGATATGCTTTAGAAACCTTTCTAACATATTTTGTATAGATTTTTTTTACTGGAAACATGTATGGAATAGGAATTAAGGAATAAAACCCGTGATTTGGGGATATGGATCATTAGGTTACCCTTGTGGCGATAGTCAAGGTGCATGTCTTGTTCATGGTGGATATGGCACTTTACATGGTTCCATTCCTAAGTTGTCTAATCATCACATGACTAGGTAAGGTGATATGGTCAGACGTTGGTGGTGTGTGATGCCTAGGTGGATCTCCCTATCATATACATTGCATTGTGCCTATTACCTACTGATCTGTAGGGTAACCTAAGGGTGTCAAATCTTTTTTGGTAAATAATCTGGACTAAAAAAGGAAGCAGAATTTGCATAAGGAATTTGTACTAGCATAGGAGAGGCACCTAAGCCAAGTGAAGTCGAAATTTGTCTATGGTGATGACAAAACAATTTCCGAGTAACATAGTTATTTAACCAAGGACTGAAGGCATTAATCAACCTTTAATTTTGGATGGATTTGACCATACAAATTTTTGAAGTAGGCCCAGTTTAGAAAATATGCAAACAACAATATCCATGACCTGATCATACTTTGTTAAATTAACCTAAATAATATTAAAGGCACAGTAGGTTATGTAGATGGACAAACCTAAGAGAAGCCCAATATCATTAATATAAATAACAAACAGCTTTAAACAAAACTGTTAAATTGATCTTAGTTTTCTCATTACAACCATGACCATAAACAATAGTGGTGTGATACACTCCATTCTTATAGCTCAAATACAATATTCCCTATAGAACCTTTGTGCCCATTTTCACTAAAGAAAAATTCATTACATATAATAAAGTGGACATAAGACAAATATCATAGATATGAAATGGGAAACAACCAATAAGTGGTGACAAGACAAAAATAGCTATGATATGAAATTTTAAAAATAACCTTCTAACTATAATAACATGTCAATGAATGCTAAAGGAGCTTTACAAAATCCATAAAGAGATGTTGAATTTTGAACTTCCATTTAATAAAAATACCCAATTTATGTTGAGAAATTGTAAAAGTATGGAATTAACTTGGAGTTGGAAATTACCTGCATTGCTTCCCCTCAAGGGAAAATTTTAAGGATGGAATTTTATCTTAAAGTTTAGAAATCTAGGCGAATCTTACTAGTTCCTAATATGCAAATTGTAAACATTTTGGTGATATTTTTGTAGAAATATTTATATTTCCAATGATTTTAGGTTACTCAATATAATATTTTTGCAATTTTTAAGGTAAAATAATGGTGTCCTATAAAACTTGGGCGAATCATTTTAGAAAAAAAATGGAAATTGGCGAATCTTATTTTTGGAAAAAACATGGAAAATTAACCCACCTGCGAAAATTAGCCCCTAAAAGTTTCCCTATGAATCCCCTCCTTATCACTAGATTTTGGGTCTTTCATAGGTTGTGTTTCACCAAAAATGTTTCCCTCATCCAAAGTAGTTTTCTGATTTTTTTCTTTATTTTTTCTAGCCTTAGTCTTTTCTAATGTAAACAAAACAACAGTGAGGAATTTTACTGCATAAGTAGTTGGAAGTGTTGTAGGACAAGGGTACTCAAATAATGAGGGCTTGGAATGTGAAAAAAACCCAAATTTTGGGACCTTCAGTTCATAATTGAGCCTAATCAAAGCAGTATCTGTAAAAGAGAGGCTCAAAAAATATACAAGTGTACATCAATATCAAAATTGACTAAGTACTGCCACACCAACAACATCAATAATTCGGTCATGCTTAGTCCTGGATGGAAACCTAATTGAGACATTTCAACCACCTCCATATAAAATACCATAAAATTAAATTGCACCCATCTTTCTCATGGTGTCTCCATATTCGTGCTTTCCAAGAATCATCTTCTCAGATTGACACCTTAAGTAAGAAATAAAAACAATGTGAGGATGATAAAAAGGTCTATTTCGGCAAAACCTGGAGTTTTAATGCAATGTAACAACACCATCAGTCTCTATCGTATATAATTATATATAATAAATGTCAAAATTTAGTTTGTGAAATTACTATGGTAATAATGAACATTTGGTTGCTAAACAAAAAATTACAAGATTGTATAATAACATACCTAAATCTACCAACATGAGGTCCACGTGCCTCATCTGTTTGCACAAGAACCATAGCCAAGGATGTAGGAGAGCCTTGATGAACGAAATATACCACATCTAATTTTAATGGTTCTAGCATAAAAATGGCCTCTGTACAAGATATGGCCACTACTAAGGTTGCTCCATATCTAACATGTGGATTATATGACTCAAACAACAAATAAACTATTCTTGGGGTATGTAAAATTTACAGAGTTTGATTTAGCACCAGCAAAGGATGAAGACATAATGCATTGACCCCTTAATATTGAGCCAAATACTTCATCAAGATGTAGCACAAAATTATAAAAAATCAAGCCTAAAATTAATCTAATAATAAAAACATGGTACACAGTAGGATAGCATATAAACCTTCCTAGATTTGGACTTTAAAACAAATCCAAGTGCTAGAAAAACAGTTCTTCTCACATCATCACTAACATAAGAAACAACAAAGTGCAACAGACGTCGAATGAATTTGTTATTAAATGTGCACATGTATGTGATGTCCAGAGCATACATCCCACCATAGCATAGAATTGGATCTTGATCACAAGTAATTTTCTCTAAAGTATATCAGCCTCATCTTCTCTTCCATAGAGAGTTAATGCTATTTAAAGGGCCAGACATTAGTACACAATTGTTTACAAATAAAGATTAAAATATGTTGGAAAGTTTAAACTTCAGTCAAATTATTTAAAGAAAAAAAAAAATTCAAATTGTATTGTCACATGAAATACTTTTCAAAGTTCAAACGTAAGTAATTAGAAATACCTGGTAATCATTTCATGTTAAGTATCATGTGCATATGAAAGCATATCACTAGCCTTTTCATTTGCAGTTCCAACCAAAAGCAAGCCCATAGTTATGCCTAAATCATCTCCAACAACTTCATTATCTAAGTAAAGAACGTCTTGACATCTTCATAAATCTCTTCATGGTGGATATGGAACTTTACATGGTTCCATTCCTAGATTGTCTAATCATCACATCACTAGGTGAGGTGATATCGTTAGACGTTGGTGGTGTGTGATGCCTAGGTGGATCTCTCTAGCATTTACATTGCATTTGTGCCTATTACCTACTAATGTGTAGGGTAACCTTAGGGTGTCAAATATTTGTAGGTAAATAATCTAGACTAAAAATGGAATCAGAATTTGCATAAGGAATTTGTACCAACATAGGAGTAGAACCCAGGCAAGTGAACTCAAAATTTGTATATGGTGATGACAAAGCAATTGCCCAGTAAGATGGTTGTTTAGACAACGAATGAAGGAATTATTAAACCTTTAATTTTGGATGGATTTGACCCTACAACTTTTGAAGCAGGCCTAGTTTAGAAAATAGGCAAACAACGTTATCCATGACCTGATCAGTATCGTTGTGAAAATGTTATCCATGACCTGATCAGTATCGTTGTGAAAATGTAAAATGTTTATGAACATTCTGAAAATTATGAGCATCTTGGGTGCAAAGGCTGAAGTACAACATGTGCAGGAGGCTTAAAGAAAATGTTTACAAGTTCTTTTAAAAAAAAAGGTGTTGCATATTTCGTGAGGGTAGGTTCAAATACCATTTAAAAAGGGCAGAGTGGAAAAAACATTGTTCAAATAGGGTTTGAACTCATCAATGGAGGCCTATCTCTTGGAGTTGCTCCTCCTAGAATTGAATACATCAGTAAAGCTCGCATAATACATATTACTGAGAAAGTACGAGCAATAGATTATGATGGGAAAATGGGCAAGTGTTGGATGAAGTCTGTGAAGGGATCATTTTCAGAAATGTTGAATCGGTATGCTCATCCAAGCCACAAACAAAACTTTTCTATAACTTATGGCTTGCAATTTATGGTAGCTAAACTATGGCTTTAGTTGAAGTTTTATACGAACCGCACGCTTTTAGCGCCTCTTATTCATGGTTGTGACCTGATAAGACTACTACAGGATTACCCAAATCGAATTGTTTCTTCAATGTTCAATAAAAGAAGTGACTTCTAGGAAATGGAAATAGTGATAGCACACATGCAGATCTTGACCTATTGAAGAGCTAGAAAAGACAATGATAAAGGGTTTACTCAGTTCAGATCTGGAAGGAAATTTAAACAAGAAATTTCATATTTGTACATATTAATGTTGGAAACCATTCATACAATGAGTAAGAGTACTCAATATACAATCAACATAGATCCATTTAAAGCACGGATTTAAAATTATAATATTGTATTTATATGGTTATTTAATTTTTGTTTTTTTGTTTGGCCGACATGAATGAAAAATATTTTTATTATTTTTTTGAAAACTTGACATACTTACACATATCCCTCATATTGGATTGTAGAATAAGCCTCTTGGCTTAATGAGTTTTCTAAATTTAAAGACCTACCTAAAACAACCACTGAATGGAACCAATTTTTCCTTACAACCTTTAGATTTGAGTGGATTTGAGTGGTTGTATTTTCTTGTTGGTAGAAAGGCTCATTCACAATCAATATGGGGAGATGTCAGAAGTGTACGTCCTCAAAAAATAATAAAAATAATTTAAACAATTAAAAATCTATTAGCAACGATTAAGTGTTGATATAATAATGAGACGAAAGGCTCATTGAGCGAAAAGCTCATTCTACAATCAATATGAGGAGATGTTAAGTATGTCACGTCCTCAAAAAATAATAAAAAAAATTAAAAAAAATTAAAAATCTATTAACCCAACAATTAAGTGTTGATATAATAATTGAGCCAAAAGGCTCATTGAGCCGAAAGGCTCATTCTACAATCCAATATGAGGGAGATTTTAAGTATGTCACGTCCTCAAAAAATAATAAAAATAATTTAAACAATTAAAAATCTATTAACCCAACAATTAAGTGTTGATATTATAATTGAACCAAAAGGCTCATTGAGCCGAAAGGCTCATTCTACAATCCAATATGAGGGAGATGTCAAGTATGTCACGTCCTCAAAAAATAATAAAAATAATTTAAACAATTAAAAATATATTAACCCAACAATTAAGTGTTGATATTATAATTGAGCCAAAAGGCTCATTCTAGAATCCAGTACAAGGGAGATGTGTAAGTATGTCACGTCCTCAAAAAATAATAAAAATAATTTAAACAATTAAAAATCTATTAACACAACAATTAAGGGTTGATATTATAATTTTATACAACTTAATAGAAATAAAATATATATATAGAACTTAAAGAAAGTGTTTGAATATCCATATTAACTAATATATTTCAGCATTGATTTTCTCTCTCTACGGAAAGTGTGTATATATATATATGTGCGTGTGTGTTAACCTTAGCTTGAAAGAAAAAATTAATTGAAGGTACTGCAGAGTAGTTACTTTTTAATAAGAGGAAAATGTGCGACTAATTAAATTTTTAATATAAAATATTAATAATGAAAAATATAAAATTATACAATTTAAACAATGAAAAATTACAACATAAAACTATATTAATCACAAATTTACGAAGCAGTAAAATGTATTAATTGACATGTAATTTTTAAAAAAAGTTTGATATTGGGTCTCTCAAGGTCCTTGGTAGATATGTGGTTAAACTGCATCTATATTGTTTCTACATCCTGGTGTGAAGGCTACATTAAGTATGTTCATTCCTCGTAAAATAAAAATAAAATATTCTCTAAATAGAAAAACAATGTTGGCTATAATAAAAATGAAAAAAAAATATATGCTATGCATTTTTAATTAGTTGTCCATATGACCTAATATCATGTAGAGTAATTAGAAGTAAAAAAAATATGTGAGTAAGATGTTTAAACCTTATGTTTTTAAAAAATATTTTAATAAGTGATATCAACTTTATATAAATCTATATATAGAAAAAAATGTTAAAAGAAAATATTTTAATGTATGATAGAATCAAATATCCAATGTGAGTTATGAATAAAATAATTTAATTTGAATTAATATAAAATGTTTTAATACACATGTTATGTAATCTCTATAACAATCAAAAGTGAAATTTAAACAATAAATTTTTTTTGTATTCTAAAATAAGTTTGCAACAAAAGGAATTTGATCCCTTACGGCTCATGTTAGAGCCATGTTTTAGATGGATCTATGCTGGTTGAGCCGAAAGGCTCATTCTACAATCCAATATGAGGAAGATGTTAGGTATGTCACGTCCTCAAAAAATAATAAAAATAATTTAAACAATTAAAAATCTATTAACCCAACAATTAAGTGTTGATATTATAATTGAGCCAAAAGGCTCATTGAGCCGAAAGGCTCATTCTACAATCCAATATGAGGGAGATGTTAAGTAGGTCACGTCCTCAAAAAATAATAAAAATAATTTAAACAATTAAAAATCTATTAACCCAACAATTGAGTGTTGATATTATAATTGAGCCAAAAGTCTGATTGAGCCGAAAGGCTCATTGAGCCGAAAGGCTCATTCTACAATCCAATATGAGGGAGATGTTAAGTATGTCACGTCCTCAAAAAATAATAAAAATAATTTAAACAATTAAAAATCTATTAACCCAACAATTAAGTGTTGATATAATAATTGAGCCAAAAGGCTCATTCTAGAATCCAGTACAAGGGAGATGTGTAAGTATGTCACGTCCTCAAAAAATAATAAAAATAATTTAAACAATTAAAAATCTATTAACACAAAAATTAAGGGTTGATATTATAATTTTATACAACTTTATAGAAATAAAATATATATATAGAACTTAAAGAAAGTGTTTGAATATCCATATTAACTAATATATTTCAACATGGATTTTCTCTCTCTACAGAAAGTGTGTATATATATGTGTGTGTGTGTGTTAACCTTAGCTTGAAAGGAAAACTTAATTGAAGGTAATGTAGAGTAGTTACTTTTTAATAAGAGGAAAATGTGTGACTAATTCAATTTTTAATATAAAATATTAATAATGATAAAATATAAAATTATACAATTTAAACAATGAAAAATTACCACATAAAACTATATTAATCACAAATTTACGAAGTAGTAAAATGTATTAATTCACATGTAATTTTAAAAAAAAAGTTTGATATTGGATCTCTCGAGGTGCTTGGTATCTATGTGTGGTTAAACTCGCATTCATATTGTTTCTACATCCCATTGGGTGAAGGCTACATTGCGATGTTCATTCTCGTAAATAAAAATAAAATATTCTCTAAATATAAAAACAATGTTCGGTTATAATAAAAATGAAAAAAACATATATGCGATGCATTTTTAATTAGTTGTCCATAAGGACCTTAATATCATGTAGAGTAATGAAGTAAAAAAAAATATGAGTAAGATGTTTAAACCTTATGTTTTAAAAAATATTTTAATAAGTGATATCAACTTTATATAAATTTATATATAGAAAAAAATGTTAAAAGAAAATATTTTAATGTATGATAGAATCAAATATCCAATGTAAGTTAAGAATAAAATAATTTAATATGAATTAATATAAAATGTTTCAATACACGTGTTATGTAATCTCTATAACAATCAAAAGTGAAATTTAAACAATAACAAATTTTTGTATTCTAAAATAAGTTTGCAACAAAAGGAATTTGATCCCTTTTGGCTCATGTTAGATCCATGTTTTAGATGGATCTATGTTGGTTCTAGAATCCAGTACAAGGGAGATGTGTAAGTATGTCACGTCCTCAGAAGATAATAAAAATAATTTGAACAATTAAAAATCTATTAACACAACAATTAAGGGTTGATATTATAATTTTATACAACTTTATAGAAATAAAATATATATATAGAACTTAAAGAAAGTGTTTGAATATCCATATTAACTAATATATTTCAGCATGGATTTTCTCTCTCTACAGAAAGTGTGTATATATATATATGTGTGTGTATGTTAACCTTAGCTTGAAAGGAAAACTTAATTGAAGGTAATGTAGAGTAGTTACTTTTTAATAAGAGGAAAATGTGTGACTAATTCAATTTTTAATATAAAATATTAATAATGATAAAATATAAAATTATACAATTTAAACAATGAAAAATTACCACATAAAACTATATTAATCACAAATTTAGGAAGCAGTAAAATGTATTAATTGACATGTAATTTAAAAAAAAAGTTTGATATTGGATCTCTCAAGGCCCTTGGTAGATATGTGGTTAAACTGCATCTATATTGTTTCTACATCCCAGTGTGAAGGCTACATTAAGTATGTTCATTCCTCGTAAAATAAAAATAAAATATTCTCTAAATAGAAAAACAATGTCGGCTATAATAAAAATGAAAAAAATATATATATGCTATGCATTTTTAATTAGTTGTCCATATGACCTAATATCATGTAGAGTAATTAGAAGTAAAAAAAATATGTGAGTAAGATGTTTAAACCTTATGTTTTTAAAAAATATTTTAATAAGTGATATCAACTTTATATAAATCTATATATAGAAAAAAATGTTAAAAGAAAATATTTTAATGTATGATAGAATCAAATATCCAATGTGAGTTATGAATAAAATAATTTAATTTGAATTAATATAAAATGTTTTAATACACATGTTATGTAATCTCTATAACAATCAAAAGTGAAATTTAAACAATAACAAATTTTTGTATTCTAAAATAAGTTTGCAACAAAAGGAATTTGATCCCTTTCGGCTCATGTTAGATCCATGTTTTAGATGGATCTATGCTGGTTCTAGAATCCAGTACAAGGGAGATGTGTAAGTATGTCACGTCCTCAAAAACTAATAAAAATAATTTAAACAATTAAAAATCTATTAACACAACAATTAAGGGTTGATATTATAATTTTATACAACTTTATAGAAATAAAATATATATATATATATATATATATATATATATATATATAGAACTTAAAGAAAGTGTTTGAATATCCATTTTAACTAATATATTTTAGCGTGGATTTTCTCTCTCTACAGAAAGTGTGTATATATATATGTGTAGGTGTGTTAACCTTAGCTTGAAAGGAAAAATTAATTGAAGGTAATGTAGAGTAGTTACATTTTAATAAGAGGAAAATGTCCGACTAATTCAATTTTTAATATAAAATATTAATAATGATAAAACATAAAATTATACAATTTAAACAATGAAAAATTACCAGATAAAACTATATTAATCACAAATTTACGAAGCAGTAAAATGTATTAATTGACATGTAATTTAAAAAAAAAGTTTGATATTGGATCTCTCAAGGCCCTTGGTAGATATGTGGTTAAACTGCATCTATATTTTTTCTACATCCCAGTGTGAAGGCTACATTAAGTATGTTCATTCCTCGTAAAATAAAAAAAAAATATTCTCTAAATAGAAAAACAATGTCGACTATACTAAAAAAGAAAAAAAAAAATATGCTATGCATTTTTAATTAGTTTTCCATATGACCTAATATCATGTAGAGTAATTAGAAGTAAAAAAAATATGTGAGTAAGATGTTTAAACCTTATGTTTTTAAAAAATATTTTAATAAGTGATATCAACTTTATATAAATTTATATATAGAAAAAAATGTTAAAAGAAAATATTTTAATGTATGATAGAATCAAATATCTAATGTGAGTTATGAATAAAATAATTTAATATGAATTAATATAAAATGTTTCAATACACGTGTTATGTAATCTCTATAACAATCAAAAGTGAAATTTAAACAATAACAAATTTTTGTATTCTAAAATAAGTTTGCAACAAAAGGAATTTGATCCCTTTCGGATCATGTTAGATCCATGTTTTAGATGGATCTATGCTGGTTGTTAGGATAGAGATGACCTCTATTTGGCTTATTTCTTTCCTTAAGAGAGCTTGTCTGATTGAAACCTTCCACGCTTGGAGGGTTGTATTCACTTTGAGGAGGCTTGTGTGACATCATGTCCCTTGTGCTCGCTATAATTATGACCTCTCGTGGAGGACTAAAATCTTGTTGACTATTATAGGAAAGACATATATTTACATTTTATGAAAACTCTTAGCCTTAAGTGCTTATTCCAATGAAATATTTGCATACACTATATATACATATCAAATTAAGTATCCAGTGAGTGTCAAGAAGCCTCATAAATTTCTAGCCATACTCAACATTCTGGGAAAATGTAAGAGGATTGAATGCTAGAGTTCTTATTATCTATGAACTATAACCCACATATATTCCATGCGCATGACATGGAAAACTTGAGGAACTGTGCAGGGTTTTCAATTGGATTTTTTATAGCAAAAACGGTTATTGGGGGATAACAAAAATTTTTTTATTGTAGACAAAACTTATACTCCAAATTCGAGCCTAGATACATACTTCCCACATGGTACTTTTTTAGAGTCATATACATACCAAGTAAGAGAGAATTCAATTGAAAAAGAAATTAAACGACTAATGTGCCCAAACAACTTTTCCTTTCAGTCCAGACCTCTTTGACCTTTATTCCATATATGGAAGGGAAAATAAAATTATTGATAGATGGAAATCGACTATGGATAGATAATATAATTTTTAAAAGAACGTACCTCCTTTTGGCTAGATGTATATCTTGGTTTTGGGATGAAATGGCGCAGATTCTTAAGGGGACTGTGTGTATCCGGTTTTTTCATATATGGGCGTGAACTACTAGCAGAATTATGTGGGCTTGCCAACTTTGTGAAGGAACATTGAAGAGATATAATCATGTTCGTTTTCTAGTAGGTTTTATGAATTTTTATGTTAAAGTACCCCATAATATCTATGAAACTCTTGAAAAGTTGCAACTCGAGAGGGAAATGCATACCTACATCTGCAAAAAGGAAATTGGGACAGTTGTAGTAAAATGCAAGAAAGAATGCAGGAAAATAATACAGTTGAAAGATTGTAGAAATTGCTATTGAAAGAAGAAACCCTACCTTGCTATAAAAAGGTGTGAATTTGGACTTGACCGAAGCGCCTATAAACTTTCCAAACTAAGCTTGTTCACCAGCGTGGAGCTTTTTGCCTTGGCTCAAAGGACTGGAATTCCAGCTGGAGGATAGAATCCAGCCATTTGACAAATCTCTATTGCACAGATCGAGAATATTTGGCTAGGTTAGTGATAACTAATAACTTGAATGACTCAATCTATGATGCAACTAATTATTTCAGATGATTCAATCTATGATACAACCAGTTCCTTTGGATCCATTTGAAGGGATGAGTTCCCATGATTGTCACTTCCCTACTGAACCCAAGCTCAATGGCCACTCACAAGAGCAAAATTCTCTCATATCATCGCAGATAGACAACAACTCACTAATGAATTGCAGATCACTCAAGGCAGAAAATAATGAAAAGCTTCCGCAATATGGGGTTGCAATGATGAAACAAAAAAAGGGCAGCTTGGGCGTCATCATCCATGTACACCTCCATTCTTTGTTTATAAATTACAAGTTTAAAAGAATATATATCAAACCCATTACACAGTGAAAGAGCATGACATGTTTCAGACTATGCAGCGAAAAAGCCCAGTGAAGCTGATAAAATAACATGTGTCTTTTCGTTATCATAGTGGATCCCTCATATTGCGTAACCACATTGAAAAGTATATTAGTTTTTAGGCCGAAAAATATGCTACAGTTTCTTGACGAAGAACTTCATAATAAAATTCCTATCGGCATAAATATGAAGTTGGTATAATAAGATCCTAAGACAATCATTATCATAATCCAAGAGAGTCCACGAAGTGTCTCATTACCCATGAAATAGTTTTCACAATTGTTCAATCATTATCATAATCCAAGAGAGTCCACGAAGTGTCTCATTACCCATGAAATAGTTTCCACAATTGTTCATAAAATTATGATTTTTATGAGGATGGATTTGAAAATTGATCAAATAATGTAACCATCATCATGTTAAGTTCGAAGATACCAGATGTGTGCAAAGGTAATCAGTGAAGAATTAAGGGTTGTAATAAAATAATGGAAATTAACCACATACCTTGATAACTAATCTAGGAGGATTCAACATCCCTTTGTGCCTTCTCTAATGGAATCCTTATTCACCAATGCTTCTTCTCTCCTTTCAACATCATGCAAAAGAGAGATTGAAACTGTGTTTTTTACTACACCACAAAACTATTTCAATTTAAATCATGCAAACTACATGTTTTGAATACATTGGAGTAAGAACTCACTATGAAATATTTGTAGTAAAATAAATTTTACTCATGTGCTTCTAACTTTTAAAAATGTGAACACTTTAGATTAAGTATTCAAATAGTCGAGTAATCAACCATCCTCCAAAATTTCATGCCTTATTCTAACTTTAAAAAAAAAAAAATATTGTTTCATTGTTGACATCTCCTTGGCAATGACACCAAAATGTTGGGGCTAATTAATTACAATAGTAATTAAAAATATCATACATTAATTATCAATGCAGGGTCCATGCAGTTCCAATATCATGTGCATTCTATGTGGGAGCTAGATTTCTTATTTTGCATTATTTTATCTAATATGCACCTAAAGAATGTAATTTGTTGCATCAATTAACAAAGAATCAAGAGCATAAAACTATGTACATTGTTTAATTAAATAAATCAAGCATTAACAATTAAAAAAATTAGCCAACATAGAATCAAAGTTATGGAAGCTATGTAATATGTTGAGCAATGCATAATTAGAAAAAAAAACAACCAAGTAAATAAAGGAATAAATTAATAAAATGCATCCTACACTAACAAGTCTAACTTACTCTCTCTTAGTGATGCTATAGGACCCTATTGTCTCTAATTTATCTCTTTGAATGGTTTAGGCACTTCCTTTTTCCATGAATCCTCTAATTTATCTCTTTGAATGGTTTAGGCACTTCCTTTTCCAATGAATCAACACCTTCATTCTTGGAAATATTTAATAAAAGAAAACTAATTAATGAATTTCAACACACTTGTGAAATTAAACAATTTGAATTAAGACAACACTCCATTCTCTGGTCATGGGCTCATGTTGTCATAGAAGAAAGTGTTGTTACTAATTTATAGCATGAGTAATTTAAAGGAATCTAAACATAAATAAATAAATTTATCAGTATTCTACAATATAAGTGAAATGAAATTACAATTGAAATGAGAACATAGAAAATATAACTTATTTCATCATAGTTTGGTGTTAATTTTCACATATAACTTATTTCATTATAGTTTGGTGTTAATTTTCACACTGCTCTATGTTGTTTCAATTAATTTTAGCCCAATTAACTTTTTTAATTAACAATATTTTAAATAACAACTAATCTTTCCAATCATCAATAGTAATAAAAGATAGAACAATAAATTCAATGATAAAAAAAACAATCAACACGTCAATAAGGCACACAAGGTTTGGTCAAAGATCAGGAAAAAACCCCACAAGTGGGAATCCCTTTGAAAATTCTTCTATTAGATTGTCATAAAATGTCTAGTAGAGGGTATAATGAGCCCAATAAAAAATTATCCAACAAAATAACCCAATAACATTCAGAAATATTTTTGAGCATGAAAATATATCAAAGTCAACTTTTCTTGTCTGTGATAAACTGCGGTCAGATGTCAAACTTTTCCCTAGAGCCCAACCACATGGAGGAATTGTGCATGCACTTGATACCTTTAAACTGCACCCATGAGCCTTCTATTTTGCGATTATAGTGGAAATTTTCCGACTGAGACTCAAAACCCTAGAACATACACTGTGAAAATCTTTCCTTGACCCAACCTCAGACCTGTGCAAACCAATCAATGAAGAAGAGAAGAAGATGATGTTTGATGATGTCCAAATGAGTTTGAGGTCACTTGTATTTATAGTCTTTCAATGGAGAACACTTTTCCTAAATTATTTTCCTAAATGTGGGTCTACTTAGAAGTATACATAGTGGCTACTCATTGGATGTGAAATTTAATTGCACATCCAACGAGTTTCCATACATGAAATTTGAGTTAACCTAGTAGGATATAAGTTGAAAATATAATGAAAATTTTAGCTTTTTCTTCCCCCCCAAAATATCTACCCTTGGGGATGACATCATCATCTTGAATCCTATTAGTTCTTCTAAAGTTTATTTTGTTAGCACATTTTCATTTGAGTCCCACATTTGACCTAAAAATTCCCCTAATGTGATAATGGTTATAACTAATTTTCAATATAATAAATTCTTTCCATGATCATTGTTAACAACCATCAACTTTAGGATGCTTTAAAGACAAATTTGAATTTGGAGATATTATTTATAAAAAAATACCCAAAATTAATCCAAATTGACATTTAATGATGTTTGACTTTTTGTATCTGTACTAAATTTAATGGAGATTTTCAAATCTTGTAGAAAATAAAACCTTAACTCATATGCACCACCAATTTGTGGTCTTTATCTTCAAACGATTAAAATCATAATATGAATTAGCTAAATAATATTGTAGCTTCCCAAATTAATTTGGAACATATAAAAATCTATAATAATGGATTTCTCCAAATAAGTTTATAAAATTCATCACTTATAATTAACTCCATAATTCGGATTTGAATATTTTTTTCCAAAATTACTACATGGTGGTAGTTGATTCTTGCATTTGCAAGGTGTAGATCTATTATTAATTCCCAAATTGAATCAATATTCAAAATTAAATACAAAATATACTAATTCCTCTTCATGTTAATCATAATTTATCTAAATACTAAAAAATATAATGAAAAACACTATGAGAATATATCCCTACATATAATCATTGGAAAAAACTAACATCAAATCATAGGAAAGTAAATAAAAATAAAAAAAAATTAAAAAATTTGTAAAATAAGATAGTTCCATGACCTAGCACTTCTTATTCCAATTTGTAACTGCCTCACCCAATTAAATATCAAAATCACATATGAACCAAAATATAAAATAATTAAATAATTGTTTGAAATTTTAGGATATGAATTGTGTGCAAATTTTCCATGTCTGATGTTTAGGGTGGACACTCCACCCATCTTTAGGGACTAGAAAGCAGATAGATGAGTGGAGTGTCCAGCGAAAACATCAGACATGAAAAACTTACACATATTTGATATTAGAAAATTTTTGACAATATAAATAATTATGAAAATCTCCACTCTCAAATTAAATATTGTTCAAATATTATTATTTTATTTTGTTGTTTAAACTAAAATTTGAAATAAAATCGACCTACATACTATTACATAGACATTTTTATGATATCAGATATCATTTAAAATATAAACTATTAAAAAAAATTAATTGAAAGGTTTTGGGCCAATGGTTTTATTATTACTATAATCGAACTTGGTAATCCATCATTGTCTTCTTTTTTCGTTTCATTAAATTACATTTAAAGATGGGAAAAAATATATGCTTTATAAAATTTATCTTATTCTAATAAACCCTAGATAAAAGTAGAGATATTTGTAATGATTTGAACTAGATTATTTGCAGTAGATTAAGGGTGGGACCTTGCCATTTCTATTTATATTTAAAGACAGGTTACAAAAAATATAAAGTCATTCTTTGGCCTCGACCTGCCCGAGAGGGAAACCAGGTTTGTTGGCCTTCTGAAAATATGATTTACATCCCAATACTGAAATTGTCTCTTACGTCTATAATTTTCTTGCACTACCTGTTTCACTACTTTAATATGTACAAACATAACAATCTTTAAGAGTTCAAAACTAACAAAAAAACCATCAAATCTAACAAGACAATCTTCTAACCCTCAGATGAGGAGACTGGGGCAGGGTCTTTGACATTAGACCCTGGCATTTCTGCTTGATTGAGTTGCTGAAGAATCTTCTGGAGGATTTTCTCCATAAGCCCCACTTGGTCATCTAGTCTGCTAACTCTATCTGCAGTCTGGTATTGAGTGATCTTTATATGCTGCTGGTTGTCCTGAATCTCCAAGAGTTGAGCCTGGGTACGAAGGTCTGGCTGCATTGCTTCAGTATTTGCTTGAACTGGATGATTACTCTGTATTGCTTTTGCTATCAAACATTTTACAATCCAATAAGTATGGACTGTCTGATTAAACAATGTAAGCCTGCCTCGTGTATGACCTGGATCAGTAATGAAATCGAGGATCTCTGCCTCTGTCTCATTATCTTCTGGTTCCTGCTGAATTTCTTTTTCCCATCCACGAATATCATTTCTAACTACAGAGGGATTGCCAATGACATAGTTAACTGCCAGCGTTTCCAGATGTTCCAAATACGTTTTCCGACCCACTGCCTTAAGGTGATTGGGTAAGCCTGGTACACTTTCCTTTACATGCAAAGTGGTACCACTACATTATGTGCCCTGTTCTTCAGGGTTGGGTTTTGAACAAACACGGACGGTCAAGCTATATCTAGGTGAGGAAAGAGGCTGCCAGAGTTGCCTTCGCTGCCACCTCGAGTCTCTCGCATGCAATGGATAATGCATACGAAGTTAAGAAGGCGAATTCAAATGACCTTACCAAGTTCTAGCCCACTTTTCCAGTGGCTTTGCCAAACCATCATGCACCATCATTCCTTTGCCGGCGCTCGCACACTCCACTCCGCTGGTCTGACAGTTCATATGAAGTGGTCTTAATTATCATTAATGGGAGTGCTTGCCAAGTTGTCGCCTCCCCACTTCATGATGGCATGTGTACACCCCGATCGGGGGGTTGGAGGTCTTTTGCCACTATCAACTGGAGCGATTGTAGTTCCACATTCCATATGAGGTCAGTTGGGCGTCCCTCTATGCGGCTCTCAGCATTCTCACATCCCCAGTTTGCCAAGTAGTCTGCTGCTGCATTTCCTTTCCTTCTAACATGGTGAGGGATCAAGTATTGTATGTGTTTCACCAATTGACTCAATTCCTCTATGAGAGCTGTTGTTCGCCAACTTTGGGAGATTTTCTCCCATTGAGTTCCCTGTTGGAGTTTTTGGAGGACCCCTATGACCATAGCTGAGTCCCCTTCAACAATGATCCTCTGATATTGTTCTCGGATTGCTATCTGCAGGCCTTGCTTGACCGTCGTTAATTCTGCTTCATTATTTGTTGCATGGCCTAGATCTAGGGCATAGAATCTGCAGACATTCCCTTGTGAGTTTCTGAAGATCCCACCCGATCCTGCTTGGCCAGGATTCCCTTTGGAAGCCCCATCATAGTTAAGTTTCAAAAAGCCGAGTTGGGGAGGGCGCCATTGCTCTTCTATTGAGTGACTAGGAGGTCGGAATTTCCAAAGCCCTTGGTTAAGCATCTGCGATTTTAGATTCAGCTTTTCCAATATGAGGACTTCAATCCCAACTGCTTTCCAATCTTCATCCGTCCATTTTTCGGTTAAGATGGTTTCCCGGATGTTTTCTATGGAACGCTGCCATATATTAATCATTGGTTGTTCTACATTTTGAAAGACCCTCTGGTTTCTTTCCTTCCAAATATTCCACAGTAGGAATCCTAATGCAAGGGTCCACGCTCTATTGATTACTTGAAAGTTAAATCTTCCTTTTCCCCAGTTTTCTATGATTTATGTCACATCTTCATTGTTATTTATCAGCTGCCTAAATAGAAGTGTTAGATTCTCCCACAGAGGCTGAACTTTGGTGCAGTAGCTAAGCAAATGATCTATCGTTTCTTCTTCTTTTCGACGAAAGGGGCAGCATGATGGCCCAATCATACCTCATTTTTGTAGGTTTTCCCAAGTTAATATTCTACGGTGGCTTACTAACCAAATAAAATAAGTTACCTTTGGCCAATGTCTCATTTCCAAGATCCTTTTCCATATTGGTCTTGCATTTTCAATACCTTGGTGAGTGTGGATATAATATCCCTCCTTTATAGTGAACAGACCTCTTGTTTGGTGTCCCCATCTCAGAATGTCAGGTCCTGAGGTAATTCTGAGTTTATGAGTAGTTAGCTCTTTAGCGAAATTATTCCACTGTTCCATTTCTGGAGCTGCCGGCCATCCTTGTTTGTCTTTCCACTTCCTCCACATACCATTTTGATTATTACTCCAATATTGCTGCACTAGCCTGTTATTCGGTGTATTGGTAAATAAAAAAATTTCTCCTAGTTCAAGTCTACTAAATAATTTGTCCCGTTGTTGCCAAGAGTCTTCCCAGAAGAGCGCTGTATTTACTTCCCTAACTTCCCAGAAACTATGTGTCCGAATTAAAAATCTGTTCATCACTGCTAGATTCCATATAGATGACCCTTTTGGTGTTGTATCAACTTTCATTCAACCTGCAACAGTTTCTGGCATATCGTACTTAGTTTGCCATATTCTCTTCCAGAAATCCTGCCCTCCTATGAGCCAGCGCCACCAGAGTTTTGCCCCTAGTACATTATTTAAACTGAAAGAATCGTGCAGTCCCAATCCTCCTGCCGCCTTCGACTTAATCAATTTCTCCCAAGATAGTAGCGCCCACTTCCTATTTGATTGGCTCCCCTGCCACAAAAACTTTTTGAAAATGTTTACCAACTGTTCACATATTCCTTTTGGGCAAGCTCTTCCCGAGAGCTGATAAATAGGTAAGGCTTGCAGCACCGATTTTAACAGAGTAAGACGCCCTGGTGCATTCAGCATTCTAAACGCCCAATTTTGAATTCTTTTCTCCACTCTGACTACAATATCTTTCCAATCTGCTACCCACGTAGGGCCAGGGTTTAAGAACATGCCAAGGTACTTAAGCGGAAATGATCCTCGTTGAAAGCCTAATGCCCTGGTGAGATGATTCTGCATCAAAACTGGGCAATTGAAGAAATAAACATTTGACTTGTCCTTATTAATTTCAGTGCCCGAGGCTTGCATAAACATCTCCAAAATTTTAAGTATACTCTTGCACTCTTTCAGTGAGGCCATGCAAAATAGTAAAATATCATCTACGAATTGTTGGTGTGTCAAAGACAGTTGAGGCCCCCATAATTTCAAACCTTCTAGCTTACCTTCTGCTACATGAGCTTTGATTAAGCGCCCCAGACCCTCTGCTGCTATGATGAAGAGGAATGGAGATAGGGGATCTCCTTGTCTAAGCCCACGCGAACTATTGAACGGTGTTGAAGGACTTCCATTCAAGAGTATGGATAAAGTCGGGGAGGATATGAATGAACGCAACCAATGAATCCATCGTTCATCAAACCCAAAGGCTCTCATCACCTCTGTCAAATAATGCCATCTTATGCGGTCATACGCTTTGGAAAGATCCAATTTTATTAATAAGCCTCTCTGTTTGTCTTTCTTGAGTGTATGTATTGCTTCCTGTGCCACCACTATTCCGTCCAGGATTTGTCGACCTTTAACAAATCCTGTTTGTTCTGGGGAAATCATCATTGGCAGCAATGGTTTTAAACGGTTAACCATAATAGTAGAGAGAATTTTATAGATGACATTATAGAGGGCTATCGGCTGGAAGCCTACAGGGGTATCAGCATTCTGTTGTTTGGGGATAAGAGTCAAGAAAGTGGCATTCAACACTGGAGACATCTTTTTCTGTATTCAGGATTCTTCAACCACCTCCAGAATATCTTGTCCAATGAACGACCATGCTGCTTTGAAGAATTCACTGGTAAATCCATCAGGGCCCGGAGCTTTATTTATGGGTAGTTGCAAGACCACCTCTTCTACCTCTTTTAGCGTTACTGCTCCTAATAAAGCCAGGTTTTGTTCTCTGGTGATCACTTGGGGAATATGATTAGTGATCTTCTGGATGGCTTTATTGTAGGTGGGACTAGATTATTAAAATAATATGAAATCCTTTAAATTTTTAAAAATACATGTTTAATTCCTTAACTCATTCAACCAAATATTAACTCAATTCAAACCTTCTATAATGTTATTGTTGTACCCACAAATCTAATGACACATTAAATGATTGCATCAACTAGTTATTATATAATAATATGATGTATTTTCATTATCACGGTATGGCATTAATTTCAAAAATATGAGAAAATGATTAAAGAAAAAAAATTATCGAATACTACTAAGTATAGGTAGTATGTCTATTTTAATAGAAGTAAGATATATATATATATATATATATATATATATATATATATATATAAAAGATTCTTCACAATTCTGGGCATCTTTTTTTCAAATTTTAAAAAAGTGAAATTGTAAGTATATGTCACAATATCTCAATTAAGAATTCAAACATGTCACTTACAAAGATTCCTTTGGACGAGGAGATTAATAATAATTTCTGGATAAGCTTAATTAACTATTTTAAATAAAAAAATAAAATTGTTAGTACAATATTTTTATTATAATATTATTTTATTATAACCATAAATATAGATCAATTATAAATATATAAATAATATTAAGATTTGATTTTTAAATTTATTATTCTATTCAACATTAAAAAAATAATATATTTATTTTTTATTTTTTAATAATATTCTTATATATTGTGATAAACATTTATAATAATTTTAAATTATAAAATATCACACACACCCGTACATTTATATTCATTCGTCTAAAATTTATTATATCTACATAGCCAATATCTTTATATTTCAATTGTAATTTGCATCTATATAGTTTTTATATCTATAATCCATTGTCTTTTATTTAGAATCAAAAAAAGTTTGTTAAACCTTCTTCATAACATATTATCATAATCACCCTTAGCCCCACACATGATAGAGTTTTTATTTGAGAAAAATAGAATAGATAAGGGTTAACCAACCATTCTCCATATAAATTTCAATTTATGCATTTTTTTTACACATAAAAAACGATTTTTATTTGAAGATGAAATGGAAAGTGTTTACTAGCTCTTCTCCATATGAATTTTAACATACAGATAAAGGAATGATTGTCCATACATATTTCCATTGAAACCCAAATAATTTTAATAATCATTACAAATGATTTAGCTTCCTATAAATAGGTTATTTTCAAAATAATATGTTGTTCACAATGTTTTAAAGGTAGGGTGATGTAAATCCCCACATAGCATGAAGCTCTTTCCAACTCCACACTCAAATAATATGAATAAAGTAGGGTCATGCAAATCTCCACATAACATGAAGCTCTTTATTAAATTTATTAATTAATTCTAATTTTTTAAAAAAATTTTTTGGGAACATTTAGGTATTAATATTATTAATCTCATGAATAATATTATCTAGAATTAAATTTATTAAAATTAATGATTTTATTGTTAATTAAAAATAAAATATTTTAAAATAAAATTATTATTTAGGAATAAAATTTATTAAGATAAAAATTTATTAAACAAATAAAATATTAATTATTTATTTTTTGTTGGCTCTTTCTTTCTGTGTTACTATTAATCCTTGGTCTTGGTTTTTCTTTCTTCCTTCATTCAACACCTTGTCCTAAAGATGAATTTCTGTTGGGGTTCGAAATGTCGACCATTGTTTTATAACACTATGGAAAATCTGGAGATCTCTTCAATAAACAATAACCATAGGAGCTTGAAAACCATTATCAGTTTTAGTTTGTATTTGATGCAATATGGAAATCAAGATAGGTTATTGACGAAGATATAAAGAAGGCGTAGCTCATCACGACATTGAGAGAAAGAATATTGACATGGTACATGAGGTATTCTTCAACTAATCAAGCTGCTTCATTGGATGATATTAAGAAAGCGTTGGTATCATAATTAAAGAAGTCGAAGTTTGAATCGCAGTGCGTTACTAAGCTGAAGGAAATAAAATAAATGACTAATGAATCTATTTGAGAGCTAGATCAAAGATTCAAGGTGTTAATGGGACAAGTAAGCTTTAATATACCCCCAGAGCAGCATACAGAATGGTTTATAGTTCCGTTGTTGCCACATAGCTGGTTACCCTTGACACAATAGAAAATAGAAACTCAAGCCAAAGCTCTCGAAACTATCATTCGAGTGTAGAAAGTTTGACCTTGGGCTTCAAGATCTCAAGAAAGGAAAATAAGTTAGATAGGAAGTGTGTTGTATAAAGTGCAAAGTATAAGGCCATTCTAAGGAACAACGCCTTGTGTTCAGAAATTACTTGGCTAGTGGAGCACCTAATCCATTAAATCCACAATCAAGCCTATGGTACGATATATTTAGACCTAGAGGCCAACATCGCTCTGAATATTGCTATTTATTACATAAATATGTGCAGTCGTTTTTAGACTTTTGTAAATCAGTAGGACATGATGAGAAAAATTGTCGAAGTTATGACTTAATGATGGAACACATTGTTGATGCTTATAGAATGCATTTTGAAGGATATGAACATGAGCATCAAGGACAAAATGTAGGTAGAGGAGGTTTCGAAGGAAAAGGATGAGGAGTTAGTCGAGGATGCGGCAAGATTATCTGTTACAACTGTGGACAGACATGATACTTTGCAAGAGACTATCAGAATCCTACTACAACCTGTAAGTACTGCAAATATTTTGATCATGTGATAGAAGAATGTTCGCTCCTTATGATGAAGATGTAGGAGAAAAGGAACCAGCAGCCCATACAAAATCTGCCAATGATGACCATTGAACCGAGGGAGGATGAACCGTGAACCAACATCGCAACTGTAAGGAGTGGAGCTATGATGGGAGATGATAAAGCATAAGGTAAGAAGAAAAGGGAAGATACACAGGTAAGAAAGACCACAGAAAAATCCCCTGGGTTCACTATTCAGAAGGAAAAATAAATTTTCATGGAGGTGTAGCGAAGCTTCATGGATTTCAAAGCTTCAACATCTAGTGCGAAACCAAAGTTAATGCCAAAGAAGGAATGCAACATAGTATCTACTCCAAAGAAATAATTGGATCCGAGTATTTTAAGGTCATTCTTACAAACTTGCATTAAGTTGTTGAGGAATTAGAGGACTGTAAAAGGAATCCAGGAGTTAATAGACCACTATGCTGATAAAGAAATGCCACAAAGTGATATGCAGACAATAAACAATTTAAATCGACATAAGAAGAGAACGACGAAGGAAATGAAAATAATTGCGCAGATCGGGGAATATGATATGCATGAGGTAATCCTAGTCTTAGAATATGATTCCAACCTGTTACCTTAGAAAATTTTGGAGTTAATGGGAAGAAAAAAGTTTCAATGGTCCCTGATCTAGTTGAGGATGGCCAAACAACAAAAGATCCTCCCTATGGGAAGGTTACTTGGCATTGTAGTAGATATTGAAGGAGTGTGCATTATTGCAGACTTTGAGGTGATTGAAATTATAGATGATAGTAACCCTTATCCGGCGTTGCTTGGGTTGGATTGGGCTTTCAATAATTTGGAAATAATAAATTTGAAGAAGAGACAAATAGTGATCAAGAAAGACAGTATGAGGGTCATTACTCCTTTAGATCCATTAAGAATGTGTTATATAGAGCCTGTCCCGAATGACTACTGAAACGCAGATGTTGACAAAATTTATCAGATAATAGATAAGGAGGAATATTGGATTAATCCCACTATGGAAGGTAAAATAAGTTGGGAACATGATATTTCATGTACTTCAACTTCCCAGGAAGAACTGGAAAATTGGCAGAATAGGTTACATGAAGTATCTGTAAGACGATGTGCCAAAATCACAAAATCACTTCGTTGCATAAATTTTAAGGTATGTATTATGCCTTATTATGATGAGATAGGTGATGTAAGCCTTTTTATTGATGAATATGAAAGAGAAATACTAGAAGAAAATAGGTTGCAAGATTTGGATGTATCCCTAAGGTCTACACCTTCTATATGGTGGGGTACTCATAAAAGGATTATAGGAAGTAGGGAGGAGTATCGAAGGCTAATGTGGGTCAGATTTGGGCCAATTTATATAGGAGTCACAGTAAATTATGATGGTAAGGTTGACCCCATTGAGCATATTCATCGCTACACTTTAGTTTGGAAATAAGTTTCAGAACAAGAGTGGGCACATGGGTTTATCCGCACACTAGAAACGATTCCTATGAACTTGTATATTGAGAAACAATTGCAACATGGAACTATGAACTGGATAGATTTGGTTAAAGGGTTCATAGTAACATTTAGTTTTGAATATGACTTCCCATTCATATCTCTCCGGAAAGTTAGAGAAAAGGTTTTTGAGAACACAACTTCGCTAACATGGAAGCAACTATATTGGGCCACGCAGTTGGAGTAAGAATTGGAGTGCTATAATGTGATTACAAAAGAAAATTATGAGGATATGTGCAATATTGTTATCATAGAATCGGAAGGACACCGTGAAGTTGTTGGCCCAGAACCTGTAATACTCGATATAGCAAAGCCCACAAAAATGAAGAAGGTGAATATCAGATCATAAGAAGAACCAAAATTTGGAATGATTGGATATTATTGGGATGAAGACACGGTTTGAAAAATTACAAAGTTGATGCATGAGTATTAAGAGCTCTTCCCACAAAATTTTCTGAATTGAAGGGCATATTAGGGGACCTAGGAATTATGAGGATTCCCCTAAAATCTGAAGAAAATTCAATAAGGAAAAGACCCTAAAGGTTTAATCTGAAATAGAAGGAAAAAGTGAAGGAGGGGTTAGATAAAATGATCAAAGTTAGGATCATTGAACCTATTGAAGAATCCAAATGGGTAAGTCCCATGGTAGCTCAGGAAAAGAATACAAAAGGAGAGATCATAATTTGTGTTAACTTGAGAAAACTAAATGATGCATGTTTGCATGACCCCTTTCCCACACCATTTGCAGACCAAGTATTGGACAATGTAGGAGGACAGGAGGTCTATTCTTTCACAGATGTATTTCGGGTTACCATCATATCATGATTGTGCTAGAAGATAGACATAAGAGAACTTTTTCTAGAGAATGGGGGTCTGACCAGTACACGGTGATGCCTTTTGGCTTGAAGAATTCTCCTTCCATGTTTTCTAGAGTTTTAGTTGTAGATTTCAAAGAATATATACACAAATTTTTGGAAGTTTACTTTGATGACTGGACAGTCTTTGCGCTGTTGAAAAATCATGTTATGAGATTGAGGTTGATGCTGGATACATGTAGCTAATACCAAATATCATTAAATTTGAAGAAGTGTATCTTTTGTGTACCATTTTGCATATTGTTGGGCAATGTGGTTTGTAAGTAGGGATTAATGGTGGATCCCACGAAGATAGAAGTTATTGTGAGCTTTCCAGCGCCAAAAACAGTGAGACAACTGCGCACGACACTTGGACACATTGGCTATTACAGAAATTTTATAAAGGGATATGTGCATATAACTGTGCCAATGGAGAAGTTATTGAAGAAAGATGTCACTTTTAATTGGGATGAAGAATGCTAGAAGAACCTCGACATAATAAAAGAGAAAATGGTGATTGCGCCTATTCTAGTTTTCCTGTACTAGAATAAGGAATTTCATGTACATGTCGATGCATCTTGCATAGTGTTCGATATAGTACTAACACAACCAAGAGCAGGAGAAATTGATCACCCCATTTCTTTTGCAAGAAAAAAATTGTCCAAGGCGAAAAAGAACTATACTATGACAAAAAGAGGAGGGTTAGCTATGGTTAATGCATTACAAAATTTATGGCACTACTTGTTGGGAGAACATTTCAATACGTTCACTAACAACTCCGCACTGAAATATTTAGTGAATAATCTTGTTTTAGGGAAAAAAAAATTCAATGGTTGTTTTTGTTCTAGGAGTATGACTTTGAAGTTGTAGTCAAACCAGGAAGATTGAATGTTGAGCCTGATCATCTATCGAGGTTGGATACAAAAGAAGAACCCACAAGTATCAACAATAACCTACCCGATCCACAGTCACTCAAAATCAGGGTCGCGGATATTTTTTTTTTCCACATGAATGGTGCCCACGGAGTACACTATGTAGCAAGTTATGGAGTTGCTAGTCAAAACATCTGATTTCTCGTTGATTGCAGGACACTTGTACAAAATGGGACTGGATGAAATACTATGCAGATATGTCCCTAAACATGAAAGGCAGAATATTATGGAAGAATCTCATAGAGGAGTCGCAGGTGGACATTATGCACGAGAGGACATTGTGCAAAAAAAAATGAGAGTTGGGTTATGGTGGCCCACAGTACATAAGGATGCAAAAGAGTTTTGTCGAGCATCTGATATATCCCACAGAACAGGAAAGCCATCCAGAAGAGACGAAATGCCATTAATTCGACATGTGACATTGCAAACATTTGACAAATGGGCTGTTTACTTTGTTGGACCTATTAACCCATCAAGAAAGAAGACCGATGCAAGATAGATAATCATTGCAACTGATTATTTGATGAGGTGGACTGAGGCAAAACCAGTGAAGGATTGCAGCGCGTACACCACCGCGAAGTTCATATTTGAATATATTTTGTCCATATTTAGGTGTCCAAAGATATTAATGAGTGACTAAGGTTAAAATTTATTGCACAATACTATTGAGGCGCTCGCTGAAGAGTTCCAAGTATACCGTCAGAAAATTACCCCATATCATACTCAATCGAATAGGAAAATCGAAGCCTTAAATAAGATTTTGGAGAATGCACTCACAAAAGTGTGCAATGTGAACAAAAATAACTGGGATCTAAGGATTCTAGCGGTGTTGTGGCCATATAGGAAAACATACAAGAAAATGATAGGACAAACACCTTTTAGGTTGGTATATGGACAAGAAGCAATCATGCCTATGGAGTATATTATACCAAGTTTGAGAATTACAACCTTCACAGATATGGCAGACTCAGATATAATGGAGGAAAGGATGGCACAATTTCCTTATTTGGAAGAAGACATGTTTATATCATCAAGTGTAAAAATCAAGGGAGGAAGCCTGGCATGACAGGCACATCAAGAAGAAGATATTTCAAGAAGGAGATCTTGTACTTTTATATCATAGAAAATTCACGAAGTTCACAGGAAAATTTAAAAGACATTGGTTATGACCATATATCATAAAGCACATCTCTGATGTCGGTGCAGTTTATCTCGTGAAGTTAAATGGTCATATGATTCTAGGATGAGTGAATGGTAGAATATTGAAGGTATATAGGGACGACTCTATCCCTGGAGCTTCAAACTGAAAGATGAAATGAGAAGAGTCTTAGTCCCACATATAGTTGAATGTGGGAATTGGACTATAAACTACTCTCCAGAAGGGAAAATATCCAAAGGAAGTTTACTGCATGATATTCAGGAGTATGTGAAAGTCTGAAAGAACTACAACAAAGCAATCATTTTTATGACACAGAAAGGGACACGTCGAATTTAACTGTAAATATGACCGTTGAAAGGAAAAAATTGTTGTTAAAAGAAGGTTGTCATTAAGAGGCATGGGAGAAGCGCATTTATGAAGCACATGTTGGCTCGAGGGGTCCTGACCCAGGTTCGGAGTGCAAGGTTTGCCAAAAAACAACTATACTACTGGCCCTTTCGGCAGTGACCTGCTTGCGCAGGTCAAAGTCTCACCCAAAGTAGTATGGGTGGGTACTGGAACCAAGTTTCCGCACCCTAAGAAAGGATAGGTAAGGCAAGTGGAGCTGTGCTAAGCCCTGTAATTCCCAGATTACTTTGCTCTGTGCACGGTTAATTAGGTCTCTATTCACATCCACGTGCACTAGATTTATAATTATATGCCTTTATGATAGTAACGCAGCATTACATAAAAAAAACAGAACCAATCCAGATACTGAAAACACACTTACACAGATCTTCGCATATTAAACACAGAAAATACACAGTGCAGCAATTACCAACAATTCGCACAAGAGTACTCATAGATTCAGTTCTCTATAAATATTTCTTACATCAATCCTTCCTTACAATTCCCTTCCCAACCTACGCACACAGCAATAGGGTCCGCACACAGCTAGACTTGGATCTTCGTGCACACAGCCAGCAGGAGTCCTTTCCCCAAAACCCAAATAGATAGCTTAAACCACAATTGGCATCAATAGCTCATCATTCCTATCCTTTACAATACAAAATGTCCCTCTATTTATAGCAATCTAGCCTAGACTTTCTCATGGTCCGCAAACCGTGGTTTTTGGACCCCTGGTTTACCGTTTTACCCATTACAATTCTTTCGGGGCTTTGAACCAACCCAAAACACTTGTGCTAGACTAAATCTAATAAAAAATATTCAAAATGGACTATTTTCGTAGCTTGTAGGAGACCCTGTTCCAACAGTCCCCCAACACAATCTTGTGACTTGTCCCGAGTCACTGCAGTGGTGCGGCCTTGATCTTTGAACGCAAGGTATCAAGGGCGCGAAAGAGTAGAGGGAGCACTTCCTGACTCTGGGCAGCAGCTCGCTGTGCAATGTTGACAAGTGTTAGGGAGGCAGGGTCGTCTCGAGCTATGGTAACCCGTTCTAACAGCTAGTGGAGGCGCACAATGGCGGTCTAAGCATCCTGGGAGAGCTGGAGTGCGGTGTCGGCCCAAGGTTTCAACTGTTTTCGGATGACATGCTTGGTGCGACAAAGGTTCTCAATCGTGTCCATGATGGCTAGATGCTACGCGGAGACGTTAGAGGGTGAGGAAGCTTTGACCTGATCAAGAGTAGCTTCCACCTACCGTAATTCCTTCTGGATATGTCGAAGCATAGAATGGTGTCGGACTGTTGTCCAGATTTTCATAGCTGCTTCGACCAACTGCGCGCCCCGAGTAAGCTGCTCCTAAATAATATTTTTTGCGTCTATGACCAATGCAACCCGTTGTGCCTGTACTGTCGGATGTATTTCACCCTGCTGTCACATAGTCCCATCTCGATGACAGACCTCTTGCAACACCTTGGTGTATAATCCTTGTTGTGCCGCGCGGGATAACTGCGCCAAATTAATTTTGATTTCCGTAGCAGTTGGGGCATATTCGTTAGCGAGGATAGCGTGGGGTAGCGAACAGATGTGGCTTCTACTAGTCGGTACTCTGGAATTGCGGAGGAGTCACAGTATATCCCTATATCTCATCGTTCCTTCCTGGCGCAGAATTAGTCTTGACTTGATTGTGACACTACTGGTGGGGGATAGCGTACCTTATTATGCTATATCTGGTTGGGTCCCACAATCATCCCTAAGGTGCGAAGGTCAGGACCTCCTGTCGCGTAGCTAGGTTGTCTCTCCGTGTGGGATTCACAGGCAATTCCCTCTGCAGGGGGCCAATGCCCAATCAGTTGATCTAACTCGGCATTCCCATGTCACCTCAATATGATGTCTGTGGGTGCTGAACAACCAGGGACTGAAACATTCGACAGGTTAGGATCCGCCATAGCAACAGAAAGACCTGCGTCCTAGGAGATGTCAACTATCCAAGTGATCTAGTCATCGGATAACAGGGGCATGGTGTAGAGACAATAAGTAGCCTGTTGCGAAGTTATCCTGCTATCTGTACATCGTCTGGAGCTATTTAATGGTGGAGTAGCCTGTTATGGTCCCGTGATTTGGCAGATTGGCAAGCCAAATGACAGAGTAACATCAAACCAACTTTGGAGCCCTAGGACCTAGCCTTCCTGGACTCAGAGAGGGCTCTCTCTATTGCGCAAAGGATGTAAACTTGTTTGCATTCTATGTATTTGATTTTAGGCTAGTTGTTAAGTATGTTTTGGTTTGTTTTAGGTTTTTTGAGGGAGAACTGATCAAATAATAAATAGATAAAAATATTTTCAGATCAACTAGGCTATGGGGTCGAAAAGGTCGAGACTGTCTCAAATGGCGGACAAGGTATATTGCAGGGCCGATTTGGTTGAGATAAATGGATTCTTTGGGTGTAGGTGAAATGAGATGGACGCTAAGTTTGTGAGGGACAAAGGGGTTTTAAACATAAATAGTTAAACAACAAACATCCATGTGGTAGGGCTAACCATTAATCATAATAAATGAAACTCAAACTGATAGATGCATAAAATAAACAATTAGGCGATGCATAGAAGTATAAGACCCTCTAACTTTGGGAAAATCACCTTCAGACTTTTGGGAAAAAAAAATAAGACAGACAAACAACTCAATCTACGAAGACGGAACTCCTAAAAATCATATTTTGAGCTATTGGGAACTTTGAAAGCAGAATGTAAAGCCTAGGCAAAGGGCAAGATCGAAACAAGACCTCTTTGGTTCAACTAAGACAATCAATAATTCAAAGAGAGTTTTCAGAGATGGAGCTTTGACTAGCCATGAGTAAGCAGGGCGTACCGTGAATCATACTTAGCATGCATAACCGCCATAAATGAAACAAGTAATAAGTTCTTTAGTGATCAAAGAGCAGTTAAGAATTCTTTGATATGACTAAGAAAGATGAAAACATAGAAACTGCATGAATCAGGAAATTTGAGGTGCCTCCATGGGCATGTCTCAAAATTATCTTTACTGAACTACAACAAGCAAGAAATATGGAAACGTATGTGAGAAACTAAGAAAACATAACAAATAAGAACACTATACCATTCACCAAGCCATGGAATCCTACAAACAGTCCTTCTCCACCATCCAAGTCAAACAAGAAATCATCCACTTCATGAGACAAAGTATTTCTTCAAAGCTTGTAATACTATGTATTTCTCTATAACATCAAGTTCAGCCTTTGGTTACAATGAATCCTCTTGGATTATATAGGCCAAAGAGAAAGAAACCCTCCTAGAGCATCTAGAAGGCCATTGGCCTAATACAAATATTTGATTTTGTCCTTGAGGCTTTGCAAAGCCCAAGGCACAAAATATCTTCAAAAATATCTTAAAATGCTAAAAATGACAAGTAAAAAGTCTTATACTACTGACAAGAGCTAAAAATAGCTAAACGCACATTTGGATGACCACCTTTAGAAAACTGCCTTTTCAGCCAAAATGCTATAGGAGCGTAGCACCAGAAACAAGTCTGTTTTGCAGATAACTTTTGAGGGACTTCCCGATGTCGAAACGAGGCCCGTGATAGCTTGTTGGAAAGCCCTGAATGTCTAGTTTTTGTAACTACTTTATGTTTCTCAAACTGATCCCTATAAGTCTATCAAAAAGTGGACTGAGTGAAAAAACTTAGGAGGGTCTCATCTGCTGATATGTGAGGCAGAAAGGTGAATTTTGACTGATTTTTGCCTCTTTGGGGGACCAAAACACCTCCTTTTGATCTGAAAATTTGTGAGTAGCTGCCCCCAAATTTAATACATCCAAAAAAATTACTTTCATGAGCTGAGGATGCTCCTAGCAAACATGGAAGTGCCTAGAAAAATGTGCAATTAGGGCCAAAAAACACAAAAAACAAGATCATGTCAATATTTGCTCAATTTTGGCGAGAAAGCCCCTTATGGGTTCTTAGAAGCATGCAAGGAAGCTGAAGCTAGGATTTCAAGCCAAGATTGGCCTTTTTCTCTTTTTTCCTTCGGGCGCCTCGTTGGGTAGTTTTGAGTTTAGCTCACTGTTTTGTGCTTGTTTGTTATCACTGTGACTGCCTTCATCTGCTTTTTGCATGTTGCCACTATCTTCATTGTTTTCCTCACTTTTCCCTTGGGGACTGTCTCCTCCTTTACCTGTGCTTTTTCCATCCTTTTGTGAATCATCTTTACCATCATCAGTTTGTTCAGCTCCTTTATGAAGATTGCCCTTATCTTCATTATCATTGTTTTCATCTTGTTTCTTGGATGTTGGCTTTACTATCATCTTTTGTTCCTTCTTATCATTGCTTTGAACCTCTTCCCTTTGTTCCTCATCATCACTAGCTATATGTAGGCTGTTATATTTTGGGCTGCTATTATATTTATGTTTTTTGAAGGAGGCCTTTCTAACTTGTTTACCCTTCACTTGTCATGAAAGAGGCTTCTTTAACAACTGTGTGGGAGGGCCCTTTTAAAACCATTGTGCCCTCTGCTTATGGTTGAAGGAGGTCCTTTCCAAAATAATTGTGCCCTCTGTTAGCCTTTGTTTATCTTTTTAAATAAACTCCTTTAAACATAATGTCTATCATCTCTGTCTATCATTGAAATCTTTCTTTGAACCAGTTATCTGTGGGCCCTCCACTTATCATGAAGGAGGCCTTAACGCTTAACCTTAGCTTACCTTTAGTCCACTTTTCTTTGAGACATGCCTTTTTATAGAATCTTATTGTGAAAAACATGAGCAGCTAATGTACTTCCAACTGATAAATGTTTACTGTGCCTGTCTGTGAAAAAGAAATTTTATTGGTATTGGTATTTAGCTCTTTTGATGATGAAGATGTCCTTGAATGTTTTTAGAGGCTAGGCTAAAGTAGGATAAAAGGTAGTTGTTCCTTTTACACCTTTCATTTTGATGCCTAGTCTGTTAGAGGCTTTTTGCCAAAAAATGTCACTCTTGGTTTTATGAGACTAATTTTAAGAGTTGGCCCATACCTTTGGGAACAAATTCCATTGTAATTGTCCTAAAGCACTGGAGGCATGCTTGTCTTACTATTTTCTTTATCTACTCAACACATAAGTTTTCCAAACTATAAAAGGTCTTCTCCTTCTAAAACTGTTTTTTTCTTCTCCTTGGAATTTGACTTCAAAATATCTTAAAGAATGAAAACTGAGATGAGGATGGCAAGAAGATACCTTGAAAATCCTTTGTTGTGTTTGAAAATCCAAAACTTGAGTCAAAAACCGGTTTTTTCCACCCTTGGAGACCTTTGGAGAGGTGCTACGCTCCTGTGCATAGGCACGTAGCAACCTGCACTCTGCTATGGGCTCTATGTGTCAGGTCAGGCGTCAGGCGCCGGGTGAATGGATAGGCGTGTCACAATATCCTACAGGCGCGTCGCGCCGTGTGTATTTTTCTTCTCCAGGCTACTACAGGCGCGTCGCGACCTAAAAAGTTTGCAAACTACTTGCCCAAAAACTCAAGAATGAAATCTTTTTGTTTGCCAAGTGAAAAAATGATATGTAAAGACATTTTTTGATGGTTTTTATAGCCTTTTGAAATGTTTTCAATCTACCCTTTACCTCTTTTAAAGAGTTTTAAACTTTCTTTGGTTTAAATGATAAAAATGGATCTTTGCCCTTTTTGAAGAGATCTACCTTTTGAAGATTGTTTTTAAACACAATATCTGTGCCATGCTTTTTGCTCGGATATTTAGGGGAACATGTCAGCAAACTATTTTTATCCTTTTTTCATCATTAAATGAACCCTTTAAACATATTACCTCTCATCTCTGTATTTTATTGAAAGCTTTCTCAAAATGTCAAACCCCTGGTGATTTTAACCCTCTGCTCACCTTTTGGAGGAGGTAAATGCAAGATGTAACTACCTAGGTTTATCAAAGCCACTGCATAGGCCCTCTACTTATCACTGATGAAGGTCCTTAAACAACTGTTCTTTTCCCTCACAAAAAACCTTTGAACCAACTGAGTGCCATCTTCTTATGATGAAGGAGGAAATTCTTGACAAATTGCATGGGCGCCTTTTGACCTCTATTAACCAAATGAGTAATGTCCATGAAAAGACTTTTTGTGGTTCTTTAGGAAAACTATGTTTATCATTCAAAAGAGATCCTGTGTTTATCATTCAAGGGAGACTTCTTTAGGATTGTGAGGTGTTCCCTTTCTTATCTGGAAGGAGGTCTTTGATCTGACAGTGTTATCCTTTGAGAAAGGCTATCTGCTCCAAATCTGGGTCCTCTGAGACTATGCCTTTATCCTCTACCTGTCTTTTGAAGGAGGCTTCCAAAAAATAGTATTTGTGACCCTTCAGACCTACTATGAGGCCCCTTACTTATTTGCTGATGGAGGTCCTTTAAAACTACAAAAATTCATTCATTTCAAAATTGTGACCTCTGTCTATATGTTTGAAAAATACAAATAAAAGGCAAAGGTGAATCTTTGGTGTTTACCCTTGATGAAAACATTTAAATCATAATTCCCTTTGCTTCACGAGGACCTGTCAGTAATGAATATCCCTATTTGCATGAAATCATTGTGAAAATTTCAGGAGAAAATAATGTGCTTTGTAAATGGGGAGCGCTTACTGCTATGCATCCTGAAACAACTCTTTCTTCCGTTGAATGTATATTCATAATGTGTGGTGAAGTTGTATGTGACAGTCTTTCAGAGCCCAGGTGCATGGTAAGGTATAGGAAGCATCTTTCCTTTCTATACTTTCACTATGAGGCCTAGTTTTCTTTAAAGCTCTTTTATGTCAAGGACTGTCACTGTTGGTTGTACAAGGCTAATTTGTAGGGCTGGCCACAATCTGCACTTTTCTCTGACTTCCATAGTAAAGCTTGACACAACATGAAAATTTCTCCTGAGGTGCTCTTTTTTCTCATACTTTGTTTAATGTCATCAATCAATACATCCCTACAGAGATGTAAAAACATATGCTTTTGAAGTTTGGAGGGCTTATTTGATGTTTCATGGGATTTGTGCCCGATCTTATCATATTTCTTTAGACAGGGAAAACTCCTTCTCTTTTCTTGATTTCAATATTCCTGAGCCTTGTTAGAAACAAAATAAAGTGACATTTTTGATGGTGCGTGACCTAGGAGTAGACAAGGTTTTTGGCTTTGGAAAATAGCAAGACATGATGGCTGACTGATATTGAAGACAGAGTTTTTGGCTTAAAACAGTCTCGTAAGGAGTTTTCCTTAAAACACCATCACCTAGACCTACATACTTTGTCATGGATTTTGAATGGCTTCTTGGGCATGAGTAGGTTATCACATTACAAAGTGATCAGTGAGAAAGGGGTAGACACTTTGTTAATGTTGGACAGTGAGTTGCATGAAAAACAAAGGATTTTGATGGTAGTGAGGAAAACTTATAACAGCTATAGACAGGGAGGCTTTGCTGAATTGAGATAGGTAGGGAAACTGAAGGGTTTTTCTCATTATAGGCTGAGGGAGAGGGGTAGGAAGGAAAAAATTTGTTTGAGGTGTTTTCTAGATGACAAATTGACAAATTGAGATTAGATTCTAGAAAACTTAGCCAAGGAATCTAGTCATCAACACAGGTAAAAATACTGATGACTAACATAGCCCGTGCATGAAACTTACCATCGTTCGTTCGAATCCGGCTTACCATAAATGACTGCATTGATGGTTTTCCGCCCCTTTTGCATAACGGAAAGGTTCCTCTCCTATCAACATGGGGTGGGTTGATGATCGTTAGCCTTACCTGAGGACTCTCCCACGAATCGTCAGACCTTGGATGATGCATGTGTGCCGTTTGCAGATCCCAAATTAGGGCTAGCGCCAGGTGTTTTGTAACACGGTTCAGGTACCAGCTTAATAACTTGGCCACCAAACTTCTCGATCGGAGCACCTCTCCCTTGGATGGGATGTTCCTGTACGGTAGGGCTGCATCAAGCGTCCACGTGCCATCCATCATTTGAAGTGTTTTCCAATTCTCCCAGATGCGTGTGGGTTTGTGTACCTCCGTAGTCGAATGCAGACCTAGGTCATTGATAACCAGGGGAGCTTGTTCAGGCGGGGTCCTATCGCACCCTTGAGTGTCATATGTTAGCAAGTATCCACATGGGTCTACTGACCTCAGGGCTCATCTGTCAGCTGGGGTCCTTAAGCGTAGGATCATCCTACCCCGACACTTCTCTTGTGTACCCCCCCAATGCGTAGGTGCTTCGCACAAGGTTAGCAACAGTGCCTCTAGCCTACGTTCCTTGGGAATTTGGATTTCAACCAACGTCATGGTATTACCTGCATTATGATGGTAGGGTAGGACTCTTACCTTGGTAGAGATGTGACGGAAATTCCTGGTGGTCTGAAGACATCGCTGCGCTGACACCTCGTGTAATCGTCCTTGCCAATTTTCCAGTTCCTCATTAGAGTTGGAGAAACACTCACTATCCTTTTCCCAACAGATTACTCCTTCGTCTATGGGGTTAACTCGATATTCGTCCCACGCAGTCAATTTGTAGATGTGATCTATTTCCTCCTCCTCGTAGGCTGGCTCTGAATACCGCGCACCTTTTGTTGGGTCTAGTGGTACTATTACGCATGTACCATTGTTATCAAACACCATGCTGCACTTTTTGAGATTTATGACACCCCCCATGTCTATAACCTAGTGCATTCCTAGGAGAGTAGTGTAGGGATCCACATCTTCCCCAATTTCTATTACTTCGAAGTCAGCTAGGACCCTTACCCCTGTGATATCAACCATGACTTTTCGTAGCCTACCCAGAGGAATGATTTTTTGTTGATTTTCCATTCGTAGTTGGATGGTGGACCATTCTAATTTATGCTCTCTCATTCCTTTCCATGTCTACTTTGGTAATACTTTCGCATTCGATCCAAGATCTAAGATAACATGATCCATCTCGTAGTCACTAATCTGCGCAGTCAACTGCATTTATTTTCCGGTGCGTTTCTTATAGTTGTACAGTTTGTGTACATCCTTGGTCCCAAGAATAAAATTGGGCTGAACTGCACAGGTATTCAGTAGTTCTTGGAGGTTTCCTACGGCCTGTGGGTTTCGTAGCAGCTTCATAAATTCCTGCAGAAAGGGCTCAATCCCTTCCTTTATCTTGAGGTGCATCGACAGCTGCGCGGGGGCTGCTAGTGGTTCTTGTCCTTTGAAGCTCACTCCTTCCCGAGGGGCAAGCTCCTCCTTTTCTCCCTGGGTGACCATCCCACTGTGTGTCATGACCTTTACGCTCGGATATGCATTCCTTAGTTCGGTTTTAACTCGTTGCACATTCTACGTAGGGGTGGGCTATTTTTCCTGCATCTTGGCTATTAAAATTGGGCAATCCTCCACCACATGGTCCAGCTGCCTACAATACTTGCACGATGGCCTGGTGGGATTTGGGCATTCTCTGACAAAGTGTCCCATCTCTCCGCAGTTATAACATATTAGCTTCCCACGTCCTCATCCTGCACTCCCTCCCCGACCTCCTCTGCCTCAGGCTGGAGATCCTCTGAAGTGCGTAGACCCTCTTGGCGTCTCAGGGTCTGATTGTACCCTATACAAGTTCCCACGATCTATCATCAAGTCATAAGTACGACAGTTCTGCTCATCATGTCCCACTGACTGACAGAACCTACACCATTGTTGCTTCAGTTCTGGGACATATGCACCTAACCGAGGGAAATGGTTTGTATCATACAGTCCTGCTACATGATAGTCGTCACACCGCAGTGCAGGTCCGCTCGATCCTGGTCGTCACAAGATGGGTTCCCTACTTGCTCCTGGTCGCACTGGACTAAGTACTCCCACTTGCATGTAATCCGCCAATAGAGGGTACTGGTCCTTCGTATGGCCAGACACCCGACATCATATGCACCATAGATCTGTGTAGCCATCCTTTCCTCGCTCCTTTCATAGGTTCTGTATTTCCATATGCATAACCCCAATCTGTTCCTGGATTTTTTGTACTCCTACTGATGTATCTTCGTGGGGTGCAACTTCTAGTTTCATAGTGACCTCCACAGCTTTCTCCTGCGACTTAAAGGTCTGACGACTCATTGGCATGCGCAAGTGAGGTAACAACATAGCGATGAACCATTTAGTATGTTGTCTGTCATCATACTCGAATCCTCCTTCCCTGATTGCATTCTTCAATTGCTGATCAGCCTCCCATACTCACTCAGACGCACCTTGTTTGAAGTCCTTTCCTTCCGCTACCAGCTCGGAATAAGATTTTGGCTTTTAGAAATGTTGCTTTAGAGCGTCCTTGATATCCTGAATGTATGCGCTCCCATTCTGGGCAATGTATCGCATATACCAGTCCAGGGCCCTGTCCTCGAATGCCAACGACAGCTGTGCCCTCTTTACCGTATCATTTGCCACATTATACGTAGTCCAAACGGAGTTTGCAATGAACCAGAACTGGTCCATATCCTCATCCCCTACCCCCTTGAAGGTAGGCAGTTTCAGGTGCACGGCCATATCACTGTTTAGGGGGGATGGTGGTATGGGTGAATTCTTACCTTTGTGCGGCCTGGGTGGTGGTGTAGCCAGGGGATCTTGCACAGCTGGTTCTTGCAACAGATTGTAGGTGGATCTCCCTCCATCGAGGTTGGTCCGATATTATTTACCACTACGTGTTGCGCTCTCGTCTAGATCTGAGGTCATTCAGTTAGTATGACTACGTAGAATTCTCTTTTCACACAGCAATATCTTAATCAACAACAAATGTCCTCAAGAATTTTCCTCGGAACCCTTTAAAGAATCGTCATTCAGACTCAGAGTATGAGAAAAACTAATCAATGGAGAATTCCCTCACAAATCCTCCAAGCACACTATCCACCCAGTGATCTATTGTGCGCGCGATAGTATTATCAGTCTTTTCTAGCTGTCATATCAGCTCTGGGGTCCACTGAGTGACTCGTTCATCCTTCCAGCAATTCTAGAATTCTACAAGTCTGGCCAGCCACTCCTGGAGCTCGATTGCAAATGTCACAAAAAATATTTTGTAGCTCTCTGTAAGGATGTACCTATTTTTCCACCTTTCCAATGTTAACTTCTCACTGTGAATTGCTAGATCTGCCTTTCGAACTAGTCATCAATTTCCTTTCTTTTAGGCTTCCAGTATTCTCTTGTCATTACTTGATCCCTTTCTCAAACTTCTTTTGGTACCAGAAACAGAACCATTTGTTGGCTCGAGGGGTCCTGACCCAGGTTTAGAGTGCAAGGTTTGCCAAAAAACCCCTATACTACTGGCCCTTCCGGCAATGACCTACTTGCGCAGGTCAAAGTCTCACCCGAAGTAGTATGGGTGGGTGCTGGAACTAGGTTTCCGCACCCTGAGAAAGGATAGGTAAGGCAAGCATAGCTACGCTAAGCCCTGTAATTCCCAAATTACTTTTCTTTGCGCAGGGTTAATTAGGTCTCTATTCGCATCCACGTGCACTAGATTTATAATTATATGCCTTTATGATAGTAACGTAGCATTACATAAACAGAACAGAATAGAATAGAAGCAATCTAGATACCGAAAACACACTTACACAGATCTTCGCAGCCTAAACATAGAAAATACATAGTGCAGCAATTACCAACAATTCACACAAGAGTACTCACAGATTCAGTTCTCTATCAATCCTTCCTTACAATTCCCTTCCCAACCTCTGCACACAGCAGCAGGGTCCACACACAGCTGAACTTGGATCTCCGCACACACAACTAGCAAGAGTCCTTTCCCAAAACCCAAACATATAGCTTAAACCACAATTCGCATCAATAGCTCATCATTCCTATCCTTTACAATACAAAATGTCCCTCTATTTATAACAATCTAGCCTAGACTTTCCTATGGTATGAAAACCATGTGGTTTACCCTTTTACCCATTACAATGCTTTCGGGGCTTTGACCCACCCCAAAACCCCTACGCTAGACTAAATCTAATAAAAAATATTCAAAATGGACCAGTTTCGTAGCTTGTAGGAGGCCTTGTTCTAGCAGCACATATGGTCGGATCTAGCACCATATCTGCATTAAATGAACAATATATGAGATATCATGATGTAGTAAATTCAAATTTGCTATAAAATATATGTTCCACTCCACATTTTATAATTTTTTATCTGGAGAATTCATTTTGAGAAGTTGCGAACAAGTGTGAAACAAAATTGTTGTTGTATGTATGAGCAAATTTTCGAAGAGATTGCCAGAGATTTTGTAGATAAAGGGCTAGTAGTAATCATGGAAGCCCAAAATGGTAAATCCATAGCACCAAGTGTAACCGTGTCCCCAAGGTGTATGAGGTTGCCATGAAAATAAGTAGCCATGGAAGAACAACTGAAAAGAAGACAAGAAAAGAGACCAGTTGAAGCCTTTGGAGTAGAGCCAAGGAAATCTCCAAGAAAGAAGGTATTGAAAGAACAATAGATGAAGAAAAATCATGATGAGGAACCTACGAAGAAGCCGAAGAAACCAGTAGATCAAAAGGAACCAGAAAAATCCATGATAACGAGGAGGAAGTTGAGATACAACAGATGGAGACAGAGGGCACAACAATTCCCTCTGTGATGCCACCATACTTTCCACCAAGGAAATTGAGTGCCAAGTCGATTAAAGACTCGAAAGACATGAAATTTGGAAGTTACACCACTGGTACTAGAAAAAGTTCCATTTGAAGGAGAACTACTTGGGAAAATCCCAGAATTAAATATGGAGGATTGAGACTTCAATGACCGGAGTAAGTACCCACAGTTCAAGCTAAGAAGGTACCTACAAAAGTTATATTATCTAGAGACAGGAGTTATAAGGTTTTAGCCACACTAGTGGGTTAAGGAATTGCAAAGATCAGGTTTGTTGAACATGTTAAATGTGCCACATTTCAGTAGAATAACATCTAGCACAACCTGCATTCGACAATTACTTGTACTAGTGCATGACGGATGCCTATAGCTGGGGAAGAGGATCCAGATTTATGAAATATTGATATGGAGGATTGTCAAGTTTCCATACCAAGGAAAAGACCCTACCGAAGGGTTTGCCAGAAAAAACCAAGATAAGGCAGTAGCACAAAATATAAAGTACAAGTTCAGGATAATCAATAATTCATGAGGTTATGATATTGATTCCATCACGGACCAAGGGGTGTGATTCTCTGCACACATCTTAGTTGAAAAGATAATGAGAAAGTTTAGAGCAAACGAAGTCCCTGTGGTCATGGTTTCCTTATCCGCGTAGTGCAACATTGGGGTTTAGTTCAATTGGGATGGATGTTTATGTAGGGATTTTTTGGAGGACTGTCGTGAGGCACAAGAAGAGGGTAAGACATTTCATTATGTATGGTTGATCTTGATCATCGCACTTTGAGAATTGAAGGAGTCATAGGACTCACAATTTTCCCCAATCTAAGAAGATGTATGTGAAGTCATGCAGTATGCATCGCTCTGGCATACCAAGGAGCCGTCGCGCACATAGGAGAACAATATTTTCCTTGTACTATTGCAAATAGACTTGCACTTGGTGGTGAACCAACATCCAAGGTTGTCACCAAGTTTATTCGACCAATATCGCAATATAGCAGAGTTCAAGGAAAAATTTCTTAATATATATATAAGGCACAGAAGGATTCGGTGGATACATGGCATCCTATGCCATATTTAGTCGTCGAGGATGAAATTCTCAGGATATTGAAACATTGGTCAGCAAAATGGATGACTCCAACCACAAAAAATAGTGAATTAGAGGCAAACACCTCGCAACATGTCGGTCCAAGTGGAAAGGACAAAGGAAAATATGTAGAAGAGAAAGATCCAAAGTAGGAACAGGGTACCCAGAAAGCTCTCAGTGACATAGAGCCAACAGAGGAATCGATGTTCATCAATAGAAATAATATGCTTGCAATGACTATAGTGAGTGCAAGGAAGAAATAAAAGGAAAACAAATCCAAGGGTGCAATACCACTTATCCTTACTAATGGGGACATCGACGAAATTGGAGAAAAATTCCAAGAAGCAAAAACAAAGATATGGAACAAGGTTGATGATCGCTATAGAACACTCTTGATAGATTTTTATCAAGGCATTGAAGAATTAAAGGTAGTGGCGGAAAAAACCAAACAAACGGAATAGATGGGTCAGCTAATACAACCAGAGCAATGGATAGAAATGACATTTGGATTAAGTAGTATGCATATACTATCTGGAGCGTTACAATTTGAATCCATTGAAGATAGAGAGAAAGAAAAATGGTGGGATGGTGTCAATATGAACATCGTTGCACTACCAAATCAGATATTTCATGATTTCCATGAAGGTATAACAGTTGAACTAAAGGAGTATGAACAATGCACTTTTCTTTTAAACATTCAGGTGGAGAAGGAAAGAGCTCCATTGAATATGGAGCTCGACTGGCTGATCAAAGAAAGGGATGGAGCATACTAGTAATAGAAACAGCTAGAGAACGTCATGGAAAAAAAATGTAGTGAATTTCCAGATGTAAAGGTCCATGAAGAAGAGTCACCAACAAAGAATGTCATGAAGCCCGACCTCGCAATAAAGGATTCAAATAATAAGTTCACAAAGATAAATTTCAAGTATGAAGTGAAGATTATTGAGATGTAGATGAGGTTGCAGCCAGTGACGCCACCAGAAGTACGTGGTCAAAGGGAGATGCATCTAAAATATGTAGTACAAGGCATCTCCGACAGAGTGGAAGATTTTGGAAAACTACCATATAACACTATGCATATTTAGACCTCACTACAGGAGGATCCAAATTTTCAGAGGATTGAAGAGCTCTAGGAGAAGCATAAGCAATACGAGAAAATATGAAGACCTTGCTAGCCTCGCAGAGGCTCACCCAAATCATTGAAGGGGTGTTTCTTCAAAATCATATTTCAGACATTGCTTAGGGGTAAAATGCATGGGTGGTAGCTGAAGTAAATCCCTCTCGGGTCTTCCCGAAACCTGAGGTAGTCAATGAGATTAGTTGTATAGTTCACAAAGAAATCACATACATTTTTATACTAATGCATAATTGACTATATTATTCCTAATTAGCCCAAGCTAATAGGAATGTAAAATTTTGTTTCATTTTCTTATTGCAAGAATAAATTTGTAAGGGAGGACAATAAAAACTTCTGAAACCAGTAAATAAATCAATGCCCAATGTGACAAGGCTAAATATGTGCTACCTTAATAAGACTCCCTTATGTGTGAAAGGGATTGTGACAATTGACTGGGTCAATAGGACCAAATCCACATCGTTGTCCAGATGCAATGTACCTCCTAGATGCACAGTGCAGATCTAGATGGAGCATACACATGTGAAAGGAGCTACACCTTTGAGATGGTTTAGTGTTTTGCAATGATTTCATTCTATAAATGAAAGAGGAGAGAAACATGAGAGGGTTTGTTGAACATATTGTCTTGGAAATAATTGTCTGTTTAGACACTTCTCATTCTCTAGCTGTTTAGCTGAGAATAGTGTTGTTTAGCACTTGGGTGTTCCTAATCGGGAATCCCATCTCTTTCCTTGAGAGGCCTCTTGGAAGAGTCTTAAATTTCATGTCCACTATCAAGAATTTTTCCAAGCTTATACTTCCAACTACAACGCAGACCCTGTTGAGGGTTTGGTTGTCATTGTAAGCTGTAGTAAGTGGAGGCTATATCTGTTCGGATCTAAGACATTCTAGTGCCTCTTTTCATTGGGTAAGTCTTCTATCCCATTAGAAAGAGTGTATTGGATCGTCAGAGCTCCATATCCATACCTTGGAATCAAGCCAAACTATTCATCAAGGCTACAATGCATTTTGTCTTCCAGGACTACGTTATCTGCAAGAGGAGAGTTTCAGGGAGTTTTGGAAACATTTGAGGAGTGATCTCTAGTGATGAGAATTTGTCTCTCACTGTGGTGATCCATGGAATTTTGTACTTATCCATGTCATATTCAGATATGATCTGAATAATCCTATATAAGCTTTAGAAATTCTGCAGAAATCTGTAGATCTGCTGCATGAGATCTCAAATCTACTCCATATGCTTCATTTTCTGCTAAAAACCCCAAGGGGTATGTAAAATAGAGATAGTCTAGTGTACAGATCTGATATAGATCTAAATTTTTGTACAAAGATCTATTCTAGATCTGAGTTGTAACCTACAACTATTGTATTCTCTTAAAAATAACGTTGTCAAGGCTTTGCAGTGAAATACATTGTTGCAGCACCTCTTTTAGAGGGTTTTTCCTTCATAAAAGTCTCCATATTTCTCTTGTACACTGAATGGGTTCCATTGTAAATATGATTTACTGTTGTATAAGAAATTTTTGAGCCATCATATTGTTCTTCTACTGATTTTCATTAAAACTGCGTTATTTTCTGGGCAGTGTTACTTGTGTTGCTGCAGTCCCTTCTTTGGGCAGTTTTCAAGCCTTACTGGGTGTGGTAGATCTGTTTAACCCACCTAGTTTGATTTATTTCTGATCTCCTCTTGGATTTGGGTCTTATATTATCATATCCAAGGGATCCAAGGGCTAATATTGGTTTCTGTAGCATACATTCTTGAAAAATTCATTTTCCAGGCATGCCTTGCTAGCAATCCCATTTTTGGGATATTAGAGTGGTATCAAAGAAACTATCTTGGCATAGCCTGTGCTTTTATTATTGAAGAGACAATATGTATTTTCATGGAAATAAAATACTGATGAAGAAGTGTGGTTACACTGAAGACACAGAAGAAAAGGGTAAGATCCCTTTTACTGGAAGTTTGCAGAGAAAAGAGTTTTTAAAAACTCTTTCTCAAGCTATGTATGTACTTTCAGAAGAAATCCGGGGAATTAAGATGGAGAGACATGCAGATCCCTCAGAAGGATCCTTATATCAAGAAATCCCTAGTACTTATTACTATGTGTGTGAGCATTTAGCCACACAACCTGATCTACAACGTTGGAGCATGCCTACTTTCTTGTCAAAGAAAGAAGGAAAAGGAGAAACACCAAAGGATGGATCTCTTGGTGATTATCTCCAAGAATATGAGTCTCTATTAGAGAGATTCAAATAGCATCTCAATTTCCCATAGTTCTGTCAACTCAAAGAATCAAGATCTAGCACCTACAGTAGAAGAAGAGAGTGCCTTCAGCAAACTTTGGGTAGATTCTCTCTACCTACTTTTGATGGATCACATAAGGACTTAACCAAATCTTGGGTAAGGAAGCTTGTAACATACTTTCAGTTGCATCAAGTTTTAGAAGAAGAAGCCTTGAGAGTAGCAGTGCTGCATATTCAAGGAAAGTCTTATGCTTGGTGGCTATTTGAGTCCTCTTCCTTGAAAGGGATAAACATCTCTTCTTATGTAAGGTTCACTAGGAGACTAGTGACAAGATTTGATGTGAAACATTATAAGACTTCTTGGGAAGAGAAAATCAAGCCCAAGAAATCTGAATCTTTGCATAAGTTGGAAGATTCCATAGAGCCAACTCCATTCCTAAACATTTTTTAGGGGGCTGAAGATCTGTTCCACAATATTCCAGAGGCAAAAGCCCCACTACAACAAGGTCTCTTTCCTCAAAGAGGAGACATGAGGGTTCCTTCTGTAGTAAGAGATCAAGAAAATGGATCTCTTAATGATGAAGCATTCTCTATTGATGAGGAGAAGGGAGAGGAAGAGCAGAGAAGATCCTATAGTGCTGTGATAGCAGGAGGAGATCTATTTTCATTTGGAGATGGAGATGAAGCAAAGGCTTCCACTAGACGGGTTCTTGCATCTTTGCAAGGAATTCCTAACGATCTTCCCTATGGAGGACATGAGCAGCATGTGTCTATGATAAGAGACAATGAGACAAAACAAAGGAGGGATCACCATGCTGACAAAGCAGAAGGTGATCCACTATCAGAAGATGGAGCAAATTCTTCAATCAGAGGCACTCTTACACCACTAAGAGGGGTCTCCAAATTTCATGAGACTTCCACACATAAAATAGAGTTGAAATTGTGCAGTGGAAGTAGGGACATGAGGATCTCATCTATCATGCATATTAGGAGGGTCCCTAAAATCGCTTTATCTAGTGGAAAACCACCTGGGAGGCCACCTGATTCAAATTTTGTGCGGAAGACCTCACAAATTTTTGTTCCAAACTTAGATCCAGGAGGGTTTGGAGCACTTGAAGACAAAGCTACAGCACTGGGAGACTTGGGTAAGCTCAAGGAGGAAGGAAATATTCTCCCCTTATCATCATCACCCACTCTCCTTCCTGATCCTACGTTGTGGGAGGAGGAGAATGGAAGGAACAACATTCCAACACACATATTTGGCATAGGAGATGTCAAGGGAAGGATCAGCAACATGACAGACATTTTTTTTGATGCATCATCAGCGCTGTCATTGTTGAGAAGTGCAGATCTATATTGGAAATCCCAACTGCTAGTGGATTATTCCAAAGATCTACACACATGTATGATACTTGATGACCAGCTGCATGAAGAGGGCTACTTAGTCCAAGGAGAAGTAATCTATCATCATGGTAGGATTTTTTTTCCTAGAGATTCTAAGCTCAAGCATCAGATCCTACAAGGAGCCTACAAGGAGTTCTATTTCAGCCATCTATATTCCATGAGGATCTACAACATCATCATGAGGAGCTTTGATTGGGAAAGCTTGAAATAGGCACTATATTAGCATTTTCAGGAATGCGTGAGCTATGTGGAGTTGGGGCAGCCATGGGACTCTATGCAAGATTCATTTCAGCCATCTCTTCCTTCTTTGGAAAGAGGGGAAAGATCCATGAACAACTCCATGTGTATGAGAAAAATTGATGGTAAAGGATGTGCTCATGTAAAAAAAGTTTTATTTTCTGATTGTACATGTTCTTTTACCATTTTTATGCAGGCCATGACTCCTAAAATGAGCAATGTATCATGTAAATATCATGGTAATTTTTGGGCCACTAAAAATTCTGAATTTGGCCGCTCCCTTGATGTGCAAAGGGAGATTTATTTTAATGATGGATGCTTCCCAAAGGCACCAAATTCCTCTCACATTTTCTGAAATAGTGAGATGAATTAGGTAGCAAGTAAGTGGTGGGAAAACCACTTACCATACTTGGATCTGATGTAGACAGGAGATGCTCTGCGCTGGTTCCACATGTGGGACTTTGACCCACCTCCCTATGCAGAAATTTCTGTTTGTAAGTACATTGTTTTGATTCCCTATCTGGATGATGTACTTGTACATTTCATAGGGATGTATGGAGGAAGGAGGGAAGGAATGCATGAGCCATATGGAATGGATACTCCCCATGTACTTTATGTCTCATATTTTAGGGAGAACATTGGACAAACCATGTTTGTTTCCTATAATCTATTATGAGACGAACTATTTGTATCTCATGAGAAATTGGGTGGAGCAAGTCATGGAGGGATGGTTTGGTGAACACCTGGCACAAGGAGGAATATTAACTCATGTTTGTGTCACCAATGGAGGAGGATATGAGTTGCAACACTCACCTTATCAGTTGCTTGAGGACAAGCAACATTTTCGAGGGGAGGACCATAATATTCGTAATTAGCCCAAGCTAATAGGAATGTACAATTTTGTTTCATTTTCTTATTGAAAGAATAAATGTGTAAGGGAGGACAATAAAAACTCCTGTAACCAGTAAATAAGTCAATGCCCAATGTGACAAGGCTAAATCTGGGTTGCCTTAATAAAACTCCCTTATGTGTGAAAGGGATTGTGACAATTGACTGGGTCAATAGGACCAAATCCACAGCACTGTCCAGATGCAATGTACCTCATAGATGCACAACACAGATCTAGTTGGAGGCTACACATGTGAAAGGAGCTAAACCTTTGATATGTTTTAGGGTTTTGCAAGGCTTTCATCCTATAAATGAAAGAGGAGAGCAGCATGAGAGGGCTTGTTGAACATATTGTCTTGGAAAGATTTTTCTATTTAGACATTTCTCATTCTCTAGCTATTTAGCTAAGAATAGTGTTGTTTAGCACTTGGGTGTTCCTGATCGGGAATCCCACCTCTTTCCTTGAGAGGCCTCTTAGAAGAGTCTTGCATTTCATGTCCACTATCAGGAATTTGGCCAAGCTTCTACTTCCAACTACAACACAGATCCTGTTGAGGGTTTGGTTTTCTTTGTAAGTTGCAGCAAGTGGTGGCTAGATCTGTTCATATCTAAGCCATTCTAGTGCCTCTTTTCACTGGGGAAGTCTTCTATCCCATTGGCAAGAGTGTATTGGATCATCAGAGCTCCAGATCCATACCTTGCCATCAGGCCAAACTATTCATCAAGGCTACAGTGTAGTTTTTCTTCCAGGACTACGTTATCTGCAAGAGGAGAGTTGCAGGGAGTTTTGGCAACATTTGAGGAGTAATCTCTAGTGATGAGAATTTGTCTCTCATAGTGGTGATACATGGATTTATGTAATTATCCATGCCATATTCAGATCTGATCTGAATACTCCTATATAAGCTTCAGGAATTCTACAGAAATCTGCAAATTTGCTGCATGAGATTTCAGATCTACTCCATATGCTTCATTTTCAGCTGAAAACCCCAAGGGGTATGTAAAATAGAGACATTATAGTGTACATATCTGATATATATGTAACGCTTTGTACACAGATACTTTCTAGATCTGAGTTGTAACCTACAACTATTGTATGCTCTTAAAAATAACACCGTCAAGGCTTTGCAGTGAAATACATTGTTGCAGCACCTCTTTTAGAGGGTTTTTCCTTCATAAAAGTCTCCATCTTTCTCTTGTACACTGAATGGGCTCCATTGTAAATCTTATTTACTGTTGTATAAGCTATTTTTTAGCCATCATATTGGTATTCTACTGTTGTTCATTAAAACTGCGTTATTTTTGAGCCAGTGTTACTTGTGTTGCTGTAGGCCCTTCTTTGGGTAGTTTTCAAGCCTTACTAGGTGTGGGAGATCTGTTTAACCCACCTTGTTTGATTTTTTTCTAATCTCCTATTGGATTTGGGTCTTATATTATCTGATCTAATGGATCCAAGGGCTGATCTTGGTTGCTGTAGCATACATTCCTAAAAAAGACATTTTTCAGGCAGGCCTTGCTAGCAATCCCATTTTGGGAATATTACATTGACAAAGTGAGATATTGAAGGATTACCTCTTTGTAGATAGAATATCTATTGGAGAGCGTTAAGAGGCATGTCCAAATTCTACCTCAGAGGCTCCAAGTCTATATCCTGCAAACAAACAAAGCACATGTGTAATCTTCATAGTTGTATCACTTACTAGCAACTAAAGAAGTATATAATCAACATTTAACTATGCAAATCTCAGCATTTATATCATGCTTCATAGAAAAATAAACTATAAATGTGACACTAAAACATCAAATGGAAAAAAAAATACAATTTTATTAATATAAGAAGGAATATTACAACTGTTGGTTGGACCAAGCTTTCCCCAATCTTCTGAATCCTCTCTCTCTCTCCTCTATCTCCGAGTGTAATGATACTTGGGCTAAGATTTCTCAATGAACCTTGCCAATTATTAAGCCTCACACTCAACAATAAAGTTATGCTATGTGTTAGTATGAATCTTTCGTCGTAAAATATCACTTTAGCTACGCATAACAAATAGCCCTAACATCGATTATGGCTGCAAAATACCTTTAAGATCGCTGCACAAATTCAGATCTAAGAACAAAAGATATTAAGCAGATAAAAAATAACATAGCTCCATAGATCCAATGAACAATACAAGAAGAATGTATATGAAATAATTTTGTATTATATTAAAGAATGGGGCACCTGAGAGGAAAACAAGAAAGGTGTTTTCCAATTCTCCTCAGTGGGATGGGTTCTTGGAAGTCCTCAGTGTTTCAGACCTAGCATTTCTCTCTCTTATGGATGTGGAAAAGAAAACATAGAAGTCAATGGGAGTTCACAAAGAAAAATGGAAAATGGTGACCAAGAGAAGATCTAGAGTGATCTAATGCAATGAAGGTGGTTAATGAATGGGGGAAACCCCCCTATTTATAAAAAAATATTGGGGTGGTCTAGAACTCAGTGCATGAATAAAATATTATTAATCGAATTCTAGAAGCACCTTTTAGGAATATTTTATTATATTTGTTGGAGGGAAAAGGATTCTTGAGTTGGGTCAATTCCTTTATTTATAAATAATAAATAAATAAATGATTTATTTATCATTTTAGGGGAATGATGGGAATATAATTAAAAAATAATGGTTTATTTAATTATTTATGTATGATTTATTCAAATTTAACTAAGAATATTATTTAAATAATGATTTAAATAACTTTCTCTTAGGAAATAATTAAATAAATAAGGATTTATTTAATTAATTTCCTTGTTTTGGGTTAAATATGACCAAATAAGTTATTTTGTATGGTGAAAGCAATTTTACTTAGGGTAAAATTGGTCTTACATGGTCTACTTGGGTTCATCTAATAATAATAGGTTATATGACCAAAAAAATGGTGTAACAGATTGCCCCCCAACGTACGAGTGTTAGGAGCCAATCGTATGACCGAAGTACGTTGTAAGAACTCAATCACTAGATAGCAAAAGGGAAGTGAGAGAGAGAAGTGTAATGTTGTATGATGTGTTAAAGGACTAGACCCTAAGGAGACGAGACTTACAGGTGCAACAAGTCTCTATGAAGTGGTACCTATGCTAAAGGTGGCGGGGGAGGCATACCTATGCCCGCCGAGACAAAGTACAAATAATAAGGCACCCGAAAAACCACGAAACGCAAGAATGAAGCATGTGCTGGCCGGAACATGAGCCAGATAAATAACATGATGGATCCCACATACATGTGATGCTTGGAATAATCGTCAAGACTTATACAATAATATGGTAGTACATGAGATACAAATACACCCAAATTCCCCCTACACGCGGGGAAGGGCTCGCAACATCTGACTGATTCGTGCAAATCGAAGAGGCACTGCGAGCGGTGGAGGTTGATATCATCAAATGGGAGGAGCTGCATCAGGGGTGGAAATGAAGTCATCCGGGCATGTGGGGGGTTACCTACAGGACCACCCTCTCATGAGGGTTGAGACATCTCACACATGCCCGGGAATCACCAATAGATGTTGTTGCATCACTAGACCATCCAGTGTATAGATCACGATCATGCTGGGAAGAGCTCAAACCAATGGTACACTACCCCCTAGACCGAGTTTCTGGAATAAATGAGCTGATGTCGACAGAAGTAGGTCTACCATAGTTGAGGCAATAAGGGATCCCCAACTAAGGCATGAGGGAGAATAGTAGAGCAACGTCCAAGTAGACACTGATGATGATGATGGAATGATGAAAGGGCCAAAGGGGACCTGAAAAACATGAGTACAAAATGGTATCTCATGACGGAAATCGACACGAACAAGAATAAATATGGGGGTCAAGCGGTGCCCCAAGGAAAAGTGTTGTAAGTGAGGAAATCCGATTTGGAGAAGAGGGAAAGAAAGACTTTGTGGACAACATGTGTCCTGGTGAAGTAGTAAATGATAAAAACAAACATACGCTGGCTATCTACAAGGAGATAAAACATGCATTTCGAGTGGGAAATGCTAAGGGTAATATATCTTAAGATAGAGTGTATTGCGAGGATTAGGAAGGGGGTGGCCTTCAACGTCCTCTAAAAGATATGCCCCCTTCCCCAGATCTTTACTGATGATGTAAGGACCTAGCCATAATGAGTCAAACTTTCCATGAATAAGGGTATCGTGGGCCTGGTCGTATACTAGAACAAGGTCACCTTATGAAAGGTGTGAGGGTGTACTTTTTGGTCATACTGAGCTTTGGTGCACTTTTTGGCTGCTTCAAGAGTTTGCAATGCAACGCGACGGTCTTCAGAGGCGCGCTCAAGCATGATAAGTCGTTGTTCGAGAGGTTTGGTATCGGGAAGAATTTCGACGGCCAAGTGAAGGGAAGGGATTTCACATTCGATTGGTAAGACGGCCTCCTCGCTAAAGACAAGGTGGAAAGGAGTGAAACCGGTGGCAGTTTTAACATAAGTACGATAGGACCATAACGTTGGGAAGAGCATGAGATGCCAATTGGTTTTGTGCTTATTCACCATTCGTTGAAGCATTGTCTTAAGAATTTTGTTGACTACTTCAACTTGACCATTACCTTGGGGGTAATAGGAAGATGAATATTGGTGTTCAAAACCTAATAGGGAGAAGAGCTCATGCCAAATCTGATCTTCAAAATGTTGGCCATGGTTTGAGACTAATTGTTTGGGAACACCGAATTGGGCAATGACATGGTTAAAGAAAAAGAGGGCTGCAGTAGCTGCCGTATTGTTGAATGTGGGCATAGTTTCGGCCCATTTAGTAAAATAATCAATCGCCACGATGATATATTTGTGGTTACCAATAGATGGAGGTCGACATTCCATGAAGTCAATGGCCCATTTACAAAAAGGACCGACTGTGACGACGGGATGGAGAGGAGCGGGAGGAGCTCGCGCCTTGGGGACGAAATGTTGACAATTGGAACAGTGTTTGACTGCTTCAATGCAATCACTAAAGAGAGAAGGCCAAGAATACCCAGCCCGCATGATTTTTTGGGCCGTGGCGAGGCTGGAGAGGTGGCCACCACAAGTGCCACTATGACAGGCATTTAGGACTTGCTCGGCTTTAGCGTGGGTGAGGCAACGACGAAGGACAGTGTCTACGCCGCGACGATAAAGGTCATCGCCAATTAGAAGGTAGTGAGAGGCTTGGCGTCGGATACGTCGTCAAGCATCACAATCAAGGTGAAGGGCAAATTTTTGGGTTCGCAAGTAAGTAAGAATGTTACCGTACCAAGGATCATTGGTCGTGATGGCAAACAAATGTTCATCGGGAAGAGCGTCATTAATTGGAGTGTCTTGCGTCTGGGTAGGCAAATCAGAAATGAGTTCAGCTAGGACTAAACCTTTCTTACTTTTTGGGGTGACAAATTCAAGGTTGAATTCTTGGAGAATAACGACCCAATGGGCGTACTTCCCATTGAGGATTCGGCGACTCAATAGGAAAGACATGGGGTTGGAATCAGTCACCACCTTGGTGGAACGCATGAGGATATAATGACGCAATTTTTGGACCGAGAACACGATAGCTAGTGCTAATTTTTCTTCATGCGAGTAGGACACAGGTGGAATGGCAAGGCTCTTACTGACATAATAGATCACATGTTCGGCACCGTTATCGTCCTCCTAGATAAGGACACCAGCAACCGAATAGGTGGAAGCAGAGATGTATAGAATGAAATCTTGGTCAAAGTCAGGGGGACGGATCAAGGGAGTGGATGTGAGGGCATTTTTGAGGGCATCAAAAGACTCTTGAGCATATGTATCCCAGGCAAAAGGGGTGTGAGATCGAAGAAGTCTAAGGAAGCCGTGTGCGGTAGTGGCGTAGTCAGGAACGAATCGGCGAAGAAAATTAGCTTTGCCTTGGAGACTTTGTAGCTGGCATAAGGTACGAGGCATAGGAAGTTCAAGAATGGCTTGAAACTTCAAAGGGTCGAGAGTTATCCCGTATTTAGACACGATGAAGCCGAGGAGATGACCAGCGGGAACACAAAAGACACATTTCAAGGGGTTAAGGTGAATGTTATACTTGCGGCATCGGAGGAAAATGGTATGCAAGTCATGAAGGTGTTGCGCCCGATGCTTAGAACGTGTATTAAGGTCGTCTAAATAGGGAAGGATAATATGGGTTAAGTCATGGAAGCAATAAGAGATGGCTCATTGAAAGGTGGCATCGGCCTTTTTAAGGCCAAATGGCATGACTCGGTATGCGAAAGTGCCCCACGGACTAATGAACGTGGTTTTAAGTTGATCAGCACGACGGATAAAAATTTGGTTGTATCCGGAGAAGCCATCCATAAATGAGAGAATCTTATGCCCCACACACTCATCGATGATTTGGTCAATAAATGGTGTGGGGAAGTTTTCTTTGGGACAAGCTTTGTTTAGATCGCGAAAGTCAGTGAAAACACGAATGGTGCCTTGTTTTTTGAGGACGGGAACTGGGTTAGACACCCAAGTGGTATATTCAATGGGGTAAATGAAACCAGCCTATCGGAGCTTGTCGATTTTAGCTTTGATGGCTTCACGTCAGGAAGGATGGATAGGTCTCAACTTTTGACGAACTGGAATGGCATCAGGCCATGTGTCGATGTGATGTTCGACAATGGCAGGATCGAGTCCGCGCATTTCTGAGTATGACCAGGTGAAAACATCACAGAATTATTTGAAGAGTTTTGAGTAGGCTTCAATTTCTTCCGGAGTGAATTGGGCACCCATGATGATATGTTCTTCAATACCTGGCTTGACAGAAATGTCGATTTTGATGGTGGGAGAGATATTAGCCATGTTGCCTTCTTCGAAAGCGTCAGGTGCAGGGATGGGGTTTTTGAACCAATCAACTTTATCAGGAATGAAGTCTTTGGATTCGAGGGTAGATTGGTCACGGGATGGATGGGGGAGGAAATATGCACAATGGTGCATATCATCCCATGGAAAATCAGGGTGGGTCATGGCTTCCATGATGTCTTCATCAGACTGGAAGATGGGAAGAGAGGATGGAAGAGGTGGCCTGAGGAGGTAGAGGGATGAGACTCTTGATTGGGCGGGGAAGGGCTCACAGGTATGGTGTCATGTGAGGTGACAGAGTGAGCAGTTGAATGATTAGGCGAAGCATCAGGGGAAGGTATTACGGGGTTGGTATCCGAGAATCGCGGGGAGGAGGAAAGGTAGGAAATGGGAGTTGAAGTTTCGGTCATGTCAGTATCAGGAGGGGAAATGGTAATCGTGGTGGACAGGTGGTCTGGTGTGAGGGAAGAAGGATTACGGGCAAGGGAAGCTTCAAATTGGCGGTATGTGGCTAAAGAAGCATGATACTCGGTAGGGTGGGGGCAAAGGTGGGTATAATGGCCATGGAAATTGCATAAAGAACAAGGGTGATTGGTGTGCAAGTTCTTAAGTTTAGGGGTAAGAGAGGGTATGGTGACATGGACTTCTGGGATGTCTGATACTGGAAACGTTTCATTAACCATGGTCTTGAGAGGTGGTAATTCAGGACAGGTATGAGTGGCATGACCAACAACATCACATAGAGCACACTGGATGGGATGCTTAGGAGGCCGAGGAGGGGTAGAGTTGGGTGGGGTAGGTTTGTCTTTTGATGCACCCCCGCGAGCTTTGCTATGTTTACTTGAAGTGGTTGTAGCAGGAGGCAGTGCTTGTTGAGGTGACTGAGGTACTAGCGTAGCAAGAGAAGTGGTGGGGATTGGTTGAACCAGGGTCAAAGTAATATATGGTTTAGGTTGACCTAGCGGAGTGGTGGTGGGAGGGTCAAGATACCAGACGGGTATACCCAAGGTCAAGTTGGGGAGGGATAGGTTGGCCAAGGTAGGGAATGAATAAGCACTGGGAGAGGGAGCGAGGAAAGGGATCTGTCCAGCATGGAAATGGCCAGGAGAAATGGTGCCAAGGGGGTTGATTTCAGGTGAAGTCGACCCATGAGGATTGGTGGTAGAAGAAGATTTAGAAGGAATAAGGGTGGCTAACGGGGGTGAAGGGATAGGAGTTGGTTGAGGTTGAGGTTGTTGACTAGCCAAAGTGGGCTCTGTAAGGTTAGCCCATGATGATTGCATCATGCAAATGTTCGCCAAGTTAGGATCAGAGATGGGAGGGGAGTCGGAAAAGGTGTCGAGCAAGGAGGAGTCTTTGTAGACGCTGGGGGAGACACTGGTCAAAGAATACATAGATTGCTTGTTGGTGACAGTAGAGATGGGGGACTTAGGGGGGGTTTGAGATTTTGGTTCATGGTAAGTCAATTGATAAATGGTGATGATCCTGTCATTATGAGGGAAGAACATCTTGCGGTGGATTGCGGATGGGACAACAGACATCGCATAGGTGTAACTACACCCCAAAAGGATGTTGTAGTCAAGAGGGGCGTCGATAACTTCGATGTCAACACAAACAGTCTTGCCGGCAAGGGTGATAGGACAGTTACGGAATAAGCCAATGGGCTAGGAGGCATGGCCATCCCATGCACGAAAGGTGATGGTGGAAAGGGCCAGTTCAGGGGATCTGAGTTGTTTCCAAACCGAAGCAGACATTACGCAGGTAGATGCCCCCTCATCAATAATGCACCGAGCAACATTGGCATTTCAGATTTTCACTGGGATTTGGAAAGAAACCGATGGAGGGAGAGGGGGATGTTCTGACTGACGGGTGTAAAAAACAATCAATTGGTCATCAGCAGGATCTACAGCGCCCATGGCAGATAGTAGAGCCCTCTTTTGAGAAGGACATGACTGGAGGAGTTCCAGTGTTGAAATGGCAGTAGAAGATTGGGCCAGATCATCTACTATGCTGTATGAATGGGTAGCCAAACCAAAGTTAGCATTTCGGCGTAATGGTCCCTTAGGAGGCTTGGGATGAACCTCAGCTTTGGGCAGAGGGAGTTACAAGGGACCATTGGGTGTCGATAGAGGTTTTGTAGGACCTGACGATGGAGACTCAGAGACAAACGGAACAGGATGTGTGGAATACTGACGGGACCGAGTTTTAAGGTTGAGGTCGACAACGGGAGGTGGGTCAGAAGCCATCATGAGAATCTGGTAATCAGAGGAACCAGAAGGAGAAGGTTGAGTGGTTACCGGGGCATGAGGTGGTTGAGTGGCCATGAATCCTTGTTGCAGGAAAGGATCGGTAAACACAACAGGTTGAGAAGTAACGGGGGTGGGAGGGGTAGTAGGGGAGGAGTGTTGTCCCCGTACGGTGGCCTAAGAATCCCAAAGTTTCCGCATTTGTGGTAATAAGGGACAATCGTGAGTGTAGTGACCATAAACACCGCAACACAAACAGGGCTTATTGGTGCGAAGTGGCCTGTCCGGCTTGGGCTGAGAGCTCTGTGGTTGGTTGGCAGTGATAGGGTCGATAGTGGAAGGATTGGGTCCACGATTACCAGAAGCGGATTGATTGCCTCTTCTCCTTCTTTGAGAAAGAGGAAAACTAGGTGCTCCCTGCTGTGCAAATACTTGCCCTAGAGGGGGTAGTAAGTGCGGTTGTGGGGGCGGAGAAGGCAAGGGAGTGGGAGGTCAGAATGCTGGAGGAGCTGGGACACCAAGTTTTGGATAAGGATAAGGAGTAGGGTGGGCAACAGTAAGGTAAGTAGGGGATGGGCAAAAGGAGGAGGCATGTCGTAGCCTGAATACATGCTACTTGGAGGGGAAAAAATGCTGGAGGGGCTGGCCCCTAGAGGAAAACCATGGCCCAGAGGGGGTTGGGTAGAGGTATGTGGTAGGGCTCCAACGATACCGTCGGCAGAATGATATGCCCCCGAGGAATTAGGGCCACCGGGTTTGGGAAGGTCAGGAAGGACAGTATAAACATAACCAGATTGGGCGTAGATAAGCTCATACTTCAAGGCTATTTGGAGGGCGGCTTCTTCGGTTTGGGGAAATTGGGATGCGACATCTTTGCCAATGGGAGGTAAAAGGGAGCGAAGGAACCAGTCCATGTAAACCCGATCTTCAAAGGGGGGAGCACGGCACAAGCTCCATCTTCACCACCATTCCTGGACATGAGCAGAAAGGTGGGTCGAAGAGGATTGATGGAAAGAGGTTAAAAGCTCAGTCCCAGTGTCGTATCGGAGGGGGAGCTGGAAGCAGGATAAAAAGGCTTGGGTAATGGTCGCAAAAGTGGTATGGGAGGAGGTGGCCCATTCAACATACCATTTAGAAGCGTCGCCTGTAAGCGTGCGTTGGAACAATCTAAGATGGATGGAGTCATCGGTGATGGAATTAGAGGAGCACCACATGTGGAAAGATCGGATATGGTTAGAGGGATCTTCGCTAGCAAGGCCTTCGAACTTGGGAATGTCGGAGGGGAGCTTGGTTGGCATAGCAAGCCAACTAACATCGTGGCGGATAGGATCGTTAATCAGCTGATTGAAGTCGGGGAGACTAAGGCCGGCCATATAAGGGAGTAATGGGGTAGTCGAGGTAGGTCCTGAGGTGGTTCCACTAGAAACAGACCTAGCAGTAGTATTGGGGTTACTGCTGGTGGTAGGCCCTGAATTAGACATGGTGAAAGTGACAGGGGGAGAACCAGGAGGGGGAGAACCCGAACAATCAGAGGAAGAGTCAGAGTGCGGACTTGGGGAAAGAATTACTCGATGACGAGGGGAAGGAGGAAGTCGACCAAGTGGAAACTGAGGATGAAGGCCAAGAAGTCTCCGGGAGAGGCACCTTGGGGGCGTAATGATGACGGGAAGAAGGAAACCGACAAGGGTAGGAAGGGAAAAAATCAAGTGAGGTCAAGGGCAGAAAGGTGCAGTGACAATTGATTTTAAAGTATTTTCCAGGCGGTGTTAACCAGGTGCTTATTCACTTAGGGTCAGTGTGTGGCGTGCGTTAATTTTAATTGTTTAAACCCAGAATTTTTGAGAGTAAAAGAAAAAGTGTGTTGCGTAATGGAAAAGAAATCTGCAGTAAATAAAACTGAAAAAACATGAAATTGACAACTAAAAATGCAGCAAGCTAACCCAAGAAGGTGGGTCTCCCAAAACTAGTCGTTAAGAGGGAAAAACTAGGCAAACCACGCTAAAAAGAGGCCAAAAGATCTAAGGTACGGAGGGACTGGGATCGAAAGGGTTAGTCTGCTGAAAAGTGGTGCAGAGAACAGCAAAGAGGTGGAGGCAAGGTTGCTGCTGAAAAGGAGGAGATTAGCTAAAGATATAAGGGACAAGGAAGTGGCCTTAGAAATGAACCCAAACAAAATGAGATGAGGTGTTTTGAGAGGGAAAAGAGCTGATCTAAAGGGATCTGAAAAGGAGGAATCAAATCTGAGAAAAATAGGGCGGAAACTCTGTAAATTCACACTTTTGAAAACAGCAAAGGCTTGCCCAGAAAAGGTGGAGGGTACTAGAGCCCTAAGGGGCAAGATTCCCTCTTGGTTGAGTGGAGCAGATCAGAAATAGGTCCAAACGAGCAGAGACAGAGGCTGGAAAACCCTGACAGAAGCTTCAAACAAACCCATAAAAAGTGCTGAAAAATGTGCAGAAAAAGTGCAGGTCGCACGTTCTGACCTGTTTTCAGTCCAGGTCGCAGGTTTGGGGCAGAAAAGTGTGCCCTGAGGCTCAGGTTGCACTTTTTGGTCCAATAAGTGCGACCTGCAGATCCGGCTGTCTTGGCTGCAGATTTCAGAAAAATTTTGTCGTCTCAGCTGCGGCTGATGTCTGTCACCTGCGCAATAAGGCCAGAAACACACGGAAGTTAAAAATTTGACTGTTTAGATGGTTTTAGGGGTGAAAATCACCATAAAAATAGGTAAAACAAAAAATGGAAGAGAAACCCTAGGGTCTGAAACAGCTGGATATGCAGGAATAGATAAAACGACAGTGGTCGCAAAAGAAAACCCGTGTGGAGTCGCCAATTGTTAGTATGAATCTTTCGTCATAAAATATCACTTTAGATACGCATAATAAATAGCCCTAACATCGATTATGGCTGCAAAACACCTTTAAGATCGCTGCACAAATTCAGATCTAAGAACAAAAGATATTAAGCAGATAAAAAATAACATAGCTCCATAGATCCAATGAACAAGACAAGAAGAATGTATATGAAAGAATTTTGTATTATATTAAGGAATGGGGCACCTGTGAGGAAAACAAGAAAGGTGTTTTCTGGTTCTCCTCAGTGGGATTGGTTCTTGGAAGTCCTCAGTGTTTCAGATCTAGCATTTCTCTCTCTTATGGATGTGGAAAAGCAAACATAGAACTCAATGAGAGTTCACAAAGCAAAATGGAAAATGGTGACCAAGAGAAGATCTAGAGTGATCTAATGCAATGAAGGTGGTTAATGAATGGGGAAACCCCCCCTATTTATAACAAAATATTGGGGCGGTCTAGAACTCAGTGGATGAATAAAATATTATTAATCGAATTCTAGAAGCACCTTTTAGGAATATTTTATTATATTTGTTGGAGGGAAAAGGGTTCTTGACTTGGGTCAATTCCTTTATTTATAAATAATAAATAAATAAATGATTTATTTATCATTTTAGGGGAATGATGGGAATATAATTAAATAAATAATGGTTTATTTAATTATGTATGCATGATTTAGCATCCAAATTTTAACTAAGAATATATTTTAAATAATGATTTAAATAACTTGTTCTTAGGAAATAATTAAATAAATAAGGATTTATTTAATTAATTTCCTTGTTTTGGGTTAAATATGACCAAATAAGTTATTTTATATGGTGAAAGCAATTTTACTTAGGGTAAAATTTGTCTTACATGGTGTACTTGGGTTCATCTAATAATAATAGGTTAGATGACCAAAAAAATGGTGTAACACTCTGGACACGATCAACCTTTTGACCTTTGACTAAGAGCCCAAACCTCCAATTTATAAGAATTTTGGAGGACAGACCTTGCCAATCTTCTTAATCAGTTTGAATAGGGAAAAATCATGATGTTTCCTTGCTTTTACTTTATTTTGACCTCTTTGGATGCTCAGTTGGGTTTATTAATCTCCAATCAAAGGCCTATGCCACAGGTTGCTGCATTTTGGACTGACTCCTTTGATAAAAAAGAAGGAAATGTCAGTTAGTTACTGGGGGATTTTTCGCTTTTATTCATGAAAACATGGGTAACACAGCCCTTTAGGTAATACAATGCCTTAACCTAGGTGCTAACACTCCCTCTGAAAGGCTGGGATGCATTATAACTCGACTTGGCTGTCTCTAGGTTGCGTTACCTTGGCAAAATGGGTCTTTTTCTAGGTCCTTTTCTTCCTTCCATGTTTCCTTCTCCTATGAGCTAATGAGGAGGTCATTTTTCCTGTAATAGATGACCCCTAAAGTGTGAGGTCAGAGGTGAAGACTATGACCAAAATAATTTATAATATGTGTAGTAGAGTGAGAGGAGTTAGAGGACCGAAGAAAACCTGAAACAAGAACATATGTCAGAAATATAAGTATCTATCCTGTGTCAGGCATTCCCATGCTCAGTAATTGTATCAAAATTATTTCTCCAAAAAAGAGATATGACCAGTATGTCCACTGATAAGCACAATGTGGAATCTTGTGTCATGATAGGATCAATCTGATAAGTTGTGACCAAAAACAATATCGCAGCTTGGGAGAGGAAACATAGCTGAATGATGTAATGCTCAACCCAAGGTCTTGGTCACCGCTTCAGTAAACTGCATATTTCTGGACATGTGAATGAAGGAGTTGTAGTTGAACATGTGGGAAATTTTTTGATTACTAGTCAATGATGAAAACTGTTAACAGAAACGAGGATGGCCATAGATAAGGATGATGGTCTCCAAGATGCACAGTACAATATAACGAGTTTGAATAAATGGTGTTGATTTCGAACACTCGTAGAATCATTCGACTGGGAGTCAGTGATGAAAACCCCCAATGAAACACAAGGTAACCTGCCACTGAGGTCTAAAAGTTCCAGAGTACTGATATGTTTCAGGATTAACTTCCTATATAAGATGTTGAAGTCAATAGGAAGAGATATGTCAAAAGGTAGGCAATGAGGCGTCCTACATAAGTTGACATGAAATGAGAAAAGATGATTTTTTTTTTAAGATAGTCAAGAGAAAATGGTAGTAACTGATGATGACAAACTATTTATGGCATATGCTGGCTTAGATGATACATGAAGTAGTAGATAGTGAGATCTTCTTGAATAATAGAAGGCACAGTAATAGGGTACTAGGAAGCTTAGGATTATGAACACCAAAGAGTGTCAGGATTCACCAATGCAGGGACATCGACATACAAAGGCTAAACTCATAGAATGGTAGGTTAGGCTAATTGCGAGTGAATTTTCTGGGAAGTTCCATGTTGAATATTTTTGCTGCCAAATTGACTTTCAAAGTGTAATAGAATAAGTATCCACTTTGTCCAAAAAAATTCCCCATATGATTAATTTTAACGAGTCTAGATGAGTAAAATCAGTGATCTTTTCATATTTAGCGAGTCTGAAAAACATCATAAAAGACAACTCCAGGGGGGTACCTTTGTCATGGTTGATGACCGGGTGTGACAAAGGGAGAACAGTATGCCCGGAATAGTTCCTTTTCAGTAAGTTAGTCCATTGAATCCAGATAAATTGATAAACCTATGTTCAATGGACATATACCTCATTTTTTTATGAGTACGAGGAGACAGAGTAAACTCAATATTCTTTGTGAAGTTTTATAGATTCAGACAAATAAAAACTAGATCATCTCCATGAAATTTTAACGAGCTCGATGGAGAAAAACTCGGTGTCTTTTTCGGTTTTTTAATGAGCTAGAAAAATATGGAAAATAATGGCTCATAGTTCTTCATCGTGGTAGTTTAACGAGCATGAAGAAGGAAAATCGGGGTATTTTCCAGTCTTATGAGCTAGAAAAAGCCCCTAAAAATAAGGCTCCTTCTGAGTCGAACATGGTCAAATCTGCATATAAACAATGACAATTCATCAGAGCATCAGTGACTTTAATAAACCTAACAGTTGCAGCAAAAAATAGTGGAAATTTACCAATTTTAACTGACTATTTGAGTGAGTCATACCTCCAGAATGTCCATAAGAAGGAAAAATACCTTCATTTCCACCATTTGAGTGTTGTGAAAGAGCTCTGGAGTGAAAAAATAGGTGGAACTTATGATGTCGATTGTGGGAAATCCGAGCAACGGTTTTCGATTCCGCGAGTTCCAGGAAAGAGCTTGAGGTTTAGCTAGATTTCCATTAGTGTTTTTACAATTTTAAATGGCCAAAAATTTGATTTTGAGCAAGGCCTAAACATTTTAGGTGGGTAACGCGAGTGCCTAGTGCTAGGGTCATGTTATACGCACTTCCTGTTAAGGGGCAGTGCATTAGCACACCTTGTTCTGCAGTAGGCCCTACATTAGTCAGCCCAAACAAAAATTAAGCTTGGTTTTCTCAATCCTAAAGTGATTTGGTCTACAATTGATCCATTCGAAACTTGATTTGTGCAGGTGTTAAGTTGTTACCATGAGTATTTTGCATGAGAGAGAACACGAACAAGACGAACATGAAATGGTCACCGATATGGAAACTTTGCTTGTTCTCCATAGATGTGGGTTACTAAAGTATGCCATATTAGAGATGATGAAGGGGTAGGAAGACCTTCTAATCTAGATACTCCAGCGGTGGGATGATCAACAATATTTTTTCCACATCGAGGGTCATGAACTCACGATAGTGAAGGAAGACATCTACTTTCTGACCGACCTATCATGTAGAGCGCCGAGGCCCAATCTGATAGGTTCCAGAGCTGATCCCTGCACCACTATGGGGTTGATCTAGGATCACTGTACAAAAAATATTGTGATGATAAGTAACCAAATTCCTATAGCACGGTTTGCCTCAAGACTGACGAGGTATATTTTCTGGATGATCGTTCTCTTGGCAGGGGCCAAGGGTCGAGACGTGGCCACCAAGGCCCAGGTATTACTAGCGATGGATTGCCTACAGCCGCAGGTATTTGATTGGTGCGAAGGCGTTTTCCGTTGGGTTCGAGAAGAATTGAGAGAATGTAATACTCAGTCCCAAAGAAAGTTTGGGTTTGGCACAATGATTGTTTCCTTCATACTATAGAAAGTGATATTTATGAGGCCAAGGATCATCATGGATGTTGCGAGACCACGAGAGCTTAGATAGGGACATTGGTCTGCCTTGATGTTGCAGACTGGAAAGGGTGTGATCCACCATTTCTTTGGTGATGGATTCTTCGAGTGGTTGAATGGCCAGATCCTAATGATTGAAGATTATCCCTATGCAGGGATTAAATTCACAAGAGATACAAAAATGATATTTCCACCAGGCACTCAGTGGGGGCTAATAGGTAAGAAGAAAAAATTAGTTTCTTAAGTATTTTTTGTCTTTTAAATGTTTATGCAATTTTTTTTGTTTAATGGGTGAAATTTTTTTTTGACATGAAGCTTATTGCTTGACACATATGTGGAACCCATCTGTCCAGATGGAGCTCCTCGCTCTGTACGACGAGGAATGTAGCTACCTGAGGTTGGAGTAGCAACAGAGGTCGCAGCAGCCGCCGAAGAGGGCGATGATACACACAGTTTGCACAAGGTTACCAGGAACCTCGAAGGATTGATCATGGGTGTGTCACCTCTTCCCATGAGGGACATCTGCATTCATCTATAGCAACACACAGTGGGTGTTCTGGAGAGATTCTTGGTGCCTCTGATGAGGTTATCTAGAGCATTTATTTGCTACCATGAGCAGCAGGCTCAGTAGGATTAGATGATAGATGTATATATGTCAAAGCAAGGCTTAGAAGAGCCAAATTTTGTAAAACACCCCAGTTTTGAAGAGTTTTTTGACGTAAATTGATTGGACACGACATACATATATGCATACAGATATGTTTGTGATTTTGATCTTGTATTTTTTATTTTTTATGTACTTTTTATGATGAAAAAAAATATGCACTCATGCATGACTCTTTCTATAATAAATGCGACAAACTCCAATCGAACACATAATTTGCTAAAAAATAAACTAATGTATTCGATTATCTAGGAATATTTTCAAAATTAATGAATTGAAATTGACATTCCAGAAGTCATACCCTTAAGTAATAATGTAACAAGACTGGATGTCGGATGTGATAAAAGTTGTTCAAATGCATTACAACTAGCTACAAATCTAACCTGACCACCAAATTGGAGATGCCGTGAGATGCAACTTCCATGAGGAGTTGTATCACCAATATGTACTCAGTAATATTTTTGGTGGCATCGCCAAGAAAGATTCCCCTAGAACAAATTAGTTCTGACTCAGGTTTGTAGAGGACCCAAGCAGCTGATGCAATGTGATGTGTGTGATGACTGGCACCTTCTGCATATCGAACATATGGCAAGGGTCATGAAGACATATGTGTAAAATAAGAGAGCCTATATGAGAAAAAACACTCAAAAACCCAAAATATCCAAACACACCAAAAAAAGACAAAACCTATATACATAAAATTACAAAGCATATGCCTAGTGGGATGCTAGGCTAAATACTTCTTCCGATAGAGTCCGTTGAGGGGCAAGTGATTGAATCTCAAAATCGATTGGAAGAATTTCTTCCAGACCATATTCTAGTTGGAATGGCGTGAAGCCTATAGGAGTCTTCACTAATGTTCGGTATGCCCATAACGCGATGTATATCTTCTAACTACATGTGGTTTTATGGTTGCCGACTAACTGATGAATCTTGGTCTTGAGGATGCCATTTAGGGCTTTGACTTGACCGTTATCTTGGGGATATTAGGACAAATACTGATCTTGTAGGAAACCTATATTGGAAGTTAACTCCATCATCATTTGGTTCTGAAAGTGTGAACCATGATCTGTGAAAATCGAGCAGAGTAAACCGAAACGGTAGATGACCTGATTGGATAGGAAGAGAGTGGTTGTTTCTCCATCGACTAGAAAAGTGGGAATGGCTTCAGCCCATTTTGTGAAGTAGTCGACCGCAAATATTATGTATTTGTGTCCATCAACAAAAGTGGGATTGCATGTGATGAAATCTATTCCCCATTTAGCGTAAGGACCGACGGAGATAACCGGATGCAGAGGAGTAGGATGGGAACACATTTTCTTCATAAAAATATGACACAGATGACACTTATGGACCATTGTGACATAGTGTTAAAACAAAGTGGGTCAATAGTATCTTGCACATAAGATTTTATGGGCAGTAGCTATGCCAGAAAGATGACCACCGCATGCCCCAGTGTGGCATTCATTTAAAACATGTTTTTCCTCATTAAGAGTGCGACAGTGTTGAAGAACGGTATCGACACCACGACGATACAGAGTATCGTTCAGTACGAGATAGTGTTTCACTTGGTGACTAATGCAACGACGGTCGTTTGATGTGAGAGTCAGGTGGAACCGTTGAGTTTGGAGGTAGAAAAGAATTTCCCCATACCAAGGATCAGTAGAATCGACTAGAGAGACATATTCATTAGGAAATGGATCATGTGTTACTTCCTCTAGGTCAATTCTGGGAAGGTATGAAAGTAATTCGAAGAAGACTAGAGATTTCTTAGCTTTGGCAGCAACGAAAACCAAATCCAACTATTGGAGGATTACAATCCATTTGGAATATTTTCCTCCAATGATCTGACGGGACAAGATGTGTCGCATGGGATTCTCCAAAGAAATTATGGTAGTCTATCGTAGCAATATATAGTGTTGGATGCGGGTGACAGTGAAGACCACCACGAGAGATAGTTTCTCCACATGTGAATATCATAATTCAGGTCCGACGAGACCTTTTGACAGATAATAAATCACATCCTCACTGTCCTCATCGTGAACTTGAACCAAAACAATATCTAGCAAGGATGGTGAGGCTACCAGGTAGAGGATAAAGTCACGCGAATAGTTGGGGGCACTAAAAATTAGGGCAGAAATGAGTTCCCATTTCAGGGTGTCAAACGATAGCTGAGCTTGATCATCCAACAGATACGGTACCCATTTCTTGAGTAAGCTTATGAAGCCTTTAATTATCTTAGCATAGTTTACAATGAGGTGATGTAAGAATTTTTCCTTCCCTTGCAAACGTTGGAGTTGCAGAATGGATTGTGGCACACGTAATTCAAAAATTTCCTTAAGCTTAACTAGATCAACCCTAATCCCATGCTTGGAGGTAATGAAACCAATAAAATTTCTATACTTGACAAAAAATACTCACTTATTTGGATTCAGACGTATGTTGTATAACCTACATCGAGCAAATATTTCTTTAAGATCTTCAAGGTGATGGGCTCGTTTGTTGGAATGAGCTAGAAGGTCATCCAAGTAAGCTTGTACAATGTGTCTGGTATTGTGAAATGCATAGTCCATGGCCCTTTGAAAAAATTTTCCCACATTATTTAGACCAAATGAGAGTTTACGATACACAAATGTGCCCCAAGGATAGATGAAGGTGGTTTTATGTTGGTCATCCTTTTTAATCGCTATCTACTTATATCCCAAAAATCCATCCATGAAGGAGAAAGATTCATATCTAGCACAATCGTCGAGAATCTGATCTATAAATAGAGTAGGATAATTGTCTTTTGGATAAGTGGCATTCAGATCACAATAATAAACACAAAATTAGATGGTGCCTTATTTCTTATCTATGGGAACCAGATTGGATACCCATTTCATCAGAGGAATGGGATAGATGAAACCAGTGTGTAAGAGTTTTTCGACTTTTGTTTTGATAGCTGCTACTTTGTGAGGATGGATAGGTCAGATCCTTTGCTAGAAAGGCTTGGCATTGTCATAAATATTGATTCCGTGCTCGACTATAGAAGGATCTATGATGGAAATTTCATCATAAGACTAAGAAAAAACATCACATAACTCCTTGAAAAGTGATGTGAAGCATGCAATTTCCTTCAGACTGAAATCCGCTCCAATCTATATATTTTCCACAATACCCATTTTGACCGAGATATCTATGAGCATGGTATTGGAAATATTTGCCATGTTCCCTTCCGCATTGATAGTTTGAACAGTCGTGTAAGAGGAGGGAACGATCTTAGTTGGGTCAAAAGACGATATTTGAATAGTGGTCACATCTGAATCAGACATTGAAGCACGATGGTGAAACTCACCCCAAGGTCATTCCTATAGAGACATGATCTCTAGGATAGCTTCATCCATAGGCATGAATTCATCAAGGATATCCTTAGAAGTAACTATGGTCGGCAAGAGGGTGGTACCATTGGTCGAGACCAAAGCAGTGGAGGGTTCAGATGTTGATTGGATGGCTTGATAAGCCAACACAGCTAGTGATAATGGCATCTGATCTATGCAGAATCAATTTATGAAGGCGTCGGTAGGATCCAGGGATTGATAGAGCCATCCGAGATGGTGGGTATCATTGAAATAATGTGTGGAACCTCAGGTGTCGGGAGAGGAAAACAACCCATCAGGGAAGATGCCTTCAGAAGATAGGTACTGACACTGACATTAAAGTCAACAACGCCTCCTGGGTGCATTGCTTGTAGGTAATGTGGAATAATCAGGGGTGAGAAATGATAGCTGGTCCACTGTAACTATCTTCCCATCCAATGGGAAAAGGATGAGTCAGAAAACTGAAGAGACAATGGTAGTCATCACGTAATACCAACTATGAACTAACAAAATATTATAGTCAAGATGACGATCTACGACTTCTATGTCCACAATTATCATTTTCCCACTAAGTGTAATGGGGTATCTAGCAAGGTAGCCTTTTAGGAGGAAGGTGTGGCCATCGAAAGATTTGAGGGAGTTTGACGGCGGAGACAAAGTAGGAGAACCCAAAGCGAGCCAGGACGTAGTCTAAATTATGCAGGTCGAAGTGCCTTTGTCTATGACAGTGCAATGGATTGGTCTCCCTTTCGACACAACTTGAACCTGGAAATAAAGCTATTCCGAAAGGAAATGTTTTCATTTTTCCATGTTGAATATGGCTAGCATAGAATCCTGGGAGTCAATTTCACCAATGGCCGATAGCAAGGCTTTCCTTTTCACTGGGCAGGTTTGCAATACTTCGAGTGCAGACATGTCTGAAAGTGCTTGCGCTAAGTATTCTAAAATGTTGTATTTTTTGGAAACATGTGCAGAGGTGTTATGATTCGTGCATCGAAGGGTCCCTTTGGGGGGATGAAAGGCAAGGTCAGCTGCAGGCCTTTCAATATGCAGATTGTTAGGCAGTGGTGGATTCGAAATTGAACCAGGTTCGTGAGCCTCAATGACTATATTTCCATAGATTTTAGCTCGGGTTTGGAGTTCAACAATATCCATGCCATAAATGGCATATGATCCTTCACCGGAAGGATGAGTACCACGATTTCCCCTTCGGGGGGGGGGGGTTGTGGCAGGTTTGCAACCATGTGTTGTTGTTGCTATTGTGGATTAAGAAAGGGATTGTGAAGGATGGTAGGTGTCCACCCAGAGTCCTTTTGCATGATAAAATCTATGCATTCCTGCAGTCAAGGACATTTATATGTCAATTTGTCCTCCGCAAAAATTTTGCAAGGGAATCTCAAAGGTTTCTCGTTTCCTTTTTCATTTTTAGCAATGTTTCTCTGATTTGGATTATTCTGAGTGTTGGGATGCTCTTCATAAGGAGAGGTATTTTTCGTATTCTTCTTGTTCTTTCCACTAGGTTTTTGTGTAGATGGCACAAAGTGTACCTCAGCGGTGGAGAGAGCAGCGGATTGGGTTGGGGTGGTGGCAGCTAAAGATGGCTGGAAAGCTTGCCCACTGAGCTGTTTTACAACTATACGAGAGGTTGTGCCAACGAGGTCATCAGCATGTGCTCAGGGTAACTGAGTAGCGGGAGGATTCGAGTTGCCAGGGGCATGGGTGAGTAACTCATACAGTGTTCCATATTGTAAGTATATGAGATCTAGTTGCTATGCACGATAGATGGATTGGTCTTCCGTGATTGCACCATACAAGAAAACATCTTTATCAAGGGGTGGAAAGAGTGACTTACAAAACCAATTCGATAATAGATGATACAGGATTGGTGCTTTGAATAACCTCCACCTACGTCTCCATTCATGAATGTGGTCAAAGATATGGGTGGTGGTGTCTTGGCGCAACGAGGTTAATATTTCAGTGCTGGTTTTGTATCGGATATGTAGCTGAATTTTTTCAGAAATTTTGTTGGTAAGGCACCAAAAGTATTGACTGCAGCGTATGGTAACTCGATGTACCATTTGGCAGCGTTTCCAGTGAGAGTGCAGGGGAAAATTCTGAGTCGGATACTATTGTCCACCATGGAGTTAGAAACAGACCATAGATGAAAGGTGGTGATGTGTGTAGCTGGATCCTCCCCTTGTTTCCCTTTGAACTTAGGGATGTCAGATGGAATCTTTTGTGGTACTGGAGGCCAAAGCAGGTTATGATTGATAGGATCATTGGTCAATTTATATAGATCAACTATGTCTAAAGCTACCAAAAATGGAAATTATGTGGTTGCCCCCAAGTCTAACCAAGGAGGTGTTGGCTGACCATTTGGACCATAGGGTCTGCCCACCAAAGTGTTACCAACAGGATAAGTGGGACTCTCTTTATAAAAATTTCCAGTGAGTGGAGATGTAGGGATGTAGAGTTGTTGTCCATAGGGGATGCTGTACTAGGGGACAAACGGCTGGTTTCCCCCTTTCCCCAATTAGTTTTGGGGAAGGGTCGCCCATATAGACGGGATAGAGTTAGCTTGTGGCATACTACTATTCACATAATTGACCATCGACATAGACCCTAAACCATAATTTTGACCACTAAGAGGAATGACATTAACAATCGATGGACCTACTTGTCCCACAGAATGTAGGGGTGCCGAAGTGCCCCCAAGAATACAAGTGTTGGTGACACTGCCCCCTGGCATAGTAGTTGTTGGCCCCTTGTGATTTACAAGATCGGCAAGAGTAAACGCTGCAAGGGGCCACATCAGAACCACTTTGGAATCCTAGGACCTAGCCTTCCTGGATTCGGAGAGGGATATCTCTATGAAGTGTTTTCAAAGGATATATCTTTATGCTTTGTTTATGATATTAAGCTAGTTATGAAGCTCAGAGAAATTGTTTGTTTTTTTTGGATGGATATCATTAACTGAAGAGGTCAATTGAAGGGTGAAGGTGAGAATAGATTGAAGAATGTTTCAGCTGAAAGGATAGGTCAAGAAACAGTATCAACCCATTGGGCTATGGAGTCACAAAAGGATTTCATTGTACAACAATTCTTCAATGGTTTCCATAGGGAAAGTCATCTATGTCAAAGGATATTTTTTAGATTGAATTGTAATATGAAAAATTAAACTGTTGTGAAAGAAGAAAAGATAAAACCAATTAAGAATCTAAATTCACTAAGACAAGAAAATCCTTTCAAAGTAACTGTTTGAAGCAAGCCAAAGGATAGGGCAAACCATAGAATTCTTTGGAAAAACTCTTATTAAAGCACACTTTTCAAACAAGAATCCAGTAATCCTAAGACTACTTTCAGAAAGGAGAAAACACATAAGAGAACAAGGAAAGTAGCCTAAGATCAGACAGAAACTGTGAATCTAGCCTACTTTCGACATACTCTCAAGGGATCTTTCAAGGCAACTGTTAAAGACTAGCCAGAGGATAGGGCAAACCATAGACTTCCTTGGGTTAACTCTACTTAGAAAACCTTGAAAAGAACATTCAAAAACAATATCTCAAGTTTTACTCAACAAGACATGGGCTCACCAACATTTCTTCACTAGTTATACTCTATTGAATCATTTATGAAATAACAAACTGGAAAAAACTGAAGGGCAATTAAGAATCCTCCAATCAGACCTTAGCAGAAGAAAACATAAAGATAAAGCTTTCAGATAGAAATACAGTACTTCTCAGTAAATCCTACTCTAAATTTTCTATTCTTTATCAGAGAAAATGGATAGCATGTAAAACATAAGGAAAGAAAAAAATAGGGAGAAATAACATCACCATTAACATAGACCAAGATCCCATGAATCAACTTGTATTATTTATGTTCAAACCAGTTACATAATTCAAGTCCAACAGGTCTCTAGAGCTCAAAACTTCTCTTCTCAACCTAGTATTCTCCAACTACTCAACAACATTTCAACAGCTTCAGCAACTATCTTACACCCAATGATAATCCAACCAACAATAATAATGAACTCCTCATACAGTACTTATAGTTAAATGAGGAGGTGGATTGAAAGAAAGGGTCTCTAATGGTTCATAAATGATATAGTTTAATTTTTTTGACCTTCGAGACCATGCAAGGCCCAAGGTAAAAATGTATTTAAGTCTAACTCTGCATAATGAATTTTTACATTAACTCTTTTGAACTACTTGGTTGCTTTTGTTGACTTTTAGGCTTTTTAGGTAGGCTTGTAATAAATTTTGAGTTGTCATTGGAAATATCTCTAACTTGGAGTAACTTTATGAATCTTTTGAGGCAAATTAGGCCTATAGGTGGCATTTTGATCCTTTGGAGAAGTAATTTCTTCACTGATTTATGCATTTGAAGCACTCCTTCTTGCTGATCTGTCTGTTTGGTGACTTAAACTCTTATTAGGCCTTTGATTTAGATTTATGCCTTCTTTAATCATCTTCTGCTTTTATCACTTTTGCTGACTATTTTGACTTCGATTAATCTATCTTTACACTGTGTGCTTTATCATTAATCTGTTGGTTTAAGCTTTAAATCTCCTGGCTTATGCTTTAATCTTTAACTTTCACTGATCTTCTTTGTTTTTCTTTTGTGTACAGGTGGCTTGGCTTCCTTCTGCACTGGAGGGTTTCTGTGATTACATCGATGGTCATGAAGCATTGATCAAATGCTCGGAATCAAACCTCGGATCCATTTTCTGCATATTTAAACCTCAAGGATCGTCATCCTGGGGTTTTCGCCACTGATATTTGGCTGTGGGATGGCCTGTAATACTTTGGCCGCCATTAAACCTACAACTTTAAACAAAAAACATGTTATAAAACCTATGTTTTTAAGGTTGAACTAATCTCAGAGGTTTGAGGGAGGCGGAGGAGCGTTTGCAGAGGAGGGAGAATGCATGGAGGAGGGTTCTTTTACGAAAACCAGGAAGACTAGGGTTTAATTTTGAATTTGGGCGCGGAAAGAGCGAAGGTGGTTTTGCAGAAAACCGACAGTTTTCACGTGGATTTTTGGCGGTTAGCAGTTTTGGGTTGAATGAATGCGATTCCATTCAACGGTGGACGCATTTCCAGGGCAAAACCACCCATTTCCTGTAGAAATGGGGCATTAACCCGTAGGAATTAATTGCGCACGAAAATGACTATAGACCGTCGGATCTGGGGGAGCTAGATTGATGGCAAGGGATGGGCGCGATCTGTGGAGATGTGCGGCAGAGGGGAAAGGAGGAGGATAGATGTCATGCAGGGATTGGATGGTGTTTGGAAAAGTGGGCAGTGGGCCAGTTGAGTGATGTCAGCTCCTTTTTCAGGAGCGGGGGTGTTATCGGTGGATTTGGAATTGTGGGTCAATGGGAGCCGTTAGATCAGAAAGATCAATGGTTGAGATCTCTTTAGAAGGAACGTAGTCGGGGTGGGTAGAATGAGAAACGAAGGGGGATTAAATGAGTGGGAGAGGTGGTCATATGGAGAAAGAAGGACCGAAGGCTTAAGCCCACAGGGGCTTAAGACCTAACTGTAATAAAAGGGTCGGAGATAGGAATAAAAGGTAGGTTTTGGGCCCTTTTAGTGGTTCCGATAGGTATAAAAAGAGGAAATTAAACCAAATAAGGAAATTTAATTAGGTTTAAAGGGGTTTTTATGGGAAATGAGGTTTAATGAAGAGAAAAAAGGACTTTTTAGAGGAAAAATGATGGGTTAGGATAGGTAAAAATGGATGAAACAGTGGGTGAAAATGATTTTATGGGATGATGGAAAATAGCTTTGAAAACAATTTCTTTTTGTCTTGGCAGGGTACTTCAGGGGCTTTGAGTGAAGATTTCAGTGGAATGATTCTTTTGAAGATAATGAACATAGTGGGCTTTCAAGAACTCACAGTTTTTCATAAAATTTGTTTCTTGAAAGCTAAGGAACCTATTTAGCCATCATGAGGTATAACAAAATTTATAGATGGCTAACAGTGGCTCCACTTGGGGAGGGCAGCTCCTTGGAGGTGTCAAGAACCTCAAAGATAAATCTCTGGAAAGTAGAGCAGTGCCTTGTTTTTTTCTGCACTTTGACAACCTCTTCCTTCTTTAATCATGTTGCTTTAAAAGATGATTAGTATTTATCATAATCAAATTATTTTCTCCCTCATTTCTACCTACACATCCTACTTGTCCTAACATTTTTTCTTCAGTGGGTGCACTTAGACTTGCAAAACCTTTCAACATAATTTTATTCTTTTATTTGAAAGCAGTAAACTAATCTATTTCTACCCTTATTTCTTCCATGAGTTCAGATTAGACAGTTGAACTCAGTGATTCTCTACCTATTCTAAGTCACTGTCAAGATTGAGCTATTTGACAGTTTTTATTCTTTATTTTCTAAAACAAGAAATTTAAAACACAGTCAAATCAGGATTAGATAGCCTAATTTTCTATGGGGGCTATGACATTATGTACAAGTTGCACATAGAATTTATTTGCAGAAAATTTAAAAAAAAACTTTGAAGGCTTAAGATCTGAAATTTTGTAAGCATCCTTCCTTCTTTCTTTGGCTCAGGGTTTGATCTTTTTGGAGCCATTTCTCTTTCCTTTTCTTGGTTCAGATTTTGAGTTTGTTAGAACCATTTCTTTTCTATCCTAATCTATTCTACTAATAAGCCAAGATTTACACTATTTGGAAAGTCTGTTTTTACTAACCTATCAGCACAAAATTGAAATTTACTTAGTCATGATTAGGCTGTATGACTAAATAATTGTTTCTCAAAGTAGTGGCATTTGAGCTTGCACACTTTCAGATTTTTCTCTATTTTGGTATGGGGCTGTACCTTTCTTCTTTTTATCTGCCCTCTTTTTCTTATTTCTCTTGTTTTTGTATTTTATTTTCAAACTTTCTTTCAAGCAATGTTATTTACAATGTATTACAAAGAACTTTGAACAAAAATATTAACAAAAATAATGTTTGAGCATTCTTCCATTGACAGGACCTCCAAAAAGTTCAGCACCATCCATCTCTTGAAGAAAAAATGCATTGTTGACAGTAGCAGACTAAATGAGATAAGGGCTTTTCCATAAATTTTCAAACTTTCCATGTTTGCCCTTATCTTCTTTCCTAGAATCCCATTTCAAAACTTTGTTACTAATTTTAAAATCACTTGCCTTTGTTCTTTTATCAAACAACTTCTTGATGTCTTCTTGTACTTGCTGTGCTCTTTTGTAGACCTCCTCTTTGGTTTGTTGTAATTGTACAGTTTGGTTTATTCTTATTGTCATGTCATCTTCTTCAGATTGTACTTCTTGGATCAACTTCATGACTGTCACTCCTAGACTGGTTGGAAATATTGCATCTAATCCATAAACTAGCTAATAAGGGGACATTCCAATTGACTTTTTGACTGTCAATCTGTCTGCCCAAAGGGCATGTACTAGCTTGTTGTGCCATGATTTTTTATTCTCCTCCAACAAATTCTTTATTATGTTTACCAAAATATTGTTTGAGGATTCTGCTAGCCCATTACCTTGAGGGTAATAAGTCGTGGAATGGCCCAATGTAATCTGATATTTATGACAGAAATCAACCATCTTTTTGGATCCAAATGTAGCATCATTGTCAGTGATAATTGTCCTAGGACAACCAAATCTAGATAGGATATGATTTTCAAGGAATGAAATGATGACTGTGTCTGTGGCATTCCTAGAAGGGATGGATTCTATCCATTTGGTAAAGTAATCAGTTGCTGTGAGGTACCATTTGTGTTGGGAATCTGAGGCAGGATGGATTTCCTCAATGAAGTCTAGACCCCACTACTGAAAAGGAGCTTCAATAGTGATTGGTTGCAGAGGTAAGGGAAGCAATTTTCTTTTGCCTTCAAAGATTTGACATTTATGGCAAGAAATGACCATTTTGTGGATATCTTGAAAGAGGGTGGGCCAGTAATAGCCAGTTCTAAGGATTTTGTTCATAGTGGTTTTCCAATAGAGGTGGCCTCCACATTCTCCTTCATGGAACTCATGCTTGATCTTATCTTCATCATTCTCAGACAAAAATTTAAGCAATAATCCACTAGCATTTTTCCAATCTAAACATTTATCTAAAATGTAGTAATTTACAACCTTTAACTTTAAAAACCTTGCCTTTGTTTTAGAAAAACCAGGAGGGACATTAAGATTAAGTAGCACATACAAAATATCAGCATACCAAGATGAATTCAGAAAATGATCTTCAATGAGTGGAATTGCCAACTCCTCCTGTTCATCTAATGCATTAAACATGTTTATATCAAGAGCTTGAAAGTTGGATTCAACCATAATTTTTGCTAGTCCTTGACCTTTGATGACCTTAGTGGGCTTAATTTCTAAGTCATATTCTAGTATTGCAATGATCCACTTTCCTCTTTTACCATGAAGATCTTGTGTCAAGATTCTTTTACCACAAAATGAGGCACAAATGCTATGATGTGTGAGTGTAAAATGTAAACTCTGAAGTATTTTAAAGCTTTGACCAAGGCAAAGGCCTATTTTCCATTATGTTGTACTTCAAAGGTGCATCTCTTAATGCCTTGCTGAAAAATGCAATAGGCTACTCTTGTCCCTTTATGTTTTTCTGTAAGAGGACATCATCCACTATGTGTTCTAATGCAAATGAAAATATGAAGAAATATTTTGTAAAATCAGGACTGATGAGGATTGGTGTTTGGGTGAGTGCCTGTTTTACAAGCTCAAATTATTTCTTTGCTTCTAAGGTCCATTTAACTCCTTCTTCTCTTTTAAGCATGTTTTTCATGTTTCTAAGGAGTTCAACTAGGTAGGGTATGATCCTTCTGTTAATTTATGCCTATGTTCTATGCCATTTCAGATTAGGGCATAATACTGAAGAAGATAGAACATGCTTAATAGATCGATAGAAGACAAGCCAAAACAAAGATGAAGAGTGGTGGAATTACGGCGATCAGTAGGATGCTTCTACCAGCAAAGTCTTCAATAGGTCATTCAACCAAGCGTGTCACACATAACCCCAAAACAACCCAAACAAAGAATACGCAGCTCCAACGCCATCAAGAGAGAGAGAATTCCTCCACACCAATGTGTCTCAAATGAACTCTAAGTCTCTCCAATATATAGGAATCTTTGGGGGTGTGTGACACGTCCTTTAAGACATTTAAGTCTATATTTTATTCCAGGCTGACCTAGCACGTAAGTGGAATAAATTCAAAGTACATGTTCTGCTCATCCGATCGAGATGATATTTAGATCAATCTTACACCTCTCCGAAAGAGGAATCCAATAAAAATATTGGGATCTTCATCTAAGTAGCACAACTCGGAGTTTGGACCTAGTTGTCCAATTTTAACACTCCCTCTCAACTAGGGAGAACTCTGTCCACTAGTGCAATCCAAACATTATGTGTCATCCCGCCGTAACTTGCGTTGCTGGCCTCTTTATTTCAGAACAAAGTGGGTTAGTCACAAAGACATCATTCCCGGCTGACAGATTCAGCCCATAGGTTAAAATCTCTATCGAAATCACAAAGAGTCTCCAACCAACCCGAAGTTGGTTCATTTGACCTAAAGTCAAGCGGAGGTCTGAGACCTCACAAGACTTGATCCCAGATCAAGTGGTTGGACCGTGTCATCCTAGATAGAGAGTACGGAAATTTCTGATGTGTCCATCAGTGTTTGCTACTAGTCTCTAGCCTTTCCCATCTCATTGGCCAAATGAGAGGTACTTCCCATGAGCCTTGAACTCAATGGGTAGGATGCATACGGGGCATAGATAATGAGAGGTAAACCAACTCAATAATCATAACGGTGGGGTCCAAGAACACCAAAAAGGTTCGACAAGCCTAGCCTTGTGGTTTCTCATAGCTCCGAGAAGCTATCCCCAAAGCCCCCCAGAGCTCCTAGAGCTCATCTTCCAACAAGATCCTCAGAATAGGATGATTCCATGATTCCAAGATTCTCACGAAGGGTTATGAACATGACCTTACCCAAGGGAATATTGAGAATATCCGTGACTTGCTCATCAGATCGAGCCTTACGACGCTTTGCTGTACCATATCCTGGATAAAGTGGTACTAGCCATCAACATGCTTGGATCAATCGTGGAACCCGGGATTCTATGACAAATGAATCCCCCTCTGGTTATCACAAAGGATAATGGTGGCATCTAGCACATGCTCAAACAACTCACAGAAGAGCTTTCGTAACCAAGTGACTTCACAATAGGCCATACATGTTACAATGTATTCAGCCTCAGCGGTGCTCAAGGCTATTGACTTTAGATTCCTGCCCGAAGCAGATCTACATGTGAAGTAGCATCCAGATGTACTCTTGCGATCCACCACACTGCCAGCCCAATCGGCATTAGTATATCCATGGAGTGTTGTACTCCCGGCAGTGTATCTCAGCCCATGGTCTATCATGCCTCAGAGATATCTCAAGAGTTTCTTGGCACCAACCCAGTGAATGTTATGATCAACCATGTGTTGACTCAAAGTGTTCACTACACAACATACGTCTGGACAGGTGTTCACTAAGAACATCAGGGTCCCTATGAGTTGACGATACTCAGTAGGACGGGCCCAGCAACGCTGCTACTCAACTTCTTAGAGTTGAGTTCCATGTACTTCCAGTCCATCATACCAGAAACTTCATAATGTATTTTCCTTGAGAAAGGAAAATCTCGCCAGGTCTCTGCTAGACCTTCAGGCCTAGACATTCGTCCTAGGTCCTTCATCTCGAACTCAGCAGCGAGCTCCCTCTTGCACTGATGAAAGAGAGTATCAGCACCTGTCAGGAAGAGGTTATCCACATATAGCACCAGAGAGAGAGGCTTCTTTCTATTAACCTTGTAGTGAAGGTTCAGATCAGCAATACCACGAGTGAAGCCCAGCTTCATCAGGTGGCTATCTATCCTCTCGTACCAAGCTCAGGGTGCTTGTTTCAGCCCATAGAGGGCTTTCTTCAACCTACAGACATGGGTGTCCCGATCCTGGACTTCCAACCCCAGAGGTTACTCCACATATATCTCTTCCTTTATCACACCATGCAGAAAATGCAGTCTTCACATCATCTGATGAATACTCCATCCTGTAGTAGCAAGGGCTATAATATCTCAAATGGTGGTGTATCGGGCCACAGGTGCAAATATGTCATCATAATTTATGCCTTTCTTTTGAGAGAAGCCACGAGCAACGAATCTTGCCTTGAACTTTCCAGCACTTCCATCAGATCCATGCTTGATCTTGTAGAGCCATTTCGAGGTGACAACTGCTTTGTCCTATGGTCTTGGAACCACATCCTAGACATCATCCTTCATAATGGACTCATACTCTTCGTGCATAGCATCCTTCCAAACTTGATGCTTTACGGCTTCCTCAAAGGATCCAAGGTCAGATTGTACAACAGTACTCATGGCTGCTAGATACCCTGGTATTTATATGGCTTCTTGGTTTTCCTTTGAAATTTCCCCCTCTGAAGCCATATGACCCTAAGCCATGAGGATCTTCTTTCATTCAACAAAGGTATCCGCTCAGGAGCATATACATATATATTCTCCCTCTTAATGCCAGCTTCTCTCCTTAGAGAAGATATCTATTTATGTCATTATCCAATAGGGAGAATATACCAACAAGCCTCAGCTTGTGTTAGAAGTCTTGTTATTCTGAGGAGGTCTGCTGTAGTTTCCTCAACCAACCCTCTTTATTGCGACCCTCAGAACTAGGAATCCAAACATGATTCCTTCTTTCATAATTCTGCACTTGAGAGCTTCATCCACTTCATCTGGCATCTCATCCAGCACTGCTTCTTAATTTCAGATCTGCCCAACTACAGTTAATAGTTAACGGATCTAGGGCTAAAAGTCTTCAGATCTTAGTTCTGCGATTTGTTTCCTAAATTGCACAGATCTAGGAACCAATCATACAGATGTTCAAAACATAGAATTTACTCTTCTACATGTCAGTCCATATCTTATGTGATACCTTTCTGTTAGGAAAATCTAGCTCAGTCATAAGTTCCCAACTCCTGAACATGTGGTAAATGACAGAGTATGTCATATTCTAAATATCATTGTGGTCTTTCTTATGCACAGATCTGGGAATTGGGTTTGCGACTGCAATCTACAACGTTGTTCCTACTCACCACCAGTAGGATCCTTGATCATCCTTACTTATACAGAAATTCAATTTGCAGTTGCAGAGATTAAAAAAATCATGGCCATTCAGAATGCCATTTCAGATTCTGGATATAACTATTATGATGAGAAAATTAGGTACTGGTCTCATAGCCACAGGAGACATCCGATCTCTTTTCTATATTTTGGTGCAACACAGGTTGTAGACACTCTGAAATAATGAGTACTGGTTAGGAACATAGTGAGCTCATGGCATCTTGTTTACGCAAAACAGATCTGAGATTTTACTGCGGCTTCCCCTTATATACTCTCTCTACCACTGTGCATGCCCTTAATCATCTTCAAGGATTTAAGAACCGAGCGTTCCATTCACTTTTCAAATGTGACAGGCATCAACCTTCTTACACAGTCTCCATGTGACATGACTTAAATCGGGCCTTTGAATTTTGTGAGATTCTCTACCTAAAATTGAATATGAAAATAGTCCAAACAGCCTTGGATACTAGATGGTGGAATACACCTCTTCAAAGCATCTCTTAAACAGAGCTTTTCTAGCTGTCCCTTCATCCAATTAGAACACAAAATATGTACAAAAAACAACACCCAAAACTTACCTTGGAGACAGGGACTCAAAGAAGGGCTGCGGCATCCTCCAAAGGAAGTAGGGATTGCGCCCATCTGTTATCATTTCTCCAAGATATCAGTGTGCACTATATATCAGTTTATGTGTAACTTCAAACCTGTTGCCCTCATCAAAACTTTAATTTTGGGCCTGCGACATTCTCCATAAGGGACAGACCACCCATAAAAAAAACAAACCCTTACTGTTGTTGTCTCCTTATTTTAGAGGGGTGACAGCTTGGATGGCTGTCATATGATGCCACATACACACAGAAAGCAGACCTTGAAGCTATGGCTTCCACACAAGAAGTAAATCTAGCAGGAAGTGGTTTTGGTCAACAGTCCAAGTTTCTCAAGTTAGTTAGGGCCAATCTCCAATACAGAATTTTGCCTCAACAATGATCACAGATCCCAGATTATCTCTGCAATCCGATTTTGCAGATCTTGAGCCTTTAAGGTATCACTGTAAAGCGGCAACAACTTTGCAATGATGATTGAGTTTAAGACTAAGGTAGGGATTCAATGCTTCAGATCTATCTTTAAGTCTGAGCTCTTCAAACTGGTCATAGGAATGAAGGTAAACACGAAACTGATCTCTTGCTTGACCGAGCCCTCTAATACTGCCCAAATTTCTTCCTAAGGGGCTACGACTTTCCTTCAACAGAAGGCTGCCCCAATATGCTGCGAATTTAGGGAAGATTCCTCCCTTATATGCAGCGGCATCCTACAACATCCTACAGTTGCATCGACAGTCTCTTTAGAGGATTGTCCACCTTGAAACAGACGCTCAAATCATCCATGATTCCTCGGCCCTGCTGCTAGGTGAAACGACTACCCAGGATAGACTTCAATTTCTTCTGCTCAAGATCTTGAGGTAAATCATTCTCGAAACCAACAGGAAACTTTCTTTGCCGGAAAAGTTTCCAAAACTGTAATTTTCCCCGAGTCTTCCAGTCCGTGAAAAAAAAAAATAAATAAAAAAAAATGACATAACATCGAACCAATATCATAAGAAGTCGAGAAGTTGGAATCGATGGTGTGACCAAACCCACAATTCGACGAACGGGAAAAAATCTGGTGGGGGCCGGAACAGAGATCGAATCTTTTGTCTTCTGGTCCTGCCTGGATTTTCACGGCATCCAAAAATTGATGAGACCATCCCGCCTTTACTTGGCCAGACTTTGTAGTATATACCCTGGGCTCTTCCAGCTTCTCACCATTTTTTATTTTGAACATGCGGCAGCATCGTGTGCACCGCAACCTATAATTCACCAGATAATATGGTTCAATTCAGACACCCACTTTTCTGAGAAATTTGACAAATGATAGCCGCCAATGCTTCCGGGATATTTTTATCACCAAATTCTAGTCATGAAATATAGGGGTTTCGATAAACTATAGTTCTCACTTTTAATTCAAAATTTGCTTCAGGCCTATTTTTCATACACCCGTCTTTTACTGATGGCTTGTGAGTGGATTGGTTGGACCTTCATTCCAGTTCCTCGGTCTACAACACAGTTTTTTTTTGTTTTTTTGTTTTTGTTTTTGTTTTTTGTTTTTTGTTTTTTGTTTTTTTTTTTCTTTTTCTTTTTTTTCTTTTTTTTTTCTTTTTTTTAATGCTGAAGGTTAGGGCACATGTATTTCTACAGCATCAAACAGTTCAAGATATCTTTCTACCTTAAATTCTCAACAAGTTGGATTTTGTCTTCACCTTCGCTCTGATACCATGTTAATTTATGCCTATGTTCTATGCCATTTCAGATTAGGGCATAATACTGAAGAAGATATAACATGCTTAATAGATCGATAGAATACAAGCCAAAACAGAGATGAAGAGTGGTGGTGTTACGGAAATCAGCAGGATGCTTCTACCAGGAAAGTCTTCAATAGGTCATTCAACCAAGCGTGTCACACATAACCCCAGAACAACCCAAACAAAGAATACGCAGCTCCAATGCCATCAAGAGAGAGAGAATTCCTCCACACTAATGTGTCTCAAATGAACTCTAAGTCTCTCCAATATATAGGAATCTTTGGGGGTGTGTGACACGTCCTTTAAGACATTTAAGTCTGTATTTTATTCCAGGCCGACCTAGCACATAAGTGGAATAAATTCAAAGTACATGTTCTGCTCATCCGATCGAGATGATCTTTAGATCAATATTACACCTCTCCAAAAGAGGAATCTAATAAAAATATTGGGATCTTCATCTGAGCAGCACAACTCGGAGTTTGGACCTAGTTGTCCAATTTTAACACCTTCTCAAGAAATTAATCTTCCCAATGAAATATTAGAGTTCCTTAACATTTATAGGATGATTGATTTGCAATATACCTTAAATCCTCTTTGGGTCTATCTTTATTCCCTCTTCAGATATGATATGTCCAAGAAGTTTACCTTCTTGGAGACCAAATAATGTTTTCTTGGGATTTAAGGATAAACCATATTTTCTGCACTTCCCAAAGACCTTTCTTAGGTGTATTAGGTGTTCTCCATCTATTTTGGAATAAACTGTGATGTCATCTAAGTAAATCACAATGAAGTAGCCTATTTCTTTTGAGAATGCAATATCCATGGCTCTCTGGAATGTGGCACCAGCATTCATTAAACCAAAAGGAATTTTCACATACATGAAAGTGCCCCAGGGTGTGGTGAAGGTTGTTTTAAGTTGATCATCAGGATGTACCAATACTTGATTGTATCCGGAGAAGCCATCTAGCAAAGAAATTCTTCTAGAACCGACTACCCTTTATAAAATATGATCCATTTTGGGCAAGGGATAGTTGTCCTTTAATGAGGCTTTATTTAAGTTTCTGAAGTCAATACAAAGCCTTATTTCTCCTGTTTTCTTCCTCAATGATACAATATTAGATATCCACTTTGAGTATCTCACAGGGAATATAATTCCAACATCATACACTTTTCTAATTTCTCTCTCTACCAGAGGTAATTGAACAGGGTTTATTCTGCGCAATTTTTGTCTATAAGGCTTCTGGTTTTATTTAAGGGGCATCTTATGTTGAATTATCTTTGTATCATATGATTTTAAGTCTTCATAACTCCAGGAAAACACATCAGAAAATTCTATAAACAGCTCAAGGTATTTCAATTTAATGTGAGCTGGAAATGTCTTGGATAATTTGATCATTTTAGGCTTTTCTTTACTGCCTATATTGCACACTTCTACTTTAGCTTCAATAGGTTCTATTTTTGGCTTTCTTGCAACATCATTGAAGTAAAACAACTCTTCTAAGGGTACCAATACTTTTGGAAAACTTTTAGTTTTGGATTGCAGCACCACTAGATCTTCTTTTTCTAACTCTGTATAATTTTCTGTTTTATGTTTGGGTACTTTGGTTAATAGATTTATATCAGAAATCTCAGGAGTTTCTTCTTCTTTAAAATGTGATTTTTCCTCAGTAGGACAATCTTCTTCATACTCTGAATCTGAGTTTGGCATTTCAAATTCATTTATGGACTGTAGGAAGTCTTCTATTTGTTTATCTCCTTCAAAAACTTGCCAGTATTTTTCATTTTCCGGGACTGCTGGTCTATATTTTACTTGAACTGTGTATTGTTTTCTTTTATAAGGTTCAAAACATGTACTGTCAGCAAAGGCTAATCCATTGGCAAGGATGTTTTAGTTTCTGGGGACAAAATTAAGTTGGAATTCAGCAAATGATTTTAATAGGTCCATGGCATCATCTCTATAGGCTCTCAGCCTAGGATGTTTAACAGTATATTCCCCATTTACTTGCCTAATTATCAATTCTAAATCCCCATGAGCTATTATCCTCTTGGCTCCTAGTTTTTTAAGCAATTTTAGTCCTAAGAGGAGTGCTTCATATTCAGCCACGTTGTTAGTGCAATGAAATTTTAATCTGTATGAATGACCTTCAGCATGATTGTTCTCAGTGTCGTGCACCCATATGCCTACTCCTACACCAGTTTTAGTACAAGACCCATCAAAACTCATGCTCCAAAGAGGACTGTTTTCAGATTTTTCATCAATTTCCTCTTTGTCCTCTCTGTTTTGTTCATTTTGATCATCACTGTGTTCTTTTTTAGGATTTGCACTATTTTTGTCTGTGTATTGTTCCTCAATATTTTCAATGTATTGAAGAATTTCTCTTTGATTGTTAGGATTGCCACTATGTTGATGACTATTTTGTAGCTCAAGACCTTTAATTTGTTTGTTGTGATCTTTTGAAATAACAAACTGTTTGGATGTTTTCTCTTTCCCTTCATCTTTTTCTATGGCTGCCACTATGTTGGCTGATGTTTCATTTTCTAATCCTTGCTCATTAGGAATCTCATCATTGTAAAGAATGAACGAGTCAAGGTCAGTATGTATAGAATAAAGAGGGGAGTTTTCTGGTCTTTCTTGGCTACTCACCATGTATTTCATGTGTGTTACCCTATAGAGTCTTCTAGGCTGACTGAAGATAGGGATGGTGGCATAAGTCATATCCATTTGCATTGTGCCTTGCAATTTAGCACCCCAAGATATTGAAAGAAGCATACCATATTTGGGGGTATATCAGCCACCACAATGTCCATTACTAAGCTTTTGGCTGGGATTTGTACTAAGTTGACACAAAGATCTTTTATTAGTCCTATGCATTTAACTATGCTGGAATCAAAGGAGTATAAATATTTATAAGGTCTAGTTACCTCAAGGCCTAATATTTCCATTATCACTTTGGGCATAAGGTTATGTGATGCTCCTGAATCAAGCATGGCATTGTGAAATTTTTTATCATGGATGTTTAAGCTGACATAAAATGGAGGAACTCCACCTTCTTGAAATTTTCCTTCAATTTTTGGTCCAAACAGAAGCTTAGGTTTGTCATCATTTAAGTTAACAGAGTCATTTTGATCTCATACGTTCAAAGCTTTTAACAATTGGGACCTATATACATCTTGAGTGACCAACTCAGTGAGAGAGATGGAGATTTTTATCTTGGAAATTTCATGCTCTATGCTGAAAGGAGTTTGAGTTTTGGAAATGTTCAATTCAGCCCTTTTAGTCACTGTTTTCTCAGCAAAATCAACTTGCTGGTTTTTATTATTTACAGCAGTTAAAATGGTTTTTTCAGAAGCATTAGCTGAGGTGCTAGTGCTACTAGGTTCACCACTATGTTTGTCATGAATTTGGGTGTTTTTTTCTTTGTTATTATTAGAATCTTTAGCCACTATGTTATGCATTTGTGTTGCATCTTTGGGTTCATTTACAGGGCTGTTTTTAGCAGAATTTTCAGAGGTCTTCTTCTTGGGAACTTCTTGGTTATTTTTACTCCTTAAGTCATAATGTTTATGTACTTATATTATAGCATTTTCAAAGCCTTGTTGGTAGTCTGAAGACTCTAGGCTCTCTTCTTCATAAGGTGTATACATGACTTGTTCTTTCCTAGTGAGGAAGACAATATCCTCATCATTTGTTCCCAACATGTTTATGTGATTTCCCTCTGTTTCTTCAATCAATCCCTCATCCTCATCAGCATAATTCTATTGGAAAGGAGGTATGACTTGTTGATCAGGGCCTCTTTGTCTAATTTGAGGGGGATTCCTTCTAAATTTCTGATTCTGATTCTGATTTTTATTTTGAGGAGCTGTTTGGTTTTCTTTAGGATACACTCTCTCATTCATGTTTATTCTTTCCATCATCATCTCCATGGTTCTGACTAAATTATCAATTGTGGAGTCTGATGTGGAAGGTCCAGCTTCATCTTTGTAGGTAAATTTTTTCTCTGCTTTCAATCTAGCCCTTCTGGCATTAAGGTTAGCTTCTACACTGACTGCCCCTTTCTGCATGTCTTCTAATGTAATGTGTTCTCTCTCCCTTAATTGATAACACATGTCTGGGTCAAATCGTTTAGGAAACTTTATTAAGGCTAAGCCTTGTGGGGGTTTCATTTGTGGAGGGAGTGCATTATAAACACTATTGAATCTAGTGCAATAATCTTGAACACTCTCTCCAACATTTCTTTTAAGATCATTGTATTCTGACAAGATTTGAAGGGGGTTTATTTTGACTTCCCATTTGTTTAGGAATAATTAATGAAAAGAGGGGAGGTCATTGATACTATTAGGGGTTAATCCTTTGAACCATTTTCTTGCTTCTCCCCCTAAACTTTGAGCAAAAATCCTAATTTTTACAGTTTCATCATCGATTTCTTGTCTATCAAAGTAATCATTCATTCTATCCACATGTTGTTCAGTTGTAGTAGAACTACTAGCATCATATAATGGAATCTTGGACTGATAGTCCTGTGGTAGGACAAATAAATGTAAAGGAAGGACTAAGGGACATATCATGTTGCCATGATATGGATTTGTGGAAACAATGGGGGGTTTGCATGTGGAGGATTTGTGATAGGAGGCAAATGATTTGATGGAGTGGTTTGAGCATTGGATGTATAAGTGGGTGTAATAAAAGTGTTTGGACCAGCTAAGAACTGTTGAGAAGATTTAGAATGAGAGAAACCAAAGTTATGAATGAAATGAAGATCAGGTGGTGTGGATGGGGAGGTTTCTCTACTGCTATTATATTGTAAATTTTCAGGCTCAAAGTCTATCTGATCTATACCACTAAGTGACTTGGTCCTAGATGGGTTTCTTATGAAAGGTAAGTCAACTTGGGTATCTTGCAGAGCTGTAATATTTTCAGGGACAAAATTTTCTCTGTGAATTGGTCTGACAATAGTTGGGTTCTTAGATGTAGGAGATCTCCTAAGGATACTTTTAGGATTGTCAACTATTTTAGGAGGATTTGGGTCAAGATAGGCTCTAGTGTGAATTATTTTAGGAGCCAGGATTCAGACCCAATGATGAGAAAATTTCAACCAAATATGATATTCTTTAAAAGGCAAACTAATCTGTGCAAAAAAACTTAACACTCAAAGTTCTTTTAACTGGGTTTTAATGATGTTTTTATGATGAAATGAGTTTCCCAGTGGAGTCTATGGAAAACCCAGGGGAATCAGCAGGCCTACTAAAAACCAGTGGAGTCGCCAAGTGGAATATTTTTACTTATTTTCTAGGACTGGTTGTTGTCCACCATCAACAATCAGGAACCAATCTCAGCAGACACTTGATTCATTTTTAGGAAAGAGGTTTTCTAAGTTATGAAGTTATCTATCATTCAGTATTTCCCCAGTATGGTCGCCACTATGTTGGCTCCCTGTGATTTACAAGATCAGCAAGAATAAACACTGCAGGGGGCCACATTAGAACCACTTTGAAATCCTAGGATCTAGCCTTCCTGGATTCAGAGAGGGATCTCTCTATTAAGTGTTTTCAAAGGATATATCTTTATGCTTTGTTTATGATATTAGGCTAGTTATGAAGCTCAGAGAACTTGTTTGTTTGGTTGGGATGGATATCATTAACTGAAGAGGTCAATTGAAGGGTGAAGGTGAGAGTAGATTTAAGAATGTTTCAGCTAAAAGGATAGGTCAAGAAATAGTATCAACCCATTGGGCTATGGAGTCACAAAAGGATTTAATTGTACAACAATTCTTCAAGGGTTTCCATAGGGCAAGTCATCTATGTCAAAGGATATTTTTTAGATTGAATTGTGATATGAAACATTAAACTATTGTGAAAGAAGCAAAGCTAAAACCAATTAAGAATCTAACTTCACTAAGACAAGAAAAACCTTTCAAAGTAACTGTTTGAAGCAAGCCAAAGGACAGGCAAACCATAGACTTCTTTGGACAAACTCTTATTAAAGCACACTTTTCAAACAAAAATCTAGTAATCCTAAGACTACTTTTAGAAAGGAGAAAACACATAAGAGAACAAGGAAAATAGCCTAAGATCAGACAAAAACTGTGAATCTAGCTTGCTTTCGGCATACTCTCAAGGGATCTTTCAAGGCAACTGTTAAAGACTAGCTAGAGGATAGGGAAAACCATAGAATTCCCTGGGTTAACTCTACTTAGAAAACCTTGAAAAGAACATTCAAAAACAATATCTCAAGTTGTACTTAGCAAGACATGGGCTCACCAACATTTCTTTACTGGTTATACTCTATTGAATCATTTCTGAACTAACAAACTGGATAAAACTAAAGGGAAATTAAGAATCCTCCAATCATTCCTTAGCAGAAGAAAACATAAAGATAAATATTTCAGACAGAAATAGGGTACTTCTCAGTAAATCCTACTCTAAATTTTTTGTTCTTTATCAGAGAAAATGGACAGCATGTAAAAAATAAGGAAAGAAAAAAACAGGGAGAAATAACATCACAATTAACATAGACTAGGATCCCATGAATCAGCTTGTATTATTTATGTTCAAACCAGTTACATACTTCAAGTCCAACAGGTCTCTATAGCTCAAAACTTCTCTTCTCAGCCTAGTATTCTCCAACTACTCAATAGCATTTCAACAGCTTCAACAAATATCTTACACCTCAATGATAATCCAACCAAAAATAATAATGAACTCCTCATATAGTATTTATAGTTAAATGAGGAGGTAGAGTGAAAGAAAGGGTCTCTAATGGTTCATAAATGACAGAGTTTAATGTTTTTGACCTTCGAGACCATGCAAGGCCCAAGGAAAAAATGTATTTAAGTCTAACTTTGCATAATGAATTTTTACATTAACTCTTTTGAACTACTTGCTTGCTTTTGTTGACTTTTAGGCTTTTTAGGTAAGCTTGTAATAACTTCTAAGCTTTCATTGGAAATATCTCTGACTTGGGGTAACTTTATGTGTCTTTTGAGGAAAATTAGGCCTGTAGGTGGCAATTTGATCATTTGGAGAAGTAATTTCTCCACTGATTTATGCATTCGAAGCACTCCTTCTTCCTGATCTATCTGTTTGGTGACTTAAACTCTGATTAGGCCTTTGATTTAGCTTTAGGCCTTCTTTAATCATCTTCTACTTTTGTCACTTTTGTTGACTATTTTGAATTTGATTAATCTGTCTTTACACTGTGTGCTTTATCATTAATCTGCTGGTTTAAGCTAATTTAAATCTCCTCGCTTATGCTTTAACCTTTAACTTTCACTGATCTTCTTTGTTTTTCTTTTGTGTACAGGTGGCTTGGCTTCCTTCTGCGCTGGAGGGTTTCTTGATTGCATCGATGGTCATGAAGCATCGATAAAATGCTTGGAATAAAACCCCAGATCCCTTTTTTGCATATTTAAACCTCAAGGATCATCATCCTAGGGTTTCTGCCACTAATATTTGGCTGTGGGATGGCCTGTAATACTTTGGCCACCATTAAACCTGCAACTTTAAACAAAAAACATGTTATAAAACTTGTGTTTTTAAGGTTGAACTGCTCTCAAAGGTTTGAGGAAGGCGGAGGAGAATTTTCAGAGGAGGTAGAATGCATGGAGGAGGGTTATTTTATGAAAACCAAGAAGAACATGGTTTAATTTTGAATTTGGGTGCAGAAAGGGCAAAGGTGGTTTTGCAGAAAACCGGCGGTTGTCGTATGGATTTTGGGCGGTTAGTGGTTTTGGGTTGAATGAACGTGATTCCATTTAGTAGAGGACACGTGTCCAGCAAAAAACCGCCCATTTCGCGTAGAAACGGGGCATTAACGCATAGGAATGAATTGCGCGTGAAAATGACTATAGACCATCGGAACTGGGAGAGCCAGATCGATAGTTAGGGATGGGCGTGATTAGTAGAGATGCGCGACAAAGGGGAAAGGAGGAGGACAGATGGCATGCAGGAATTGGATGGTGTTTGGAATAGTGGACGGTGGGCCAATTGAGTGATGTCAGCTCTTTTGTCAGGAGCAAGGGTGTTATCGGCGAATTTGGAATTGTGGGTCACCGGGAGCCATTAGATCTGAAAGATCAACGGTTGAGATCTCTTTAGGAGGAACACAGTCGGGGTGGGTAGTGTTCTGCCTCTGTAATTTAGCAGAGTGGCAAGACTAAAGCTGTAGAGACAACACTTGTACCACTTTGGGATTCTAGGATCTAGCCCTCCTGAATCCATAGAGGGATCTCTCTATAAGTGCAAAGCTTGATTTATCTTTAAGGCTTTTGGTAAGATATTAGGCTAGTTATTAAGAACAAGGGTTTTTTGTTTATTTGGATGGTTGAGCATGATTTTTAATTGAGAGGAAAGTCTTAAAAATGAAAGAGTTTCAAAGGGGTGAAGGTGTGAATAATCAGAGCAAGATTTAGCTGATAGGATAGATATGAAACAAGACTTAATCCATTGGGATATGGAGTCATAAAAGGGTTTAATTGTGCAACAATTTCAAGAGTGGTCCAAGGGGAAAGTCATATATATCAAAAGATCCTTTAGATTAAATGATGGAAAGGAACATTAAAAGTGTTGAGAAGGTGGAAAAAGTCAATAATTTCATATCAACTTTCCATACAAGAAAAGCCTTTTTAAGCAACTGTTTGAAACCAACCAAAGGATAGGCTAACCATAAACTTCTTTGGACAAGCTTGTATTAAAGCTAACTTATCAGACAAAAAATCCAGTAATCCACATGACTACTTTCAGAAAGGATGAAAATAGATAATAAAACGAAGTGCAGCTTAAGATTAAGCAAGATACATTAAAATCCAAGCCTGCTTTCAACATATTCTTAGGGAAACATTCAGAAAAACCTGTTATCTCCCTAGTAATTATTAGGTTGTGGAATGGGGATTTTTGTAGTTAAGAACACTAGGGGTAACCAAGAACCACTTTGGGAATTCAGGATCTAGCCTTCCTGAGCTCCGGAGAGGGATCTCTCCTAAAGATTTAGCTTTGTTTTGGTAAAGGGTTTTAGGCTAGCTATGGGTGGGTAGTGGGACTTGTTTTGAAATAGTGGTGGGAATAAAAAGTGTTTCAACGTAAACCAGAGGGATCTACCAGAACATTGGGCAATGGAGTCAACTCTCTAGGAAAGCAGAGCTAGGAAATAAGACTTAAAGATGCAAATGTACTAAGGGCAGGATAGATGACCTTCTAAGGCTTTGAATAGGATTTTTTGATGGAATGGGTGAAATCTGAACAGAGGGGCACTTAATAATCCTTATGTTATAGAAAAGAGGATTGAAGGAGGGGATCAAACTGGGACCTAGAGCAATTAAGAATTCTATGGTCCAGTTATCAAGCAGAAAACATAAAAATGCCAACTAGTTTAAAACAGGGAGCTTATTATCACTAATCCTGTTTAATTTCTCCTTAGTTGATCATTACAGAATAGAAACACATAAAATGAATGTATGTAAACTTTTAAAGGAAAAAATTGAAAACAGGAAAAAGACGAGAATTATCTTTTCATCACGAGAATCCTTATTTATGATGTCTCTAATCTCGTTTCCAGTCTACTGCTTCAGTAATTGACTCACACCAACTTCAATATATCTAGCAAAATGACTATAGTAGTATTGAGAAATTTTATTCCACACTGAATACTTCGAATTATGAAGCATTTATACACAAAAATTGTTTACCAAATATCTTAGAAATTGAGACAATGTTTTAAGGAAAAGTAGGAAAAAGAACATAAGAAGAGGGACAACAGCAAAACAGTTTGCAAGATGTCATCTTTTACAAGGAAAAATAGAACTGTTTTATCTTATCTAAATTGGTTTTCGATGTGCTGTGAGCATTGATGGCAATAGATACATCTTCTCGTGGATGGTGGCTTGAAGAATACTCTTCCGTTTCATCTTTTGATCTGATACTCTTTATCTCTGCTTTTCATTGTTTCACTGCTGTAATAAAAAATGACCAGCAGTAACAGTTTTATTTTACTGATACACTTTGACCCTGATACACTTTGACATTGATTTTTCACCATAAGGTAAAAGTAAAATATGATTTTTCATGTGACTTTCTTGCCTTTTACCTGTCAAATTCACAGCAGATCTGTGAATTCTTGCCACTGTTCAGCAGTGGGGATCTTCATATTCTTCAATTTCCTAAAACTTTCATCAGCTTCTGTATATTTGGAAAAGTTAGGCTTTATAGTGAACATATGCTTGATTTCATTTTCCAAAAAGAATAGATTTTCAAAATATTGAAGAAGTACTTTGCCACTTGGTGATCCTTGTGGCAATGGTTCTTTAGCTTGCTCCTTAGCATGAGCTCTAATTTTATGATCATAATCTTTCCATGGCATCAATTTGTCATTTAATGCATGAATGTTTGGTAAACGTGCTTCTGATAATATTTTGTATTTGGCCCAAAATCTTGAGATGTCCAAGTTCATATTTTTACACCTATCTTCCAAGTTATTCATCATGTTTCTCTTATTCAGGACTTTCTTAATTTGAAGGATGGCCTCTGTTCTGTCAACAATTTTCAACTCTTCTAATTCTTCCCTATTTTTGCTATTCAAAAATGCTATGGGATGAACTGCTTGTGGTGGCTTATTTTCAATTTCTTTTTTGGTTTTATCAATTTTTGCATTTGCAGCCTGTAGTAACTATTTCTGCTCATAAATTATTTGAATTGAAGGCCATTGAGAGTGAATTCCTTCAATGATTTTTGTCCATAAATGATTTTTAATATATGCAACCTGATTTGTAAGATTCACCTATGTTTGAAGAATTCTCACTTGTTCTTGTAATCTATCAGCCCTCTGTTCATGCCCTTTGGAAGTAATCAAGACATCTCTTTTGGAAGTTTCTAGATTTTTAATAGTGCCTTTCAAACTAACTATTTCTTTATCTTTAATTGACATGTCTTCCATCGCTCTGATTATGGCAGCTTTGTCTTGCACTGTGTTTACCTTTGAGGTTGAGGAAGAAGAGGCAAAGATTTCATGAGAAGTTATTGGCACTGCAGTTGCCAGTAATCCTTGTGGTGCCAAGTGTTCTACCAACGTAGATGGAACAACTGTGCTTATAGTTGGGATCACTGTAGGAATAACAACCCGTTCAGCTTTCATCAGTTTTTCATTCTCTTGCATGAAAGCTTCTATTTGGCTTTCCATCTCTTTTATCTGATCTGTCATTTTAAGAACAAGTTGTTTCAATTCATCATTCTCCGTTTTTTGCTGAAGGATTTTTTTTGCCTAAGAATTTTCACTTTGAGGCAATTTTAGTTGTTTTCTGAGGGTAGCTATATCTTCATTTTTCTGTTTGATTAAAGCCTTTGCAACTTCCATGTTAGCTGGATTAGCTCCTCCTTCAATCACCAAGTCTTCTAATGCTTTGATCTTCAAGTTATTGGCATATAGTGAGGCTTTATCTAATTTCATTTGAGTTTGTAGGCTTATCAATATTTTCTCAAGCCTAATAGAATTCATAGTCATATTAAATATCTTAGAATATAGCATCTTTATGTTGCTCCTATGAAATTCTATTTGGTCCAATTCATGGACAGCATCTGCATCAACTTCAAGGTCTGTCTTGGAATAATCTGCTATAGTTTGTGGATCAGCCACTGTAGGCTTGAGAAATGACATCACCAATTTATTAGAGGAATAATCAAAATCTGAAAGGAGTCTATCTTTATTTCCAGGCTTTTCTTTTAGGAACTTGGAATATGCTTCATTTTTTATTTCTTCCATTCTTTTCTTTGATTTTCCTGAACCTGATTTGAATGTCTGATTATGTATTGTCAGGTTCTTTAGAAGAAGATGGCATATCAACTTTAGATTGTGTATCCACCATGACTATATCTTTCTGCTGGGCTCCAATTTGAACATTTTGAAGCTCTTTGAGAGTTTTAGTTACTATCCTTGTTGCTTCATCATCAGTTTCATGACCATTTTTGTCCTCAACATTGATAGCTTTATCCCTTTATTCATCAATCAATTTACTTTTCTTATGGTAGGGAATTATGAATCTTTTATCTAGAATAGTTTCAGCAGTGAAACTATCTTCCTTTCTGCTTATTTTATGAAGAATTTCAGATTATTTTTTCACTTTCACCACCTGTGTTTGATCAACCTGCTTATATTTTCCATTGTTTCCCTGCATTTCCTGTAAATCATCATCAAATAGAGTGTTTGGCTCCCATTGAATTTTATTGGCATACTTTTCAGTTTGGGGCTTTGGATCATGCAAGAAGACAGAAAACTTGCATTTCACTCTCATCGTGCTTAAAATACCTTGGGGATCATAATTCCACATAAAACTATATGTGAATTTATACTCTTTCAACTTGAAATTAATTTCATTTGCTGCTTCTCTGTTATTCACAATAAATGGCCCAATTTTATTCTTCAGTTTAAACTAAGTCTTTTTCCTAGAAGCTATGAAATTAATTTCATTTGCATTCAAAAGATATCTCTAATATTCTAAAGCAAATATCCTTGTTATAACAAATCTTGGAAATTTATATGGGGCCAGGAGTGCACCATATACTCTGATCTCTGTGTAACTTTTGTATAAATACCAATCTCCTGTTTTATAGCTCTCAGATAGCTGTAGGATTATTTTTGTCTCTTCATTGATTCTAGGGGTCTGTTCTTTATTCAATAGATTCATAGCAGGCACTAAAAACAAGTCATTTAAATCTGCAAAGCTATATTCCTTGTTCCATTTTCTTAGAATTGATGACCAAAACACAACTGAAAGAACATTTCCTTCTGGATCTACCTTCTGAAATTCAATAGGAAATTTGTCTGCTTGATAATACAAAAATATGTGAAGTAGATATGATGTATATCTAAAGACTCCTTCTTCTGACAATCTGGACAGCTGATAATGCATGTTTTCAGCAATGAACTTAGCAAAATTGTACATAATGGATGGAGACTGGCCAAGATTCAGAGTTGACAAAAAACCTAAGATAGCCACATCAGTGAATTCATCACTGGTGTATCCCAGTATGAATGATAGCATAGAGACAATCTGTCTGGTTTCATTTGGAAAATAAAAGGTATCAAATGGAGGATTAAGCTTAGGGATATCATCTTGCTTGGGACAAAAAGTCTAGAAGACTTTGAACTTAGAAGCAAAATCAAGTTCTAGGTAATTCTATGTTAAATATTCTATTGACAATGAGGCAGCATTGGGGTCAGGGTTTAGTTGCAGCATAGAATTTATGGATTCTACATTGATATAAAATAAGACCTCTCTGTATTTATTCACAATGCACCTTTGGTCTGGAAGATAATAGGACTGACAAAATCTGACAAAATCAGGGGTTGAATGAGTTTGAGGAACAATGTATTTTGGCAAACTGGAATCCCAGACTGGTATATCTTTGTCATATTTCTCTACTGATTTACCAAAACATCAGTTATATACATCAAGAAAATTGAACTCTACTAAGGGGTCCATTATTCTTTAATCAAGGTCAATCAAAGGGTTATTTTCTTGAGAGATAACTGGAGGTTGAATAGGCCTGACAACTTCTGTGGAATCAGCAGTGAGTACAGGGGTCGGTTTGTCAATTTTAGAAGATTCAGGCTAAGGAATTTTAGCAGAGGGTTTATTTTGAGGCTTTGGACCTCCTGATTTTTGGGTTACTTGTTTCTTTGTCATTTTTAATTGAAAAGAGCAAGCTTAGACTGTTTTCTGATTTCTTTTGTTGGAAACAAGTGATTTTTGAAGAATATCTTTGGTAAAATAGGGTTCTGAGTGGGGTTTTGGATTGAAAAAGGGTTTTAATGCTCAGAAGGAAGGTTACGATCAATTCCAGTAGTAGAAAAGACCAGGGTATGAATAAAAGTTGCAAAAACTGGCAATTAAGGATTCTAGGGAAAATTTGACAGAGTTTCCCTTGTACTGTGGATGTTTTTTGCAATTTCTATACGGGTAATTCAAAAAATTACAGGCAATAGCAGGAAATTTGGTGCTTTTTCTTTAGAATTTGAAGTTCAGTGGATAAGTTTTGACAAAAAATACCTTAAAACAGGTATAATCATGTTTGAAGACGTTTTGTAGTTGCACACAGTCTTCAATTTTGAAAAATTGGTCTTTCAGAGGGTAATGTGGCACTTCGTGGTTGAATTGCAGGGCAATTGGCTCAAAAATAGTGTTGGAAGGTTTAAAAATGCTGAAAAAAGGGCTCTACGGGCTTTCACAGTGTAATGGCTCACAATGGTGAAAATTCAACGAAAATGGGCTCTGCGGGGTTTGAAAGCTTATAAGCGCAAAATAGGTGAAAACATAATGAGAAATATAATTTTTATGACTAAACCATAGTTAAAATATAGTCAAATCAATTGTAATCATAGTTTAGGCGGGAGTGGTTTTGGAATACCACTGGGTGGTATTCACGCGGCTCAAAGGCTGTAAACGGTAAATAGCTTTTCGAACCCGATCCAATAAGATTGTGACACGTCGACGCGGGGTGGTTTGGGAAAACCACCCATATCACGCAACTTTTCTAAAACATTCATCGATTAATTTACGGGCACGAAAATGCATTGTCGCCATCAGATCTGGCTTTGGGAAGCGAACGATCAGGATTAAAAGGGAAGGTGCGGGGAAAGATCAGTTATCGGGTTCACTTTGGGTCGTAGATCTTGGAAATAAGAGAAGATCAGATGGTTGTTATCAAGCGCAATGGGGAGGGATAAAAATAGATTTTTCTGTCACGTAGATTTCCATTCGTTGGATCAAATGGGATTTGGGGATCGGAGGGTTGAAAATAAATCCGATGGGAAAAGGGTTATGGTTCTGTTTTATATACAATAAACGAATTTTTTCAATGGAAAAGGTGATCGAGAGGATTTCAAAAGGGATTTAACCAGAGTAAAGAATAGGGGGATATACATGAGGATTTTAGCTCCGGTTATGGTTTTAACCTCGGTTAAAGGGAATCGGGAGAGAAACAAAGGGATAGTTTAACCTTAGGTTAGCGAGTCGAGGGGAAAATATACAAGGAAATGGGTTTAGAAGTTTAGTTTAAATTAAGCTTCAATATTTTTGTTTAAAACACATATAAAACATGTTTTAAAGGTTTTTTCGAATATTTTTATTATATGATTAATTAAACTAGATTGATTTAATTAACATAGGGGCAGGATTATGCATAAAGGTATATTTTAGCCAAAGGGGGGTTATAATGTGGGTTTTTATTGAACATGTGAGAATTATAAACTTAGGCTAAAATTATAATAAGTGGGTTTTTTGGGTTATTTATATACAAGGATTTATATATAATAGGAATAGGTCATTGCTATAGGGAGTTAATATATAAATTAGAGTTAATATGAAAATAGGAAATGGTATATACTCAAAACACATAAACATGACAAGTAAAGTGAATTACAAAAGATAATTTGCATTGATCTTATCACTTAACTTATGATATAATGTTATTTTGAGGGCTTTAATGTTTTCAAATGATCTAGGAAGTTAATCAAATGGGAATTATAATGCCTTTAAGTAAAAATGAAGTTTTACTTAGGATTATTTTTGGGAATGAATGCATGAATGGTAATGATGTGATTTTAGGGATTAACATAGACATTTGACACTTTCAACTGATCAGTCATAGAGCCTTGGGTCCGGTCCCAACAAAAGTCAAGGAAATGCCTTGAGCCTTTCTGACTGATAGTTTAGAATGTTTAATGACTATGGGAAGGGGGAGTTAGTTATTTTGCAGCCCATGATGAATGATATTTACATTGAGATTGTTTACCTTCTTCTACCTACCCATCTTACCATGCTAACATTTTTTCTTCTTTTGTAGTAAGGTGCATTTAAGCTAGCAACCCTCACAGCACTTATTCTTTCTTGAAAGCAAATAAAACTATCTAATTCTACACTTATTTCTTCCATGAATCCAGATTAAACTGTTGGATTCACTTTATTTCTCTACCTAACTACTGAATTGTCATGATTAAACAATATGACAACTCACTATTCTCTATCTATAACAAGTGAAATTGAAAAATGACAAGTTAATATTAAATTGTTTAACTCATCATTGACTATGGCATTTATTGACACTCTGCCATAGTTAAAAAGTAAAAAGTAATGGCACTTATGCTTGCACACTTTCATGTTTTATTCATTTTTCTTTTGGGGTCTTTTATTTTTTCTAAGTCCTTTGATTATTCTTTTAGGAATTTTTACCCTCTTTTTGATTTTTTATTTTTATTTTTATTTTTTTACAAAATATGTGAATACAACTTGCAGAAGGAAAAGTATGTACAGATTTACAAGATTATCACTAGTCAAGTCAAAATTATGACCCCTATATTATAGGTTGCTAACATCGGCTTCACTTGGGGATGGCATTTCCTGGTGAAATGTTAAGAACTTTGAGATCAGTAGCCTTATCCATTGACCTTGGTGATCCTGTAAATGTCTTCTGTTTTCTGCGATAATCATATTTATGATATCTTATACTGCAAAGCTCAGGGCCTTCTCTTCAGGCTTCAAATTTGTAGATAATATATCCAATCCAATCTATACTCTGACTATGAATATTTACAATGATGAAGTAAATAGATCTAATTGTTAAGTGACTTGAGAGGGATAGTAATGTTTTAACATCCTTCCATTTACTGGTCCTTCTTGAAGCTCTGTACCATCCAAATTTATGATAAAAAAGGAATTATTGCCTCTGTAACCATATATGACATAGGGTCCCTGCCATAGAAAGCCAAAATTCCCATGTTTACCTTTATCTTCTCTTCTTGCATCCCATATTAAAACTTGATCTCCTATGAAAAATCTTCCTTAACTCTTTTATCAAAAATCTTTTGATCTTGTCCTGTAAAACTTGTGAATTTTCATAAACTTCATCTCTGGTTTGTTGAAGGTGTATGGTTTCATTGATTCTTCTTTGAATGTCATTAGTTTCTACCTGTGATTCCTAGATAATCTTCATGACTGGGACACCCAAGGAAGAAGGAAAAATTGCATCTGTACCATAAACAATCTGATATGGTGAAGTTCCTATAGAATTTTTTGTAGTAAGTCTATAAGCCCAAAGGGCATAGACCAGCTTCTTATTCCATGTCTTTTTATTATCTTGGAGTATTTTTTTTATGATGTTAATTAAACTTTTATTTGAGGATTCGGCCAGACCATTACCTTGGGGATAATATGTTGTGGAATGACCTAAGGTAATATGGTATTTATGGTAGAAAGAAATCATCTTCTTAGATTTGAAAGCAGCACCATTGTCTGTGATAATTTTGTGTGGGCATCGAAATCTAGACAAAATATTACTTTCTATGAATGAGATAATAACTGAGTCTGTAGCTTGCCTAGTGGGAATTGCTTCAATCCACTTAGTAAAGTAATCAGTAGCAGTTACAATCCATTTGTGTTGACCTGAAGATGGAGGATGAATTTCACCTATGAAGTTTAACCCCCATAGTTGAAATCGTTTTTCAGTGGATATTGGTTTCAGAGGTAATGGTAACAGTTTCTTTTTACCTTCGAAGATCTGGCGTTGATGGCAAGAGGTAACAAACTTTTTAACATCTGAAAATAAATATGGCCAGTAAAAACCAGCTCTAAGTATTTTATCAGCTGTGCTCTTCCAATATATATGGCCTCCACAGTCACCTGCATGAAATTCCTCAAGGATCTTGTCAGCCTCAGATTTCAATAAACAATTAAGTAAAATTCCAGTACTTTCTCTCCAATATAGTGCATTATTTAAGATACAGAATCTCATTGTTTTTTTCTTGATAAATCTTGCCTTGGTTTTTGTCAGTCTAGGAGGAGCTTGTAAGTTTGTTAGTACAAAGATTATATCAGAGTACCAGGGTGAGGCTTGATAGGCCTCACTGATCGATGGAGTCGCCATCTCCTCCTGTTCATCTACTTGTGCAATGAAATTAATATCTAAGGCATTGCAATTTGATTCAGCCATTAGTCTGGCTAAACCCTGTCCTTTAATGAGTTTAGTTGGTTTAATTTCTAGATCATATTCAAGGATTTTGGTTATCCACTTTCCTCTCCTACTGTCTGGTCCATATTGAGTCAAAATTTCTTTAACTACTGCATTAGGGACATATGCAATAATGTGTGAATGAAGTATATACACTCTGAAATATTTATATCTTTAACCAGAGCCAAAGCCTGTTTTTCTATTATGTTGTATTTCAGTGGTGCATCTCTGAGAGCTTTACTAAAAAATGCAATGGGCTGTTCAAAGCCTTGATCGTTTTTCTGCAGAAGAACTGCAACTATGGTGTGTTCGGATGCAAAGGAAAAGATTATAAAATATTTTGTGTAATCTGGACTGATAAGGATGGGTGCTTTAGTTAAGGCCTGTTTGATAGATTCAAAAGATTGTTTGGCCTTTATTGTCCATTTAATTGAGGAGTCCTTTTTAAGCATGTTATTAAGATCTTTTATAATCTCAGCCAGATTTGATATGAATATTTTTAGAAAATTGATCTTTCCCAAGAATGCTTGGAGTTCTTTAATGTTCCTTGGTGGTTGAATGTTTAGGATTGCTTCAATTCTTGCAGGGTCTATTCTAATGCCCTCTTTTGAAAAGAAGTGACCTAGCAATTTGCCTTCTTCTAGCTTAAAAAGAGTCTTTTAGGATTAAGAGATATACCATATTTTATGCATTTAATAAAAAGCTGTCTCAGATGATCCAAGTGATCATCATTTGTTTTAGAAAAAACAGTAATATCATCCAAATAAATGACTAAAAACTCATGGATTTCCTTGGCAAAGGCAATATCCATGGCCGTTTGAAATGTAGCTCCTGAATTTTTTAACCCAAAAGGAATTTTCACATACATGAAAGTGCCCCATGGAGTAGTAAATGCAGTTTTGGTTTGATCATCTTTGTGAACTAGAATCTGATTGTAACCAGAGAAACCATCTAATAAAGAGATTATGGAAGAACCGGCTACCCTCTGTAAAATATGGTCCATTTTTGGCAAGGGGTAGTTATCCTTCAAGGATGCTTTATTAAGATTCCTAAATTCTATGCATAGTCTAATTTCTCTTGTCTTTTTTCTGGTTAGCACTAAACTAGATACCCAGTCAAAAAATCTGACTAGTGCAATTATCTGAGCATCAAACATTCTTTTGACTTATTTTTCAATTAAGGGTAACAAAACTGGATTAATCCTTCTGAGTTTCTGTTGAAAAGGTTTTTGATTTTCTTTTAAAGGAATTTTATGTTGGATAATGTCTGTGTTGTAAGTTTTTAAGTCTTCATAGCTCCATGCAAAGACATCTTGAAATTCTTTTAAAAGTTCAATGTATTTAGCCCTTTCATTTGATGATAAGGATTTGGATAGTTTGATTATTCTTGGTTTTTCATCTGTCCCTAAGTTATACTCTTCTATGTTAGACTTAACTGGCTCCATTTTTGGCCTTATGGGCACATCATTGGAGTCAAATAAATCTTCTAGAGGAGTTAAACCTCTGGCTAGAATGTTACTCTTTAAATCAATCAAATCTATTTCATCTTCAATCAATTCCTCTATGTCTACTTTTTCCATTTCATCAATGTCACTTTGAGTAAAAATAGTAGGCTTTTCAAAATTATGTACATCTAAATTATCTAAATCATCTATTTGACAGAAATTTAAATCTATATCACAAGGTGAATCTATGTTACAGTCGTTATCAATTTGACAATTTTGAAATTCATGCTCATTATTCAAAAAGTGATAAATTTGTTGATCTTCTGAAAAAATTTGCCAATATTTCACATTATCAGGAACAATAGGCCTATGTTTAATCTCAGCAGTGTATTTTTGTAATGGTGAAAAAGGAAATTTACAACTGCTGGAAAAAGTTTCTAAGCAATGGGCCTGTGTGTTCTGATTTCGAGGGATGATAGCAAAATTACCTTCTAACAATTCTTCAAGCAATTTCAATATTGTTTTTCTGTATCTTGCAAGTCTGGGGTTGTGAACTGAATACTTTGCGTTTATTTGATTTATAACTAGTTCAGAATCACCCATAACCATTATTCTTTTTCCTCCCTTTTTTCTAATAATTTGCAGGCCTAAGATTAAAGCTTCCGTATTTAGCCATGTTATTAGTGCATTTGAAGTTTAATATAACGACATGTCCCTCAGAATGGCTTGTTTCAATGTTTGTAATCCAAAGACCAGCTCCAGCTCCAAATTTATTAACAGATCCATCAAAATCTAAATGCCACAAAGCTTCATGACCAATATAATCATCCATGATTTTAAGTTTTTTATTAGTGAGTTTAGTTGGATTTTCATTTTTATCAGAGTTACTGAGAATAAAATAATCAAGATCAGTGGGAGTAGCATAAATTGGATAATTTGTAGGTCTGTCTATAGTACTGATCATGTACTTCATCAAGGTTTCTCTGTAAAGCTTTTTAGGTTGTCCAAATACCGAGATAGTTGCATAACTCATATCAAGATGTAGAGATCCCTGCAACTTTGCTCCCCATGAGTGAGAAAGAAGCATGCCATACTTTGGCGGGATTTCAGCGACTACAACGTCCATGACCATACTCTTACCAGGATATTGGACTAGGTTAACACACAGATCTTTAATCAAACCAATACATTGGACTTTGGATGAATCAAATGAGAACAGGTCCTTATAAGGTCTGGTTATGTCTAAATTAAGAGTTTCCATTATAGCTTTAGGCATTAAATTGTGGGAAGCTCCAGTATCTAGCATAGTGTTGTGTAATATTTGGTCATGTACAATAAGACTTAAATAAAATGGGGGTACCGACCCATCTTAATGCTTTCCATCTACATTGGGACCAAAAATCAATTCAGGCCTATCTTCATTCATGTTAATTGTATCTTCATTCTCGTTCACATTCAATGCATTAGAAATCATAGATCTATACAAATCATTTTTAGCTAGTTCTACCAAGGGAATAGCTATTTTTAACTTAGATATTTTAGACTGCATATTAAATGTTGGCTGAGATCTAATGGTTTGAATCACTTCTTCTTTGGGAACTGTGGTCTGTGATGAATTTTCTTGAGTTTCTACATTTTTACCTTTGTTCTTCGATCTTCTCTTGTATTTTGTCTAAGTTTCTTGGTTCCTGCTATCTTTAGTCATTTTTTCAAGAATGGTTTGAGGATTGACAGGAGTTTTATCAGATTTAGGATTCTCAACAGAAGGTTTAGGATCTGATATTTTAAAGTCAGTAGGATTCTTTCTTGGTTCATTGACTGTTTTTGATTTGGTGGCTTTGGGAGTATTAGCTGTTGGAACATATTTGGAATATTGTGCCACCTCGTCAGTAATATCTACAATCTTCAGGCCTTGCTGCTTTTTAGGACTGGTCGGATTTGAACTCTGTTTGCTATCTCTAGGAAGAATTTGCAAGAATTTTGATTTATAAGTATCAGTCTTCTTTTTGTTTTGTTCTTGTTGGTTTGGAGCATTATTCTTTATGGCAAGTTCATAGTTTTTCTTGCTCCTAAGGTTGTATTGACTATGAATTTCATTTATTGCAAAATCATAACCTTGTTTATAATCATAGGATTCTCGAGACTCAACTTTGAACTGTTGAAGTTCAAAGAGTTCCTGGTCCTCCTGGGTGAGGGAAATGGTATTGTTTTCATCAATTCCCATAACAATGTTGATTTCTTCCTGCTCGTCAACACTGTTTTGTGAACTTTCTACAAAGTTTTCTTGGAATGGGGTTCTAATATTATGATCAGGGGAAGGTTCCTTACCTTTCCCAGGGTTGCTATTTTTTCTGTAGTTGGGATTTCAAATCTGGGATTGATTATCCCATTATGGTTTCTTTTCAATTTGATCCAGTCTGTTAACTAATTTTTCTAGTTCTTTAGTAATGAAATCAAACTTACCATCTAAATGAGATGCTTCTTCTTTCATAGTAACCCTTCATTCATTTCTCAATCTGGCCTTCTTTGCAAGTATGTTGATATCTACACCTACAGTGTTTTGTTGCATTTTATATAAAGTATTTGTGTCCCTTTCCATAATTGGTAAGCCATGTATACGTCAAAACAATCAGGAAATTTCAGTAGCGCGGAATATGGGGTAGGTTTAAGGTCTGCGGGAATGGAATTGTAAACACTGTTATATTTTGTGCAGAAGTCTTGGACAGTTTCATTTGGGGCTCTCTTGACAGCATCAAATTCAGATAGTGTTCTCATAGGGTTCTTCTTTTTCTCCCATTTATTAAGGAAGGCTCTATGGAATGCAGCTAGATCTGCTATGCTACCAGCTCCTAAACCTTTAAACCAGGTTTTCACTTCTCTAATTAAACTCTGAGCAAATAGTCTCATTCAGACATCAAACTCATCTATCTCATAGACTTCCCAGAAATCATTCATTCTAGTAATGTGTTGTTGTGCAGTAATCTGTGAAAGATTATCAAACAGTGGAATATATTTTTGGTAGTTCTGGGGCATGTCATGGAGATTCTGAGGTAAGACCAAGGGAGCATATCAGGTTGCCATGGCTTGGATTTTAGCTGAACTGGGAGGTACAGTTGTAGTAGTAGGGATAGTGTTGGTTACTACAATAGATGTACTTGAAGAGCTTGGCAAAGGGGATGAAAAAGAAGTAGTATGGCTAATGGTAGTTGTAATGGACTGGGTAAATGATGGATAAACTACTTTAGGCTGCAAGGGCAGCTCAGGGATGAATGGATCAGTTGATGAACTAGCAGTGGATTGTGGATATGATGAGTATATGATTCTATGGGGTAGAGGCAACTCAAGGCTTATGGGATCTTGAGGTGAACTAACAGCAGAATCAGTAAATGATGTGGCAGCATATAGTGTAGAATCTGATGCTAGAAAGACTCTTGTATATAGCTCAGAAACTGGGGGTTTAAATTTAGACAAAAAATTTGCTAACTTAACAGCTTCTTCTATGTCTTTAATTTTCGAGACACTTACCCTTTTTATTGGATTTTTACTTTCAGTTTGATCTAATTTAGTAGAAACAGAAACAATTTTGTGTTTTTCACTCACATAAGAAGTAAAAACTGGATCTAAAACAATTTCTTTCAAATCCGATTCAGATTTTTTTCTAAATAAAGATTTCTCAAACTTTAAGTCAAAATCAATGTCTGATAAGCTTACCAATTCTTTGGGTAAAGAATTAGCTCTTCTTAGAGGTATCTCAGTTTTAGAACTATCAATTTGTTTTTTCTTCTTTTTTCCTATCTGTTCTAGATTGTCTACTATATTTGGAGGATTAGGATCAGGATTGGATCTAGTGTAGTAGACTTTTTTGGGAGCCAAAATTTTTATTGGGTAAAACACCCACAACCTTTAAATTCAATCTTAAAGTAGAAAAGATATAATTAAAGATATTCCTTCAAGATTAAACTTAAAACTGGAGAGTCGTTAGTTTCCCAGTATGGTCGCCAGTATTTTATCACCCTAGTAATTCTTAGGTTGTGGGATGGGGATTTTTGTAGTTAGGAACACCAGGGGTAACCAAGAACTGCTTTGGGAATTCAGGATCTAGCCTTCCTGAGCTCCAGAGAGGGATCTCTCCTAAAGATTTAGCTTTGTTTTGGTAAAGGGTTTTAGGCTAGCTATGAGTGGGTAGTGGGACTTGTTTTGAAAGATTGGTGGGAATAAAAAGTTTTTCAAGGTAAACTAGAGGGATCTACCAGAACATTGGGCAATGGAGTCAACTCTCTAGGCAAGCAGAGCTAGGAAATAATACTTAAAGATGCAAATGTACTAAGGGCGGGATAGATGACCTTCTAAAGCTTTGAATAGGATTTTTTGATGGAATGGGTGAAATCTGAACACAAGGGTACTTAATAATCCTTAAGTTACAGAAAAGAGGATTGAAGGAGGGGATCAAACTGGGACCTAGAGAAATTAAGAATTCTATGGTCCGGTTATCAAGCAGAAAACATAAAAATGCCAACTAGTTTAAAACAGGGAGCTTATTATCATTAATCTTGTTTAATTTCTCCTTAGTTGATCGTTACAGAATAGAAACACATAAAATGAATGTATGTAAACTTTTAAAGGAAAACACTAAAAACAAGAAAAAGACGAGACTTATCTTGTCACCATGAGAATCCTTAGTTATGATGTCTCTAATCTCGTTTCCAGTTTGCTGCTTCGCTAATTGACTCACACCAACTTCAATATATCGAGCAAAATGACTATAGTAGTCTTGATAAATTTTATTCCACACTGAATACTTCGAATTATGAAGTATTTATACACAAAAATTGTTTACCAAATATCTCAGAAATTGAAATAATGTTTTAAGGAAAAGTAGGAAGAAGAACATAAGAAGAGGGACAACAACAAAACAGTTTTCAAGCTGTGCTCTTTTACAAGGAAAAATAGAACTGTTTTATCTTATCTAAACTACTTTTCGATGTGCTGTGAGCATTGCTGGCAATAGATACATCTTCGTGTGGATGGTGGCTTGAAGAATACTCTTCCTTTTCATCTTCTGATCTGAAACTCTTTATCTCCACTTTTCACTGTTTCACTACTGTAATAAAAATTGACCAGCAGTAACAATTTGAATTTACTGATACACTTTGACCCTGATACACTTTGACACTGATTTTTCACCATAAGGTAAAAGTAAAATATGATTTTTCATGTGACTTTCCTGTCTTTTACCTGTCAAATTCACAGCAAATATGTGAATTCTTGCCACTGTTCAGCAGTGGGGATCTTCATATTATTCAATTTCCTAAAACTTTCATCAGCTTCTGTATATTTAGAAAATTTAGGCTTTACAGTGAAGATATGCTTGATTTCATTTTCCAAAAAGAATAGATTTTCAAAATATTGAAGAACTACTTTGCCACTTGGTGATCCTTGTGGAAATGGTTGTTTAGCTTGCTCCTTAGCATGAGCTCTGATTTTCTGATCATAATCTTTCTGTGGCATAAATTTTTCATTTAATGCATGAATGTCTGGTAAAACTGCTTCTGATAATATTTTGTATTTGGCCAAAAATATTGAGATGGCCAAGTTCATATCTTTACACCTGTCTTCTAAGTTATTCATCATGTTTCTCTTATTCAGGACTTTCATAATTTGAAGGATGGCCTCTGTTCTGTCAGCAATTTTCAATTCTTCTAATTCTTCCCTATTTTTGATGTTCAAAAATGTTATGAGTTGAACTGCTTGTGGTGACTTATTTTCAAATTTTTTTTTGGTTTTATCAATTTCACCATTTGCAGCCTATAGTAACTCTTTCTGCTCATAAATTATCTGAATTGAAGGCCATTGAGAGTGAATACCTTCAATGACTTTTTTCCATAAATAATTTTTAATATATGCAACCTGATCTATAAGATTCACCTATGTTTGAAGAATTCTCACCTATTCTTGTAATCTATTAGCCCTCTGTTCATGCCCTTTGGAAGTAATCAAGGCATCTATTTTGGAAGTTTCTAGATTTTTAATAGTGCCTTCCAAACTAAATATTTCTTTATCTTTAATTGACATGTCTTCCATGGCTCTGAGTATGGCAGCTTTGTCTTGTACTGTGTTTACCTGTGAGGTTGAGGAAGAAGAGGCAGGGATTTCATGAGAAGTTATTGGCACTACAGTTTCCAGTACTCCTTTTGGTGCCAAGTGTTCTGCCAACGTAGATGGAACAGTTGTGCTTACAGTTGGGATCGCTATAGGAATAACAACCTGTTGAGCTTTCTTCAATTTTTCATTCTCTTGCATAAAAGCTTCTATTTGGCTTTCCATCTCTTTTATCTGATATGTCATTTTAATAACAAGTTGTTTCAATTCATCATTCTCTATTTTTTGCTGAAGGATTTCTTTTGCTCGAGAATTTTCACTTTGAGGAAATTTTAGCTGTTTTCTGAGGGCAGCTATATCTTCATTTTTCTGTTTGATTAAAGCCTTTGCAACTTCCATGTTAGCTAGATCAGCTCTTGCTTCAGTCACCAAGTCTTCTAATGCTTTGATCTTCAAGTTATTGGCATATAGTGAGGCTTTATCCAATTTCATTTGAGTTTGGAGGTTTATCAATGTTTTCTCAAGCCTGATAGAATTCATAGTATTATTGACTATCTTAGAATATAACATCTCTGTGTGGCTCCTATGAAGTTCTATTTGGTCCAATTCATGGACAACATCTGCATCAACTTCAAGGTCTGTCTTGGAATAATCTGCTATAGTTTGTGGATCAGCCACTGTAGGCTTCAGAAATGACATCACCAATTTATTAGAGGAATAATCAAAAGATGAAAGGAGTCTATCCTTATTCCTAGGCTTTTCTTTAAGAAATTTGGAATATGTTTCATTTTTTATTTCTTCATTTTTTTCTTTAATGTTCCTGAACCTGAGTTGAATATCTGACTCTGTGTTATCAGGTTCTTTAGAAGAAGATGGCATATCACTTTTTTTTTGTATATCCACCATGACTGTGTCTTTCTGCTATGCTCCAATTTGGACATTTTGAAGCTCTTTGAGAGTTTCAGTTACTATCCTTGTTGCTTCATCATCAGTTTCATGATCATTTTTGTCCTCAACATTGATGGCTTTGTCCCTTTCTTCATTGTTCAATTTACTTTTCATATTGTAGGGAATTCTAAATCTTTTGTCTTGGATAGTTTTAGTAGTGAAACTAGCTTCCTTTCTGTTTATTTTATGAAGAATGTCAGATTCTTTATTCACCGTCACTACCTGTGTTTGATCAACCTGTTTATCTTTTCCACTGCTTCCCTGCATTTCCTATGAATCATCATCAAATAGAGTGTTTGGCTCCCATTCAAGTTTATTGGCATACTTTTCAATTTGGGGCTTGGGATCATGCAAGAAGACAGAAAACTTGCATTTCACTCTCATCGTGCTTAAAATACCTGGTGGATCATAATTCCACATAAACTATATGGGAATTTATACTCTTTCAACTTGACATTAATTTCATTGGCTGCTTCTCTGTTATTCACAATAAATGGTCCAACTTGATTTTTCAGTTTAAAATGAGTCTTTTTTCTAGAGGCTATGAAATTAACTTCATCTCCATTCAACAACTGTCTCAAATATTCTAAAGCAAATATCCTTGTTGTAACAAATCTTGGCAATTTATATGGGGCTAGGAGTGCACCATATACTCTGATCTCTGTGTAACTTTTGTATAAATACCAATCCCCTGTTTTACAACTCTCAGATAGCTATAGGATTCTTTTTGTCTCTTCATTGATTCTAGGGGTCTGTTCTTTATTCAATAAATTCATAGCAGGCACTAAAAACAAGTCATTGAAATATGCAAAGCTGTACTCCCTGTTCCATTTTCTCAGAATTGATGACCAAAACACAAATGAAAGAACATTTCCTTCTGGATATACCTTCTGAAATTCAATAAGAAATTTGTCTGCTTGATAATACAAAAAGAGGTGAAGTAGATATGATGTATGTCTGAAGACTCCTTCTTCTAACAATTTGGACAACTGATAATGCATTTTTTTTGCAATGAATTTAGCAAAATTTTACACAATGGATGGAGATTGGCCATGATTCAGAGTTGACAAAAAACCTAAGATAGCCACATCGGTGAATTCATCACTGGTGTATCCCAGTATGAATGATAGCATTGATACAATCTGTCTGGTTTCATTTGGAAAATCAAAGGTATCAAACGGAGGATTAAGCTTAGGGATATTAGCTTGCTTGGGACAAAAAGTCTGGAAGACTTTGAACTTAGAAGCAAAATCAAGTTCTAGGTAATTCTGAGTTAAATATTCTATTGAAAATGAGGCAACATTGGGGTTAGGGTTCAGTTGTAGCATAGAATTTATGGATTCTGCATTGATATAAAATAATACCTCTCTGTCTTTATTCACAATGCACCTTTGGTCTTGAAGATAGTAGGACTGACACAATCTGACAAAATCAGGGGTTGAATGAGTTTGAGGAACAATGTATTTTGGCAAATTGGAATCCCAGACTAGTATATGTTTGTAATATTTCTCTACTGATTTACCAAAACACCAGTTATATACATCAAGCAAATTGAACTCTACAGAAGGGCCCAATATTCTGTAGTCAAGGTCAACCAAAGGGCTATTTTCTTGTGAGATAATTGGAGGTTGAATAGGCCTGAAAACTTCTATTGAATCAACAGTGAGTACAGGGGTAGGTTTGTCAATTTTAGAAGATTCAGGCTAAGGAATTTTAGAAAAGGGTTTCTTTTGAGGTTTTGGACCTCCTGATTTTGGGGTTACTTGTTTCTTTGTCATTTTCAATTGAAAAGAGCAAGCTTAGACTGTTTGCTAATTTCTTTTGTTGGAAACAAGGGCTTATTGGAGAATTTCTCTGGTAAAATAAGGTTTCGAGCAGGGTTTTGGATTGAAAGAGGGTTTTTATGCTCAGAAAGTAGGTTACGATCAATTCCAGTAGTGGAAAAGACCAGGGTATGGATAAAATTTGCAAAAAATGGCAATTAGGGATTCTAGGGAAAATTTTACGGAGTTTCCCCTGTACTATGGATGTTTTTTGCAATTTCTATATGGGAAATTCAAACAACTACAGGCAATAGCAGGAAATTTGGTGCTTTTTTTTTAGAATTTGAAGTCCAGTGGATAAGTTTTGATGAAAAATACCTTAAAATAGGTATAATCGTGGTTGAAGACATTTCACAGTTGGGCGCAGTCTTCAATTCTGCAAAATTGTTCTTTCAGAGGTTAATGTGGCACTTCGTGGTTGAATTGTAGGGAAATTGGCTTGAAAATGGTGTTGGAAGGTTTAAAAATCGTGAAAAAAGTGCTCTGCGGGCTTTCATAGTGTAATGGCTCACAATGGTGAAAATTCAACGAAAATGGGCTCTGCAGGGTTTGAAAGATTATAAGCGCAAAATAGGTGAAAAACATAATGAAAAATATAATTTTTATGACTAAACCATAGTTAAAATATAGTCAAATCAATTGTAATAATAGGTTGGGTAGGAGTGGTTTTGGAATACCACTGGGTGGTATTCGCGCGGCTCAAAGGCTGTAAGCGATAAATAGATTTTCGAATGCGATCCAATAAGATTGTGACACGTCGATGTGGTGTGGTTTGGAAAAACCACTGATATCCCGCGAATTTTCTAAAACATCCATCGATTACTTTACAGGCGTGAAAATGCATCGTCGCCGTCGAATCTAGCTTTGAGAAGCGAACAATCGGGATTAAAAGGGCAGGTGCGGGGAAAGATCAGTTATCGGGTTCACTTTGGGCTGTAGATCTTGGAAATAAAAGAAGATCAGATGGTTGTTATCAAGTGCGATGGGGAGGGATAAAGATACATTGATCTGTCACATAGATTTCCATTCGTTGGATCAAACGGGATTTGGGGATCGGAGGGTTGAAAATCAATCCGATGGGAAAAGGGTTATGGTTCCATTTTATATACAAAAAATGTTTTTTTTCAATGGAAAAGGTGATCGGGATGATTTCAAAAGGGATTTAACCAGAGTAAAGAATTGGGGGGATATACATGAGGATTTTAGCTCTGGTTATGGTTTTAACCTCGGTTAAAGGGAATCGGGAGAGAAACAAAGTGGACAGTTTTTTTTTTAACCTTAGGTTAGGAGCTCAGGTAAAATATACAAGGAAATGGGTTTATAAGTTTAGTTTAAATTAAACTTCGATATTTTTGTTTAAAACACATATAAAACATGTTTTAAAGTTTTTTTCGAATATTTTTATTATATGATTAATTAAACCAGGTTGATTTAATTACCATAGAGGTGGGATTATATATAAAGGTATATTTTAGCCGAAGGGGGTTATAATGTTGGTTTTATTAAAAATGTGGGAATTTATAAACTTCGGCTAAAATGATAATAAGTGGGTTTTTGGGTTATTTATATAAAAGGATTTATATATAATAGGAATAGGTCATTTCTATAGGGAGTTAATATATAAATTAGAGTTAATATGAAAATAGGAAATGGTATACTCAAAACACATAAACATAACAAGTAAAGTGAATTACAAAAGATAATTTGCATTGATCTTATCACTTAAATTATGATATAATGTTATTTTGAGGGCTTTAACGTTTTCAAATGATGTAGGAAGTTAATCAAATGGGAATTATAATGCCTTTAAGTAAAAATGAAGTTTTACTTAGGATTATTTATGGGAATGAATGCATGAATGGTAATGATGTGATTTTAGGGATTAACATAGACATTTTACACTTTCAATTGATCAGTCATAGAGCCTTGGGTCCAGTCCCAACAAAAGTTAATGAAATGCCTTGAGCCTTTCTGACTGATAGTTTAGAATGTTTAATGACTATGGGAAAGGGAAGTTAGTTATTTTGCAGCCCATGATGAATGATATTTACATTGAGATTGTTCACCTTCTTCTACCTACCCAGATTACCATGCTAACATTTTTTCTTCTTTTGTAGTAAGGTGCATTTAAGCTAGCAACCTTCACAACATTTATTCTTTCTTAAAAGCAAATAAAACTATCTAATTCTACACTTATTTCATCCATGAATCTGGATTAAACTGTTGGATTCATTTTATTTCTCTACCTAACAACTGAATTGTCATGATTAAGTAGTATGAAAACTCATTATTCTCTATCCACAACAAGTGAAATTGAAACAATGACAAGTTAAGATTACACTGTTTAACTCACCATAGACTATGGCATTTATTGACACTCTGCCACAGTAAAAAAGTAAAAAAGTAGTGGCACTTATGCTTGCACACTTTCATGTTTTATTCATTTTTCTTTTGGGGTCTTTTGTTTTTTCTAAGTCCTTTGATCATTCTTTTATGACTTTTTACCCTCTTTTTGATTTTTTTTTTTTCTTACAAAATATGTGAATGCAACTTGCAGAAGGAAAAGTATGTACAGATTTACAAGATTATCAATAGTCAAGTCAAAATTATGACCCCTATATTATAGGTTGCTAACACAACCTTTGCAGAAAGAAACTAGAAGACATGGCAAACCATAAACTTTTCTAGTTTAACTCTACTTAGCATGTACTGAAAATACCATTCAAGAACTTCCTTTCAAGTTTTGCACATCAAGACATGGACTAACCAACATTCCTTGATAATGTTTACACTTAACTTAAGTCTTTCTCAAATACACAATTGGAGGAAAACATAAAGATAAAGATTATCAGTGAGAGTAGGATACTTTTGACAGTAAATCCTAGCTCTATATTTGTTGTTCTTTATCAGAGAATAAGTGAAAAAAATGGCATACATGAAAGGAAAAAAATAATAGTAAGACGTACTCCACCAATGATATAGACCAGGATCCAAAGAATCAGCTTGTATATTGATGTCAAACCAATTACATACTTCAAGTCCAGTGTTTCAGTACAACAACATCTTTTCTTCTCAGCCTAACTTCTTTGATCACAAACAGAGCTTCAAGAGCCTCTAAAAAATATTTACATGTAGAATGTTTCGAACAACAAGTATTACATCAAAGTTCAACAACCAACCCCTATCTCATCTTCTTCATAAGTATTTATAAAAAGAGGAGGTGGGATAAAATAAAATATCTCTAGTTCAATTAATACAAGTTAATGCTTCTCGGCCTTTGAGGGGCTCAACAGAGAAGATTTCTAATATTTCTTCTGTATTAATGGGTTTTCATTAAGTATTTGATCTTCTTGGCAGTTTTTGTTGACTTTAAAACTCTTTAAGTAGGCTGGCAATAACTCTGGAAAAATATCACTGACTGGGCAATAACTATGCCTTTTGTTGATTTATGGAAGCGGCCGGTGGCTCTTTGGTAGCTGAAGAGGATTTAATTAGCCTCGGATGTGGCAGAGGAGGCCATTTAATGATATTTCTCTTCGTTTTCCTTAAAACACTGTTAATTTTCTTATTGTTCTGTGTTTTAGGCTTAATTAGGCCTAATCTTTGTCTTCAGGTCTTCATACTGTCTTTAACTGTGTGGATTAGGCCTTTGATTTACTGAGTTTGTGCCTTAATCCTTTAAATTATTCTTAGACCTTTAATCCTATGATACTCTTTGATCTTCTTGTCTGAAATGATGATATTATTAAATAAATGGACTTTGACTGTGTTTTTGTAATTTTACAGGTGCGTAGGGGGTTCGATGAGATCACCAATGCTCATGAGGCAGGTGTGAAATCGCAGTTGGAACCCTGTGGATTCACTTTCATGTTGGATGGTGGCCTGCGGATCGTCATCCCAAGCTTTTCATTTTATTTTTAAATTGTGAAGAAACCTTTATAACCTGCAAATAACACACAAAATTAAGAAAATCCCGTGAAAAAATAGGTTAAGGCCGCTTTGGAGGTTTTGGGTATGAGATTGAATCGTGGCCATTGGATCGAAATAACCAACGGTCGAGATTGCTCAATGTGATTCAATGAGGAGGCGGTTGGGTGAACGGAGTTAAGATTAAATTCAAGCCATTTGATCAAATTTATCAACGACTGAGATTTATCAGGAGTTTAGATGGTGGGGGAAAACAATGGAGGGGAAGTTTTAAATCAGGACCGTCGATCTTTGGAGATCGACGGAGGAGAAACCTCGATAAAATGCTCGGGAGACCAGAAGGATGGTGGATGAATTGGGGTCGAGACATAACCGGAGCCATCGGATTAAAGCGATTGATGGATAAGATCATGCAATGGCATTGCTTGGGGAATGAAGAAAGTGCAAAAGGCTTGGGGTTAGTTTAAGACGGGACCGTCTGATCAAATCAATCAACGGTCAGGATTGAAAATTGAAATAACACTGCAGAGGGTTAGGTTGTTTGGTTGAAAACCAAAATGTTTTTTGCACAGCTCTGAGGTAGTTTGGAAAATTTGCCAAAAAAACGCGATATGGGTCTGTGCTCGACACGTGTCTTTTTATTACCGCCCATTTCATGTAATTTTTGGGCATTAACGTTCAGGCGCAAAATTACGCGATATGGAATTCCAGCCATTGGATGAAAGGTAGAGAGATCTAATGGTGGGAATGAGAGCATGATGGGGTAAGTTGCGCGGGCGGAAAAGGTGGGCAGGGTCAAAGGCAGTTTAAACCCTGACTGTTGGATCATGTGAATAGATGGTCGAGATCTGTTGATGGGGAGAATGAGAAGGGAGATGTTTTGAAAAGCGGACGTAATGTGGACCGTCCGATCATAGAAGATCAACGGTGGAGATTTGATCACAGGATTGCATCGGTGGGAGGAAAGGGAAAAGTGGTGATGAAATTTTCCGATGCGATTGAGTGCGGACCGTTCAATCTAAGAGAGATCAACGGTTAGGATTAAATCGATGGGTGGGATGGTGGAGGCTATGGGCATAGCACGATTAGATCCTGGCCATTGGTTCTTGTGGATTCAACGGCTAAGATCTCATCGGAGCATCGCATTGGTGGAGGTCAAAGGAAAAATGTGATTTGCCGATGCGATGAAATTTTGCAATGTGATGAAGTATCGAACGTCAGATCAGAAGGATGATCGACAGTCGAGATTAAATCAGAGATCACATCGGCAGGAGGCAGTATGAAGGATGGGTGCGATGCGATGAGATCCTGGCCGTCAGATGAAGGTGGATCAATGGCTGAGATTTGCTCAGAGGGATTGCATCAGAACTTTTTGAAAGAGATAGAGAGGTAGGACTCATGCAAACTTGTGATGCGATGAGCCAATGGCCGTTGATCTGCAGAGATCAACGACCCAGATTTATTTCAAATCATACGTTGGCTTTATGAAAAAAAAAAGGAAAAATGGGTTCGGTGAAAGGTTTTTTAATGTTTTGAGCGCCCGATTGCGGGGCTGTGGTCCTGTGAAAAGGATGAGGAGATCGGGGGTTAAGAAGAAAAAGGATATTCGCAATTGGAGTTTTCAAAGTAAAAGGCAATAAGGAGATAGAAAACCCTGATTTCGATTGCATGATGGGGGTTAACTCCAGGTCATGGCTCCGAGTTTTATGCTGAGAAAAGGGGCTAGGGCTTAGGCCAAAGGGACTTAAAGGCTTAAAGAAAAAAATGGAGTTTTTTAAGGATTTTTGAGGATTTTTGAAGGATTTTGAGGGTTCCTATAAGGGGAAAAAAGGGTTTTTAAACCAAACAAAGGGGAATATAAGGTTTAAAAAGGGTTTTGGAATGGTTTAGAGGTTAGATGAAGGTTTTTTGAGGATTTTTATGAAGGAAATAAGAATGAACATGGGGTTATTTTATGAGTAAAAGGAGGGGTAAAAATGAAGGGAAAAATGGGTCTTTAAGTAGTCTTTTTTTGGCAAACAACAGTTTTTTCAAGATTATGAGGGAAACAGTAGTGAAGATTAACTCAAGGATTAATAATCTTCATAAGACTTTAAGAACTAACAATTTGGCATGAAATTTTTTCTTGAAGTCTTAAAACAAATCTAGCCACCATTTGATATGACAAATTTTTATAGGTGGCTAACAGGGGCTCCACATGGGGATGGCACCTTCTTGAAGGTGTCAAGAACTTCAAACCTGTCTTCTCTGGAAGCTGATCAATGCCTCATCCATTGGGCTGCAACTTTCTTTACCTTTTCTAATCTTCTTTCGCTCTGACAATGTTAGTAGATATTAAAAACAATGGAATTCTATCAAAACCATATTTCTACTTACCCAATCCTAATGATCTAACATTTTTTCTTCTTTCAGAGTGCATTTGGATTGGCAAATTCTTTTTACAAAAAAATTATTCTTTTGAGAAAACAAAAAACTAGTCTATTTCTACCCTTATTTTTCCATGAACTCAGATTAAGCAGTTGAGTTCATAAGCTTCTCTACCTGACTACACTCTGTCAGGATTAAACTGTCTGACAGAGTTTATTCTCTAAATTCTAAAACAATAAATTTAAAAGCAAACAAGCCAGGATTGAATAGTCTAACTTGTTGTTGATCTATGGCATAAAAACAAGCTGCAAATAGATTCTTATTTGCAGAAAATTAAAGAAAAATGGTGAAGGCTTCAAATCTAAAAATTTAAAAATCTCCTTCACTAACTTTTCAGCTCTATTTTGAATATTTTTTGAGTTGCTTCTTCTTTCTCATCTGGTTCAAGTTTTGGGCACATTAGAACTAGTTTGATTCTATCCTTTGGCTCAAGATTTGATCTAATTAGAGCCATTATTTCTTCTGAAATTCATAGGTTCAAATTCTGAGCTTGTTTGAACCCTTTTTCTTCTATCCTAATCTACCTAACTGATAAGCCAAGATTGAGTTGTTTGGAAAATATAATTCACTAACCTATCAGCAGTAAATTGAAAACTAATTAGTCATTATTAGGCTGTATGACTAACTAGGAGTATGTTTCTTAAGAGTGGCATTTGAGCTTGCACACTTTCAGATTTTGTTTCTCTTTTTTTGGTATGGGATTGTACCTTTCTTGTTTTTACAATCTGCCCTCTTTTCTTTTCTATTGTTTTTGTATTTTTCATATTATAGCTTTGAATGCAATGATGGATATGATATTCATAAATGAGGAAAAAATAAAAAAGGCTTTCAAAATGATATGGTCAAGAAAAATAATGTTTGAGCATCCTGCAATAGATGGGACCCCCAAAAAGTTCAGCTCCATTCAATTCTTGCAAGAAATAGGCATTTTTACCTGCAGTAGAATGAATGAGATAAGGGCCAAGCCATATATTATCAAATTTCCCATGCTTGCCCTTATCTTCTCTCCTTAAATCCCACTTTAAAACTTTGTCACCAATGTTGAAATTACTGGCCTTGGTTCTTTTATCAAATAGCTTCTTGATGCTTTCTTGCTTTTGTAATGCTCTGTTGTAGACTTTCTCTTTGATTTGTTGAAGATGTATAGTCTGATTAATTCTTCTGATCATGTCATTATCTTCAGACTGTACTTCTTGGATCAGCTTCATGACTGGCACTCCTAGGCTAGTTGGAAAAATTGCATCTGCGCCATAAACAAGCTGGTAGGGTGACATTCCAATTTATATTTTAAGTGTTAATCTATTAGCCTATAGTGCATGTACTAGCTTTGTGGGCCAATATTTCTTATTTTCCTCCAGTAACTTCTTGATTATGTTCACCAAACTTTTGTTTGAGGATTCTTCCAGCCCATTACCTTGAGGGTAATAAGTAGTATAATGGCCCAATGTAATCTGATATTTGTGACAGAATTCAATCATCTTTTTGGATCCAAATGCAGTAGCATTGTCAGTGATAATCTTCCTAGGACAGCCAAATCTAGAGAGGATATGATTTTCAAGGAATTTTATGATGACAGAGTCATTGGCTTGCCTAGAAGGGATGGCTTTTATCCATTTGGTAAAGTAGTCTATTGCAGTGATAATCCATCTATGTTGGGCAGATGAGGGTGGATGGATTTCTCCTATGAAGTCTAGACCCCACTGTTGAAAATGAGCTTCAGTAGTGATTGGATGAAAAAGTAAGGGAAGAAATTTTCTTTTCCCTTAAAAGAGTTGACATTTATGACAGGCAATAATCATTTTATGGACATCTTGAAAGAGGGTGGGCCAAATGTAACCAGCTCTAAGGATTTTATTGGCAGTTGTCTTCCAATAGAGGTGGCCTCCACATTCTCCTTCACGGAACTCATGCTTGATCTTATCTGCATCATTCTCAGGCAAACATTTAAGCAATAATCCACTAGCATTTTTCCAATATAGACATTTATTTACAATGTAGTAATTTATAGCTTTCAACTTTAAAAATCTTGCCTTTGTTTTAGACAAGCCAGGAGGTGTATTCAAATTGAGAAAAACATACAAAATGTCAGCATACCAAGAGGAATTTATAAAATGATTTTCAACAATGGGAGTTGACAATTCCTCTTGTTCATCTAATGTATTTATCATGTTTATATCAAGAGCTTCAAAATTAGATTCAGCCATTAATATTGCTAGTATTTGGCCTTTTATGAGCTTAGTGGGCTTGATTTCTAAATCATATTCAAGTATCACAGCTATCCACTTTCCTCTTTTTCCATCTGGGTCCTGTGTTAAAATATATTTCACAACTAAATTTGGCACAAATGCAATTATGTGGGAGTGTAGAATGTAAACTCTCACGTCTTTTAGGGCTTTGACTAAGGCAAAGGCTTGTTTTTCCATGGTATTGTACTTCAGAGGTGCATCTCTCAATGCCTTAATAAAGAATGCAATTGGCTACTCTTGTCCATTCAAGTTTTTCTGTAGTAGGACAACAGCTATAGTGTGTTCTGATGCAAATGAAAAAATGAAGAAATCCTTTGCAAAATCAGGACTTATGAGAACTAGTGTTTTGGTTAATGCTTGTTTTACCAGTTCAAATGATTTCTTTGCTTCCAAGGTCCACTTTACTCCTTCTTCCTTCTTCAGCATGTTTGTTATGTTTCTAAGGAGTTCAGACAAGTTGGGTATGAACCCTTTCAAGAAATTAATCTTCCCAATGAAAGATTGAATTTCCTTGATGTTTCTAGGATGGGTGATTTGCAATATACCCTCAATCCTCTTTGGGTCTATCTTTATTCCTTCTTCTGATATGATGTGCCCAAGAATTTTACCTTCTTGGAGACCAAACATTGTTTTCTTTGGATTTAAAGATAACCCATATTTTTTGCATTTCTCAAAGACTTTTCTCAAGTGTTCTAGGTGTTCTTCATTTGTTTTGGAAAAAATAGTAATATCATCAAGGTAAATAATGATGAAGTAGCCTAATTCTTCTGAGAATGCAATATCCATGGCTCTCTAAAATGTATCACCAACATTCATTAAACCAAAGAGCATTTTGACATACATGAAAGTGCCCCAAGGTGTAGTAAAGGTTGTTTTGAGTTGATCATTAGGATGTACTAATATTTTATTGTATCCTGAGAAGCCATCTAACAAAGAAATCCTTTTAGAACCAACTACCCTTTGTAAAATATGATCCATCTTGGGTAAAGGGTAGTTGTCCTTTAATGAGGCTTTGTTTAAGTTCCTAAAGTCATTACAAAGCCTTATTTCTCTTGTTTTCTTCCTAATTGACACTAGATTAGACACCCACTCTGAATATCTAATAGGAACAATAATTCTAGCTTCATACATTTTCTTGATTTCTTTCTCAACCAAAGGCAATTGAACATGGTTGATTTTGCGCAATTTTTGTTTAAAAGTTTTTTGGTTTTCTTTGAGGGGTATCTTGTGTTGAATTATTTCTGTGTCATAGGACTTTAGATCTTCATAACTCCATGCAAATACATCAAAAAATTCCTTAAACAACTCAATGTATTTCATCTTGATGTGAGCTGGCAAAGTTTTAGACAGTTTGATCATTTTTGGCTTTAGTTCACTGCCTATGTTACACTCTTCAACTTCAGTTTCCACAGGGTCCAGTTTTGGTTTCTTGGCAACATCATTGAAATCAAACAACTCTTATAAGGGGACTAGTCCCTTTAGCAAACTTTGATTGTTAGATTGCAGAGTTTCTAAGTATTCTTTTTCTAAATATGCACTAATTTCTGTGGTGTTTTCAAGTTTATTAGTTAACAGATTTATATCAGCAATCTTTGGAGACTTTACTTCTTCATCAAGTGGGTTTTCTTCAATAGGACAGTCATTTTCATAATCTGAATCTAAACTTGGTAGTTCAAATTCATTTCTGGACTGTAGGAAGTCTTCTATTTGTTTATCTCCATCAAATACTTGCCAATATTTCTCATTTTCTGGGATAGCTGGTCTGAATTTAACTTGGGTGGTGCATTGTTTGGTTTCATAACGTGTTAAACATGTTCTATCAGTAAAAGCTAAACTATGGGCAAGGATATTTTGGTCCCTTGGGACAAAGATAAGTTGGGATTTCTCAAATGTTCTTAGTAAGTCCATGACATCATTTCTATAGGCTCTAAGTCTGGGGTGTTTGGCACTATATTCCTCATTCAGTTGCCTAACAATTAACTCTGAATCCCCATGAACTTTTATCTTTTTGGCTCCTAATTTCTTCAACAAGTATAGGCCTAAAAGGAGGGATTCATACTCAGTTATGTTATTTGAACATTGAAAATTTAATTTGTAGGAATGGCCTTTAGTATGATTGTTTTCATTGTTATGAATCCAAATGCTTGCACCTGCATTGTTCTTAGTGCAAGACCCATCAAAATTCATACTCCAAAGAGGACTAGTTTTGGATTCTGTAGTTTGACTACTATCCTCTTTATCTTGTGTGCTTCTATCTTGTTCTTGATAGTTAGTATTTATTTGAAGTTGTTCTAGTTCCTCATGTTTTTCATTATGTTGAGGACTCTTTTCTTGGTTCTCAAAGTTAACAAGTAATGGATGATTGTTTTGTAGCTCTATACCTGTGATTTGTTTACAGTGATTTTCTATTTTGACACACTGTTTTGACCTTTTTGTCATGTCTCCTTTATTTTCTATGTCTGCCACTACATTACAGTGAGGAGTGACCACTAAATCAGTTAAGGTTTCTTTCTCATTAACTATTTCATGATTGAAGAGAATAAATGAGTAAAGGTCTGTATGTGCAGAATAGATAGGAGAGTTTTATGGTCTTTCTTGGTTACTTACCATGTATTGCATATGAGATTCCCTATAAAGTCTTCTTGTTTGATTAAAAATAGGGATGGTAGCATATTTCATATCAATTTGCATTGTTCCTTGTAACTTAGCTCCCCAAGATCTTGATAACAGCATACCATACTTGGGGGGTACATCAACCACTACAATATCCATTACTAAACACTTGGCTGGAATTTGTGCTTAGTTTACCCAAAGGTCTTTGATCAAACCTAGGCATTTCACTCTGCTTGAGTCAAAGGAGTAAAGATATTTGTATGGTCTGGTAATTTCAAGGCCTAGGCTCTCCATTACTGATTTGGGAATTAAGTTATGAGAGGCTCCTGAGTCATGCATAGCGTTGTGTAAAATTTTGTCATGAATCTTCAAACTAACATAAAATGGAGGGATTGGTCCTTCTTGGTATCTTCCTTCAATCTTAGAACCAAATAAGAGCTCTAGTTGGTCATCATTAATATTGACAGTGTCATTATTCTCTTCTATGTTAAAAGCCTTCAAAATTTGGGATCTATAAACATCTTGGGTAGCTAATCCAGTGAGAGGAACAGAGATTTTAATTTTGGAAATTTCCTGCTCCAAACTAAAAGGCATTTGATTTTTTAAAATGCTTGCTTCAGCCTTATTAACTACCACTCTATCAGAAAAATTAGTTTGTTGATTTCCTCTATTTACATTGGTCAAAATTGTTTTGATAGGAGAACTAGCTGAAATACTAGCGCTGCTAAAATCTGCACTCTATTTTTCATTGTTTTGAGTGCCTTTTTCATTGTTTTTATCAGAATTTACAGCCACTATTTTGTCTTTCTATTTTGTAACTTTGGGTTTGTTTATAGGGCTTTTTTTTGCAGATTTGTCAGAGGTTTTGTTGTTGGGATTTTTCTGATTTCTTTTACTCCTAAGGTCATACTCTTTTGGGGTTTCTATGATGACATTTCCAATGCTTGATAGTAAAATTCATCTTCTACTCTTTTATCATCATAGGGTGTGTACAGACCTTGTTTCTTATTGTAATGAACATCAAAATCATCATTGTCTACTCCCAACATGTTTATATCATCTTCCTCTGTTTTTTCTATTGTTTCATCAACCTCACTTATATAATTTTGATGAAAAGGAGGTATAATCTCCTGATCAGGGTCTCTTGGTCTGTTTTGAGGTTGATTTCTCCTAAAATTCTGATTTTGATTTTGAGACTGATTTTGATTTCAGTTTTGGGGAGATGATTTGTTTTCTTTGGCTTGTGCTCTCTTAATTATGCTCATCTCCTTCATCATGTCTTCCATCATTCTTTCCATTTTAGAGCTAGATGTGGAGGGTGCAGATTCTTCCCTGAATGATACTTTCTTCTCATTCCTCATTCTAGCTCTTTTCTCCATTAGATTTACTTCTACAGCTAAGGATATTTTTTGCATATCTTCTAAAGTTAGAGGGTCTCTTTCTTTAAGTTGATAAGCCATTTCAGGATCAAATCCTTCAGGGAATTTGTTTAAGGTTGAGCCTTGTGGAGGTTTCAGTTCTGGGGGTAAAGCATTATACACACTATTGAATCTAGTGCAATAAGCTTGAACACTTTCCCCAGTGTTTCTTTTAATATTTTTATAGTCTGAAAGTATTTGGAGAGGGTTTCTCTTGACTTCCAACTTGTTTAGGAATAACTGATGGAGGACTTGAAGGTCATTAATACTATTAGGGGTTAAGCCTTTGAACCATTTTCTTGCTTCTCCCCCTAAATTCTGAGCAAACAATCTAAGTTTGACAGTTTCATCATCAATTTCATTTCTATCAAAATAGTCATTCATCTTATCCACATGTTGTGAAGCAGTACTAGCACCACTGGCATCATACAATGGTATCTTGGACTGATAATACTGTGGAAGATTGACTAGAGGTAAAGGAAGGACTAGAGGGGCATACCATGTTGCCATGATAGGAGGTTGTGGGAAAAATGGGGGGTTTACAGGTGGAGGATGGAAAAGGGGAGGGGGTTGATGGAATAATGTCGTTTGAATAGTGGGTGTATGGAGAACAGATGTGGATGGACCAGCAAGATATTTTTGAGTAGATCTAGGATGAGAGAAACCAAAATTATGAATGAAATGTGAATCAGGTGGAGTAGTTTCTCTACTATTAGGATGTTCACTTCTACCTTGGGATGGAAGTGAAGGCTCTAAATATATCTAATATATATCATCAAGTGACCTCGTTCTGAATGGATTTCTTAAGTCAACTTGTAATTCTTGTAGAGCTGCAAGGTTTTCAGGAACAGAATTAGCTCTGTGGAGTGATCTAACAATAGTTGAAGACTTGGCCTTAGGAGACTTCCTAAGTATTGTTTCAGGGTTATCAACTATCTCAGGAGGCTCTGGGTTAGGATAGGCTCTGGTACGAACTCTTCTAGAAGCCACTATGCTATGTTTTTTAGACCCAACTCACATGAAAATTTTTAACCAAATATGACAATATTTAAGAGGCTAATTGATCTTTAAACAAGAAAACTTTAATTTTCAAAGTCTTCTAACTGATTTTGTATGATGTTATGATAGTAATGGGTTTCCCAGTGGAGTCTTTAGGTCTGTTTAGGATTGTCGAGTCACCAGGTGGAAAATTTTTAGCTTTTTTGAAGGTAAAATGTTTTATGGTTCCACCACCATGTTTATTATGAAATTGTCAAAAATATTTTTGGATTTTCAAATTTTTTTCAGTCTTATAGGTTGTGAGAGTGTTCTAAATCTATTTCAACACTTAGCTAAGGTGATGAGACAAATATATTTTAGTCTTATGTCTAAGCTACCTAATTCCTTCAAGGTTTGATAAGTCTCTATGAGAATCCTAAGGGTTGCTTAGTTTGTCACTGATTCAAATGAGTTCTATCATGATTACCACTTGCTTTGGTATTGCTTGAAGAGAGCTACTTATACTACACTGAATAATGAATATTTTGGCTTACTGATTTTTAGTGGAGTCACCAGGTGAAGGATTTTTGCTTGATTTCAGGGTTAGAAAGTTGTTCACCAACAAAAATCAAAACCACTCTAGGCAGACACTTGGTTCATTGTCTAAAAAAAGGATTATCTGGGTTGTGAAGTTATCTATTACTTCAGAAGTTCTCAGTATGGTCACCAGAAATGTTAGGCCTCTATAATTTAGCAGAGTGGCAAGAATAAAGCTGCATAGACAACACTTGAACCACTTTGGGATTCTAGGATCTAGCCCTCCTGAATCCAGAGAGGGATCTCTCTATAAGTGCAAATATTGATTTATATTTAAGGCTTTTGGTATGATATTAGGCTAGTTATTAAGAACAAGGGTTTTTTGTTTATTTGGATGGTTGAGAATGATTTTTAATTGAGAGGAAAGTCTTAAAAATTAAAGAGTTTCAAAGGGGTGAAGGTGTGAATAATCAGAACAAGATTTAGCTTATAGGATAGATATGAAACATGACTTAATCCATTGGGCTATGGAGTCATAAAAGGGTTTAATTGTGCAACAATTTCAAGAGTGGTCCAAGGGGCAAGTCATCTATATCAAAAGATCTTTTAGATTAAATGATGGAATGGAACATTAGAAGTGTTGAGAAGGTGGAAAAAGTCAATAATTTCAACAAGGATTTATCAACTTTCCATACAAGAAAAGCCTTTTTAAGAAAATGTTTGAAACCAACCAAAGGACAGGGCTAACCATAAAATTATTTGGACAAGATTGTTTTAAAGCTAACTTATCAGACAAACAATTCAGTAATCCACACAACTACTTTCAGAAAGGATGAAAATAGATAAGAAAATGAAGTGCAGCTTACGATCAAGAAAGATACATTAAAATCCAAGCCTTCTTTCAGCATACTCTTATGGAAACCTTCAAAACAACCTTTGGAGAAAGAAAATAGAAGACAGGGAAAACCATAAAATTTTCTAGTCTAACTCTACTTAGCATGTAATGAAAATATCATTCAAGAATTTCCTTTCAAGTTTTGCACATCAAGACATGGACTAACCAAAATTCCTTGATAATGTTTACACTTAACTTAGGTCATTCTTAAATACACAATTGGAGGAAAACATAAAGATAAAGCTTATCAGTGGGAGTAGGGTACTTTTGATAGTAAATCCTAGCTCTATATTTGTTGTTCTTTATCAGAGAATAAGTGAACAAAATGGCATACATGAAAGGAAAACAATAACAATAAGAGGTACTTCACCAATGATATAGACCAGGATCCCAAGAATCAGCTTGTATATTGATGTCAAACCAGTTACATACTTCAAGTCCAGTGTTTTAGTACAACAACATCTTTTCTTCTTAGCCTAACTTCTTTGATCACAAACAGAACTTCAAGAGCCTCTGAAAACTATTTACATGTAGAAGGTTTCGAACAAAAAGTATTACATCAAAGTTCAACAACCAACCCCTATCTCATCTTCTTCGAAAGTATTTATAAAAAGAGGAGGTGGGATAAAATAAAATATCTCTAGTTCAATTAATACAGGTTAATGCTTCTTAGCCTTTGAGGGGCTCAACAGAGAAGATTTCTGATATTTCTTCTGTATTAATGGGTTTTCATTAAGTATTTGATCTTATTGGCAGTTTTTGTTGACTTTAAAACTCTTTAAGTAGGCTGGCAATAACTCTGGAAAAATATCACTGACTGGGCAATAACTATTCCTTATGTTGATTTATGGAAGTGGCAGGTGGCTCTTTGGTAGCTGAAGAGGATTCAATTAGCCTCGGATGTGGCAGAGGAGGCCCTTTAATGATAATTCTCTTCATTTTCCTTAAAACAATATTAATTTGCTTATTGTTCTATGTTTTAGGCTTAATTAAGCCTAATATTTATCTATAGGTCTTCATACTATCTTTAACTGTGTGGATTAGGCCTTTGATTTACTGAGTTTGTGCCTTAATCCTTTAAAGTTTGCTTAAACCTTTAATCCTCTGATACTCTTTGATCTTCTTGTCTGAAATGCTGATATTCTTCAATAAATGGACTTTGACTGTGTTTTTGCAGTTTTACAGGTGCGCAGGAGGTTCGATGAGATCACCAATGCTCATGAGGTAGGTGTGAAATCGTAGTTGGAACCCTATGGATTCACTTTCATGTTGGATGGTGGCCTGCGGATCGTCATCCTAGGCTTTTAATTTTATTTTTAAATTGTGAAGAAACCTTTATAACCTGCAAATAACACACAAAATTAAGAAAATCCCGTGAAAAAATAGGTTAAGGCCGCTTTGGAGGTTTTGGGTATGAGATTGAATCGTGGCGTTGGATCGAAATAACCAACGGTCGATATTGCTCAATGTGATTCAATGAGGAGGCAGTTGGGTGAACGGAGTTAAGATTAAATCTAATCCATTCGATCAGATTGATCAACGACTGAGATTGATCAAGAGTTCAGATGGTAGGGGAAAAAAATGGAGGGGAAGTTTTAAATCAGGACCATCGATCTTCAGAGATCGACGGCGGAGAAACCTCAATAAAATTCTCAGGAGACCAGAAGGATGGTGGATGAATTGGGGTCGGGACATAACCGAAGCCGTTGGATTAAAGCGATCGATGGCTAAGATCATGCAATGGCATTGCTTGGGGAATGAAGAAAGTGCAAAAGGCTTGGGGTTAATTTAAGACGGGACCGTCCGATCAAATCAATCAATAGTCAGGATTGAAAATTGAAATAACATTACGGAGGGTTAGGTGGTTTGGCGGAAAACCGGAATGGTTTTCGCGCAGCCCTGAGGTGGTATTGAAAATTTTCCAAAAAAACGCGATATGGGTCTGCACTCGACATGTGTGTTTTTAATACCGCCCATTTCACGTAATTTTTTGGCATTAACATTCAGGCGAAAAATTATGCGATATGGAGTTCCAGCCGTCGGATGAAAGGTACAGAGATCTGACGGTGGGAATGAGAGTGCGATGGGGTAAGATGCGCGGGCGGAAAAGGTGGGCAAGGTCAAAGGCGATTTAAACCCTGACCGTTGGATCATGTGAATAGACGGTCGAGATCTATCGATGGGGAGAATGAGAAGGGCGGTGTTTTTAAAAGCAGACGTAATGTGGACCATTTGATCGGAGAAGATTAATGGCAGAGATTTGATCACAGGATTGCATCGGTGGGAGGAAAGGGCAAAGTGGGGATGAAATGTGCTGATGCAATTGAGAACAAACTGTTCGATCTAAGAGAGATCAATGGTCAGGATTAAATCGGCGGGTGCGATGGTGGAGGCTATGGGCGGAGCGCAATTAGATCCCGGCCATTGGTTCTTGTGGATTCAACGGCTGAGATTTCATCGGAGCATCACATTGGCGGAGGTCAAAGGAAAAATGCGATCTACCGATGCGATGAACTTTTGTGATGCGTTGAAGTATCGACTGTCGGATTAGAAGGATGGTCGACAGTCCAGATTAACTCGGAGATCGCATTAGCGGGAGGCAGTATGAAGGATGGGTGCGATGCGATGAGATCTTGGCCGTCGGATGAAGGTGGATCAACGGCTAAAATTTTCTCGGAGGGATCGCATCGGAACTTTTTGAAAGAGATAGATAGGTAGGACTCATGCGAACTTGCGATGCGATGAGTCGATGGCCGTTGATCTGCAGAGATCAACGACCTAGATTTATTTCAAATCATACGTCGGGTTTATGAAAAAACAAAGGAAAAAATGGTTCAGGGAAAGGTTTTTTAATGTTTTTAGCGCCCGATTGCGGGGCTGTGGTCCTGTGAAAAGGATGAGGAGATCGGGGGTTAAGAAGAAAAATGTTAATCACAATAGGAGTTTTCAAAGCAAAAGGAAATAAGGAGATAGAAAACCCCGATTGCGATTGCGCGATGGGGGTTAACTCTAGGTCATGGCTTCGGGTTTTATGCGGAGAAAAGGAGCTGGGGCTTAGGCCAAAGGGGCTTAAACCCTTAAAGCAAAAACTGGAGTTTTTTAAGGATTTTTGAGGATTTTTGAAGGATTTTGAGGGTTTCGATATGGGGAAAAAAGGGTTTTTAAACCAAAAAAGGGGAATATAAGGTTTAAAAATGGTTTTGGAATGGTTTATAGGTTACATGAAGGTTTTTTGAGGATTTTTATGAAGGAAATAAGAATGCACATCAGGTTATTTTATGAGTAAAAGGAGGCGTAAAAATGAAGGGAAAAATGGGTCTTTAAGCAGTCTCCTTTTGGCAAACAATAGATTTTTCAGGATTATGAGGGAAACAACAGCGAAGATTAACTCAAGGATTAATAATATTAATAAGACTTTAAGAACTAACAATTTGGCATGAAATTGTTTCTTGAAGTCTTAAAACAAATATAGCCACCATTTGATATGACAAATTTTTATAAGTGGGTAACAGGTAGAATGAGAAACGAAGGGGGTATAAATGAGCAGGAGAGGTGGTCATATGGAGGAAGAAGGACCGAGGGCTTAAGCCCACAGGGGCTTAATGCCTAATTGTAATAAAAGGGTTGGAGATATGACTAAAAGGTAGGTTTTGGGCCCTTTTAGTGGTTCTGATAGGTATAAAAAGAGGAAATTAAACCAAATAAGGAAATTTTATTAGGTTTAAAGGGTTTTTTTATGGGAAATGAGGTTTAAAGAAGAGAAAAAAGGAATTTTTAGAGGAAAAATGATGGGTTAGGATAGGTAAAAATGGATGAAATAGTAGGTGAAAATGAGTTTATAGGATGATGGAAAATAACTTTGAAAACAGTTTCTTTTTGTCTTGGCAGGGTACTTCAGGGGCTTTGAGTGAATATTTCAGTGGAATGATTATTTTGAAGATAATGAACATAGTGGGCTTTCAATAACTCACATATTTTCATAAAATTTGTTTCTTGAAAGCTAAGGAACCTATTTAACCATCATGAGTCATAACAAAATTTATAGATAGCTAACAGTAGTCAAGGGGTTTGAACTCAAAAATGGATTCCAACTGAAAGGGTTGCTAAAAGGAACCGAAGTAGCCCCTTTGGTAGGAGCGAAAACCGAGGGTCCATTTGCAGTTATTATAGGAACAAATACCGAAGGGTTCAGAATTTCACTCGCAGTTGTTGTGCTCAAGTTTCTAGGACCAAGCAGATGCTCGCTACTAGGGTTGCCAATCAGTTGTGTAGAACTAAAAATTGGTGGGGAATATGGTGGTGGAGTCGAGTTTTCCACCAACGCCACCGACCAAATGGCCACCAGTTGTGAAGTGGATGTGGGTGCAACCGAAGACATGTTTGGTACTGGTGCTACATGAATTAATAATGGCCCCAACAGGTCAGTGTGAGGAGAATTGTAAGGAGGTACGATTCCTTTCATGAAAGCATCCTCAGGAAACTCCATATTGTAGAGAGATGAAGGAACAATTGCACCATTTGTTCCGAATGATATACCGATTAATCCATCGATTATTGACTTCTTTTATAATGAAAAGAATCGCATGGAATCGGTTGAATGTGAAAATGATGGGTCTGCTATAGGGTAATATGCTTGGGTGGTGGTTACTAAATATCCCTCTTAGGGCTTTCTGGTGCCTGAGGCAGACAATTAGATTAGCTATAAAGTTCACAAAGAAGATGCATACATGTTCATGCTGATGTCTATAATCAACAAAGTAAGACAGAGAGATTACCTCTTTATCGATATCGGATCCTATGGAGAACAATGAGCAACGAAGTAGAGATCCTTCTTCACCGGCTCCAAATCCAGATCCTGCAATAAATTAAAGCACTTGTGTAATCCCTACAACAGTATAGTTTGTTATTGATTAAACTAGCATATAAGAAACATGAGACAATATAGATCTAAGCCATTCATATCATGCTACATAGACGATTGAAAAACAATTGTGACACTGATGCATCGAATGGAAAAAACAGATACAGTTCTATTGATTTATAAAAAGGAGGATTACAACTGTTAGTTGCACCAAGCCCTCCTCAGTCTCCTAATTCCTCTCCATCTTTCTCTATTTCTGAGTGTGATGGTGCTCAAGGCAGAAAGCTCTCAATGAACTTCACCGATTTTCAAACCTCACACTAAAACAATGAAACTCTGCTCTACATATATTCAATCCTTTGACCTTAGACCAAGAGCTCACAACTCCATTTTATAGAATATGGAGAGGGCAAACATTGCCAACCTATTCAACCAATTTTTAATGGGAAAGATAAATATGTTTCCATGTTCTTCCATGATTTTTCCTCCTTAGGAGTCCAGTTGTATTTGGCAAGGCCTAATAAAAGGTATGTGCCTTTTAGTTTCTATTTTGCATCGATCCTTTATGAGAAAAATCTAGAAGTGCCAGTCACATTTCCGCAATATCTTTTCCCTTTTCACACTTAAACATGGATAATGCTACCCCTTGGGTAAGATAGAGCATTACCCTAGGTACTAACGCTCCCTTTACATGTATCAAGTGTGCTATAACACTGTCTAGCTATTTCTGGGGTGCGTTACCTTGGTAGAAATGGGTCTTGTCTAGGTCATTTTCTTCCTTCCATGTTACCTTCTCCTCTGAGCTGATGAGGAGGTCATTTTTCTTGTAACAAATTCCCCCTAAAGTGTGAGGTCAGAGACGAAGATGATGGATGAAATGCTTTATAACAAGTGTAGCAGAATAAAAGGAATTGGAGGACTGAGGAAAACATGAAACAACAACATATGTCAGAAAATATAGTATCTATCTTGAGTCGGGCATTCCCATGCTCAGTAGCTAATTAACATGATTTCTCTAGGACAGAGATATGAACAATATGTCCACTGATAAGCATAACGTGAAAGAATCTGTCATAAGAGGATCAAACTAAAAATTTGTCTCCACAAAAACAATATCGCAACTTGGGGGAGGAAACACAGTTGTAAATGGTGTAACCCTCGACCCAAGGTCTTGGTCGTCGCTTCACTAAACTGCATATTCCCATACATGTGAATAAATGAGTCATAGTCGAACATGCAAGAAATCTTCTAATTACAAGTAAATAACAAAAACTGTTAACTGACGCAAGGGCGGCCACTGATAATGATGATTTCCCCAAGATGCACAGTACAATCTAGCGAGTGTGAATAAAAGGATTTGATGTTGAACACTCATAGAATCATTCGATCAGGAGTCAAATATTGAGAACCCTAAACCAAACACAAGATGACCTACCACTGATGTCTGCAAGTATCTGGGTATTAACCTGTTTCTGGATCAACTTCCTAGATAAGATGTTGAAGTCGATAGGAAGAGATATGTCAAAGGGTAGGCACTGAGGCGTCCCATATCAGTTAACACAAAACGGGAAAAAGATGATTTTTTACTAATGGAAATAATCAAGAGCAAATTGGAATAACTAATGACAAATAAGTTCTAGCATATGATGACTTTGGTTGATACAAGGAGAAGTAGATAGTGGGATCCTCTTGAACAAAAGAAGGCACTCTAATAGGGTACTAGGTAGCTTAGGCTTAATGAACACCAAAGAGTGTTAGGATTCACCAATGTAGGAACACTGGGAGAGGAAGGCTAAACTCATAGATGGTAGGGTTCGGCTAAGTGCGAAAGATTTTTTTGGGAAGTGCCATGTTCAAGATTTTGTGCTGCCAAATCAACCTTTATAAAATGTCACAGAAGAAGTATCCATGATGTCCAAAAATTTTCCCCGTATGATTAAGTTTAACGAGTCCAGATGGGTAAAATTGGTGGTTTTTTCATAGATAGAGAGTCTAAAAAACACCATAAAAGACAACTCTAGGGGGTACCTTTGTCATGTTTGATAACTGGGCGCGATGAAGGGAGAATAGTAACCCCGAATCAGTTCATTTTCCGTGAGTTAGTCCATTGAATCTAGAACAGAGAGAAAGCTATGTTCGATGGACATCTACCTCAGTTTGTTATGAGTACGAGGAGACGGAGTACACTCAATGTTCTTTGTGAAATTTTAAGCATCCAACAAGGAAAAACTCGATGCTTTCCGTGAAATTTTAATGAGTCACACGGAAAAAAACCCGGTTAATTTTTCTGTTTAAAGAGCTTTGAAAAAGATGAGGATAATGGCTCATATGTCTCTGTAGTGGTATTTTAACGAGCCCAAAAAAGGAAACTCAAGGTTTTTTCCATTTTACGAGCTAGGAAAAGTCCCTAAAAATAAAGCTCGAAACCTGATCGAACATGGTCAGATCTACATATAAACGTTTAAAACCCATCAGAGCATCAATAACATATAAAAACCAATAGTTGCGATGAAATGTAGCATTAATTTACCTCTTTGTATCAGACTAGCTGAGTGAGTATGACCTCCAGAATGGCTATAAGAAGGCCACGGGCCTTCATTTTCACTTTATTGAGTGTTTTGATAGAGCTCTGGAGAAAAAAGTGGTGAAAATTCAGCTGTCAATTGTGGACGATTCGGGTGACGATTTTTCATTCCACGAGATCCAGGTAAAAGAATGAACCTGTCTCTATCATTTCATTATGTTTTTAAGTATTTTTTCTGGTTCAAATTGTCAATTTTAGCAGGCCCTAAAAAATTTAAGTAGCTAACGTGGGTGATGAGTGTTGTGCCCGTGTTAAAAGTCCTTCCTGTGAAGAAACAACGCATTAGCACGCACTGTTGGGCACTATAGCCCACGTTAGATGGCAAAGAAGTTTTAGGAACTCGTTTTTTAGCATTCTAAGGTGTTCCAGACAAAAACTAATCCAGGTATAAAGCTATTTACCATGAGTATTTGGCGCGAGAGGGAGCATAAGCATGAAGAATGTGAAATGGTCACCGATGTAGCTACCTTACTAGTTCTCCATAGATGCGGATTGCTAAAGTATGCTAATTTAGAGTTGATGAGGGGACAGGAGGACCTTATGATATGGATAATTCAGAAATGGGATGTCCGCCAACATGTCTTTCGTATCGGGGGTAATGAACACTCGATTGAGAAAGATGATATCTATTTTTTGATTGGCCTATCATGCCAAGGGCCAAGGCCCAATCCAAAAGGATCCATGGTTGATCCCCGTACCACTGCCAATTTGATCCATACGTACTACATAAACAAGACTCTGGTAGTGAGTAACTGGGTGCCTATTGAACGGGTCGTATTGAGACTACTGAGGTCTCTACTATGGATGATAGTGCGCTTGGCTGGTGCCAAGAGTTAGTACGTGGCCACCAAGGCCCAAGTGTTGTTAGCACTGGATTATATGCAGCCCCAGGTATTTGACTGGTGTGAAGGCATTGTCCATCGAGTTCGTGCAGAGTTGATAGCATGTAAGACTCAGACCCAAAGAGAGTTTGGGTATGGTACACTGATCGTCTCATTCATACTAGAACGGGTGTCGGCCATGAGGCCAAGAATGGTCACGGATGCGTTGGGCCCGCGGGAGCCAAGATAGGCTCGTTGGGTAGCTTTGATTCCACAAACTGGAGAGGGTCCAATCCATCACTATTTTGATGAGGGATTCTTCGAGTGGCTTGAAGACTAGATCATCATGATTGAAGATTATCCCTACGCAGGGATGAACTATACAGGAGATCCAGAGTTGGTATTGCCCCTGGTCACTCAATGGGACATTGATGGTAATAAAGAGCGTGATCAATGTAGTGTTGAAGTATTTTTTAGTATCTTTTGAATGTTTATGCAAATTTTTTGTTTAACGGGTGAAAATGTATGTTGACATGAAGCTTTATTACTTGACATAGATGTGGCACCTGTCCATCCTACCAGAGCCCCTCGCTATGCAAGGCGAGGAATGCATCTACCTAGGGCTGGTGCAACAATGGAGGTTGCAGAAGGTGCTGAAGAGGGTGATGAGACATAGATTTTGCTAGAGCTTACTAGAAATCTAGAGGGTTTAAGTATGGGTGTGCTGCCTCTTCCCTCCCTGAGTGCAAGGTAAAATGCTACCAGCATCTTTTGTGGGTGTGCGGAATGCTTGGTGCCTACGGGGAGGATGGCCGGAATGATTGTCGCTGCTTTTGAGCGATGGGATGGGTAAGAAGTAGGATATATATGTAAATGTCATAGCGAGGCTTTAATAAGCCAATTATTTATAAAACACCGAGTTTGGGAAGTTTTTTGATGTAATCTAAATGGACATGACATCTATATATATATATATATATATATATATATATATATATATATATATATATATATATATATATATATATATATATATATATATATATATATACATATTTTGGCAATTTTGATTTCATGTGTTTTTTAATGTTTATGTATTTTCTAAAGTAAAAAATATATACTCATGTATGACTCTTTCTATAACAAGTGTGACAAAGGGAAATATAACACATAATTTTCCAATGAATTAGCGAATTCATTAAATTCTCTAGGAATGTGCTCAAACACAATGGTTTGAAAGTGACGTTCTAAAGGTCGCACCATTAAGAAATAATGTAACAAAGAGGATGACAGACGCTATAATGATTTTTTAACTGCATAAGTACGAGTTGGGAATCTAACCTGACCACTATATTCGAGATTTCGCAAGATGCAACCTCTGTGAGGAGTTGGATCACCAACATATACCTAGAAATGTTGTTGTTGGCATTGCCTAGGAAGATTCCCCTGGAACCAAGGAGTTTTGACTTAGCTGTGTAGAGGACCCAAGCAGCTGACACGATGTGCTTAGTATGACAAATAGCACCGTCCACATATCTGGCGTATGATAACGATGACGAAGGCATTTGTGTAAAAAATAAAAAAGAGTATGTATGAGAAAAACTCAAAACCCCAAAATATCCAGAGATATCAAAACATAAGAAAAAATTATATACATAAAATTACGAAGCATATGCCTAGAGGAGAACTAGGAAAAATACTTCTTCAGATAGAGCCCGTTGCGGGGCTCCATGAGTGGAATCCCATTACAGTCCTGAAGTTCATAAGCTCCTTTTGAGAGGACTTTGGTGACTATGTAAGGACCAAGCCATAATGGTTGAAGTGTTCCTGTCCCCAAGAGGTCGTGTCTCTGATCATAGAGTAGAACGAGATCACCCTCTTGGAAAGAATGAGGCTTGATAGATTTGTCATATTGAGCTTTAACTCGGCGCTGGTGAGCTTCGAGTGCCAGTGTGGAATCTCGACGAGTTTCGTCCAAGTGATCAAGGGAGAGCCAGTGCTCTTCTGTGGCAGTAGTGTCGGGTAGGATTTCAATGGCGAGCTTGAGTGATGGAATCTCACACTCGATTGGGAGTACTGCCTCCAGGCCGAATGCGAGTTGGAATGGTGTGAAGCCTATGGTAGTTTTTACTGACGTACGATATGCCCATAACACGGAATATAACTTCTAATTCCATGTGGTTTTATGATTGCCAACTAACCGAAGAATCATGGTTTTGAGGATGCCATTTACGGCTTCGACTTGACCATTCACTTGCAGATAGTAGGATGAATACCGCTCTTGTCGAAATCCTAGTATGGAAGTTAATTTCATCATCATATGGTTCTGAAAGTGTGACCCATGATCTGTGACAATTGAAAGGGGTACACCGAAACCACAGATGACCTGATTGAATAGGAACAGAGCGTCGGTTTCCCCATCGGCCCTAAAAGTGGGAATGTATTCTGCCCATTTCGTAAAGTAGTCGACTGCCACGACAATGTATTTGTGTCCATTGACCAAAGTGGGGTTGTATGTAACGAATCTATTCCCCATTTAGCGAAAGGACCAATGGAGACAACCAGGTGGAGAGGGGTGGGGTTAGCACACATTTTCTTCGTGAAAATTTGACATAGATGACACTTCTGGACTACTATGATATAGTCTTTAAATAAAGTGGGCCAATAATAGCCTACACGCAAGATTTTCTAGGCAGTAGCTATGCCAGAAAGATTACCGCTGCATGCCCTCGTGTGGAAGTCATTTAAAATGCATTCTGCTTCATCAAAAGTGAGATAATGTTGAAGAATAGTATCAACACCACGACGATATAGAGTATTGTTTAGTATGAGGTAGTGTTTCACTTAGTGGCGAATATGATGGCGTTCGTCTGATGTGAGAGTTGGGTGGAAGCATTGAGTTTAGAGGTAGACCAAAATGTATCCATACCAAGGATCAGAAGAATCAGCTAAGTAGACAAATTCATCAGGAAATGGATCATGAGCTACATCTCATGGGTTGATTCTAGGAAGGTTCGATAGTAATTTGGCGAAGACTAGAGATTTATTTTCTTTGGCAGCAGTGTATACCAAGTCAAATTGTTGGAGGATCACTATCCATTTGGAATATTTTCCTCCAATAACTTGGTGAGACAAAATGTGTCGCATGGGATTCTCCAAATAAGTAACAGTAGTCTGACGTAGTAATATATAGTGTTGGAGTCGAGTGACAACGAAGACCACTGCACGAGAGAGTTTCTCCACATGTGAATATCATAGTTTGGGTCCGATGAGACCATTTGACAAGTAATATATCACATGTTCACTATCGTCATCGTGAACTTGAACCAGAACCATGCCAAGTGAGGATGATGAGGCTGCCAAGTAGAGGAGAAAGTTGCGTGAATAATTAGGGCACTAAGAAGTGGGGCAGAAACGAGTGCTCGTTTGAAGGCGTCAAATGATATTTGAGCTTGGTCATCCCACAAATATAGTGTTCCCTTCTTTAATAAGCACATAAAGCCTTTCGTCATCTCGACATAGTTTACTATGAAATGACGTAAAAATTTTTCCTTCCCTTGCAAACGTTGGAGTGCAGAATGGATTGAGGTGCGGGTAATTCAACAATTGCCTTAACCTTATCGGGATCAGCCCCAATATCGTGCTTGGAGATAATAAAACCTAGAAGGCGTCCAGACTCGACAAAAAATATGTACTTATGTGGATTTAGACATATATTGTAGAACCTACACCGAGCGAAGGTTTGTTTCAGATGCGCGAGGTGATGGGATCGCTTCTTGGAATGAGCCAGAATGTCATCTAAGTAAGATTGTACAATATGTCTAATGTCATGAAAGGTGTAGTCCACAGCCCTTTGAAATTTTTCTCCTGCATTCTTCAGACCAAATGGGAGTTTACGATATGAAAATGTGCCCCAAGGACAGATGAAGGTAGTTTTATGTTGGTCATATTTTTTAATCGCAATCTGGTTATATCCCGAGAAACCATCCATAAAGGAAAAAGACTCACATCTAGCGCAATCATCAAGGATTTGATCTATGAATGGCGTAGGATAATTGTCTTTTGAACAAGCGACATTCAAATCGCGATAATCAACACAAAGTCGGATGGTGCCTTATTTTTTGTCTACGGGATTGGAAACCCATTCTGTCAGAGGAACGGGATAGATAAAACCAGCATTTAGAAGTTTTTTGACTTCAGTATTAATGGTGACTACTTTGCGCGAGTGGATAGGTCGGAGTCTCTGCGAAATAGGTTTGGCATTGTCATAAATCTTGATTTCATGCTCGATAATAAATGGATCTATGTTGGACATTTCTTCGTAAGACCAAGCAAACACATCATGGAATTCCTTGAAAAGGGATGTGAAACATGCAATTTCCTCAAGATTGAAATATTCTCCAATCTGAATATTTTCCATGATACTCATTTTGATTGAGATATCTATGAGCAAGGTTTTAGAGAGGTTGCCCAAGCTCCCCTCCGAAATGATAGTTTGAATAGTCATGTAAATAGAGGAGATGATCTCAGGTGGGTAAAAAGATGGGAACTCTCCCCAAGGTCATTCTTCTAGAGACATTATCTGTCGAATAGCTTCATCCGTAGGTAAGGCTTCATCGAGGAGATCCTTACAAAGAACCGTGATGGGTGGGAGGTTTATTCCATTGGTCGAAACCATAGCTGTGGAGGGTTTAGATGTAATCTGGATGGCTTGATAAGCCAACTTGGCTGGTGAGAGGGACATTTGATCTCCATAGGAATCAATTTCTGAAGGGGTCAGTAGGATCCATGGGTCGATAAAGCTATCCAAAGTGGTAGATATCATTGCGACCGTATGTGGAACCTTAGGCGACGGGAGAGGAAAACAACCCATCAGGGAAGATGCCTTCAGAAGACCAGTACCAATACTGACGTACGAGTCAGGAACGCCTCTTATTAGGGGTACAATTCTACTTGGTAACGTGGCATAATCAGGGGTGCACAAGGATAATTGATCCACTGTAAATATTTTCCCATCCAATGGAAAGAGGATGAGTTGGAAGACCAAAGAAACAATGGCAGTCATTGCATATGACCAACTGCGACCCAACAATAGATTATAGTTGAGATGATGATCTACGACTTCTATGTCCACCATTATCGTTTTCCCACTAAGGGAAATGGAAAATTTATCAAGGTAACCTTTTGGGAAGAAAGTGTGGCCATCGAAAGCTTTAAGGAAATTCGACGACGAAGACAAAGTGGGAGAACCCAAAGCGAGCTAGCAAGTAGTTGACATAACGCAGGTTGAAGCACCTTCATCTATGACAGTGAGATAGATTGGTCTCCCTTTCGACACAACTTGCACCTGGAATGCAAGTTGGTGTGATAGGCGAGGTTTAGATTTATCCATGTCAAAGATAGCTAGCGTAGAATCCTGGGGGTAAATCCCACCAATGGCCGAAAGCAAGGCTTTCCTTTGTGTTGGGAAAGTTTGCAATACTTTGAGAGCAGACATAGCTGACGGTGCCTGCACCAAATCTTCTACAATATTGTAGTTTTTGGCGGCACGTGCAGAGGTATTATGAGTCGTGCGTCGAAGTGTCCCTTTGGGGGGATGAATCTTGGGGTTAGCAACAGGCCATTCGATATGCAAATCCTTGGGTGGCGGTGGATTTGAACTAGTATCAGGTTCCTAAGTATCAATGATAGGATTTCCATAATGTTTGGCTCGTGTTTGGAGTTCAACACTTTCTACGCCATAAATGGCGCATTATCCTTCACTAGAAGGATGTGTACCACCATTCCCCCTTTGCAGGGGTTGTGGTGAATTTGGAATCATGTGTTGCTGTTACTACTATGGACTAGGGAAGGGATTATGAAGGACAGAAGGTGTCCTCCCAGAGTCCTTATTTGTGATAAAATATTTTCATTCCTACAGCCAAGGACATTTGAATGTCAAGTGGTCCTCCGTACAGATTCTACAAGGAAATTTCATGGGTTTCTCTTTCCCTTTGTCATTTTTAGAAACGTTTTTCTGATTGGGATTGTTCTAATGATCCGACTGCTCTTCCAAAGAAGAGGAATTTTTCTTGTTCTTCTTATTTTTGCCACTAGGTTTTTTTGAAATTTGCACAGAATTTACCTCAGCGGTAGGAAGAGTAGTCGATTGGTTAGGGACGGTGGCTGCCGAAGATGGCTAGGAGGTTTTCCCACTAGACTGTTTTATGGCTATACCGGATATTGGACCAACGAGGCTGTCAGCATGTGCTCTGAGTTTCTGAGTAGCAGGAGGATTTGGATTACTAGGGGCATAGGGGAGTAAATCATATAGCATGCCAGATTGCTAATGGATCAAATATAAATGTTGTGCACGACGAATGGATTGATCTTCCATGATGGCACCAGATAGAAAAATGTCTTTAGCTAGGTTTGGTAAGAGTGACTTACAAAACCAATTAGATAAGAGACGATCTGAGATTGGCGCTTTGACTAACCTCCTCCTACGTCTCCATTCATGAATGTGATCGGAGACGTGGGTGGGGGTGTCTTAGCATAGCGAGTTTAAGAGTTCTATGCCGGTTTCAAATCTAATAGGCAGTTGGAATTTTTTAAGAAATTCCGTAGCTAAGGCACCAAAAGTGTTGATGGCTCTGTGTGGTAACTCAATGTACCATTTGGCAGAATTTCCTGTGAGAGTGCGGGGGAAAAGTTGAAGCCGGATACTGTCATCCACCATGGAGTTAGAGACATACCATAGATGAAAGGTGGTGACGTGCGTAGCCGGTTCATCCCCTTATTTCCCATCGAATTTAGGGATGTCAGACAGAATCTTGTGCAGTATTAAAGGCCAGAGTGGGTTGTGATTGATGGGATCATTGGTCAGTTTTTAGATGTCGGGGATGTCTAGAGCTGCCAAAAATGGAAATTGCGTGTTTTCCCCTGGGTCTAACCAAGGAAGAATAGAGTGACTATTCAGACCATAGGGTCCACCCATCAATGTGTTACCAATAGGATAAGTATGACTTTGTTGATAAAAGTTCCCTGTGGGTGGGAGTGTAGCAATATATCGCTGTTCTCTGTATGGTATATTGTACTTAGGGGCTAGCAGTTGGTTTCCCCCAGTGTAAAATTTTCCCCCATGTCCAAATGGATTTTGGGGTTGATTTTCCCATATGGACACAATAGAGCTAGCCGAAGGCATGCTGCTATTTGCATAGTTAAGCAATGATATAGATCTTATACCAAAATTTTGACCACTTAAGGGACCAACGTTAATAGTGGGTTGTTCCGTTTGTCTAGATAATTGTAGGGGTGCTGAAGTGCCCCCACTCATCTGTGTGTTGGTGACACTGCCCCCTGGCATGATAGCCGAGGGGTTTGAACTCAGCAAAGGGTTCCAACCGAAAGGATTGCTAAAAGGAACCGAAGTAGCCCCACTCATGGGAGCGAGTACCGTGGGTCCTGGCGCAGTCACTGTAGGAGTAGATCCCAAAGGATTTTGAGACCCACTAACAGTTGTGGTGACCGTAGTGCTAGGACCAGGCATAGGTTGGCTACTGGGGTTGCTGATTAGTGGTGTAGAACTAACTACCGATGGGGAATATGGTGGTGAACCTCGGTTGGTTTCCATTGGCTTCGACCCCATGGGTGCCAGTTGTGAAATGGATGTTGGTGCAGCCGAACACATATCTTGGCTCGGTGTAATATGAACTAACACTGGCACCGATGGATCAGTGAGCGGAGGATTGCAAGGAGGTATGACTCCTTCCGTAAAAGGATCCTCTGGAAATTCTGTGTGATATGATGCTATGTGAAAATCAGGGGTTGTCACTGGAGACTGCTCTTTAGAAGAAGTCACGGGCTCACCTAGACTCGACTCCTCCTTCGGTGTCAACGAAGGAAGACCTCGTTGTTGTCGAGACAGATGGCAAGGGTCGAAAGACGCAACGGTGACCTGGTTATTTTTATCAAATTTTTATTATTTGTGATGTATTTATAAAGTCTCAGTGATAGTAACCACACACCTAAAAAATAAAAAATAAAAAAGGACTTTCTAAAATCAATCAACAAGCAGCTAGAACAGGGTTGCCCCATCTGAGTACTACCGTTTGCTGGAGATGAAACCCAGTATCATAATATCATATAGAGAGGGTTAGTCATAGACACAGTTACATTTACTCTAGATCTTCACCCAAACCTCAGACAATAGGTGTAAGCACTCTCGTGAAGATGGGTACCCTCCCAAAGACTGAAGACAGAGTAGTTCCGCCTGTTTTAGGTTCTAGGACAGTCTGTCCTAGTCACCTCGTGTAAGTCCCTAAAAAATTTGGCCACTAAAGATACCTCAAATCACATACATCATCAGGGGGTCACGGTCGTAGACAACACGCTATATGGACAGAACACCTAGATCCCCGATCTAGTTTCGACATCCTCGAAAGGAACCCCAATATATAGCATGCCCACAGAATGCACTCGAAGGTGGGCTACCTTCTCATGCACCCTGGTGTTGTCTCGCGCTTAACTCCAGTGGTAGTGGAGTGGTCTCGATAATATGAGTGCAGTAGGATTTCACTTATTAATGACTCTAGTCTCAAGTTTTGAGATCTTGGGTGATTTTATCACTTCTCCTACCCCAAGATCCTAGCCTGAACTATTGTTGGTGTGAGCTCAGAAAAATTTGTATGATTAATTTTATTATTTCTTGTTTCTTAGTGTACTTGATTATTAGTCTTGCGGAGGGGGAGTGGACGTATGAGATGTGATGAGACTCTGACTCAAAAAACCATGCATAAAATATGCTCTAAATATTCAATTTCAATGAAGTGTTTTTCTACAAGGAGAGATTTCTTTCAACATCCGTGCACCAAAAATTCAAATAAAATAGTTCAACCTTAAAGATTCAGACATCTATCTATCCTCTCTTAATAGCCTTTTAACCAAAAATTTTCAGAAATAATGCAGCTAAGTTCAGGAAACTAAAAATAAAATTCCTTCTTTCGAAAAGCAGATGCGATTGAAATTTAACTTTTAAAAATAAGAACAAAAGACAAAAATGCTAGCTAGTAAACAAGCACAGGGATCCAGTTAGAGAAGCTATTCTGATGGCCAATAACTCCACAGCCAAAGGGGAAACACAACAGAGGTGTAAACAACTATTTTTTCTGGGTAATGCAGGCAAGTAGAGGCTACAGAGCGTTAGTGTTGAGACTAACGCACTGTATCTGAGCAAATACCACGTTATAACTCTCTGAAACACTTACAGGGGAAGCATTAATCAGGTTAAAGTTGCACAGATGGATAAGTAGGGTCTGGTATGGACTCTGTGAGCTTCTGAGATGTTCACTGAGTATATAAGTTGGTCAGAAGGATATGTGAATAGAAGGAAAAACAGAAAGTCATAGGAACAATCCGGAAATTTGGGGTTTACTCCCAAGTGGAGTCGCCAATTCTGCTATAGGGTAATATGCTTGGGTGGTGGTTACTAAATATCCCTCTTAGGGCTTTCCGATGCTTGAGGCAGACAGTCAGATTAGTTGTAAATTTCACAAAGAAGTTGCATACATGTTCATGCTAATGTCTATAATCAACAAAGTAAGATGGAGAGATTACCTCTTTATTGTTAGTGGATCCTATGGAGAACAACGAGCAACGAAGTAGAGATCCTTCTTCATCAGCTCCAAATCCAGATCCTCCAATCACTCAAAGCACCCGTGTAATCTCTAGAACAATATAGTTTGTTATTGATTAAACTAGCATATAAGAAACATGAGACAATACAGATCTAAGCCATTCATATCATGCTACATAGACGATTAAAAAATAATTGTGACACTGATGCATCGAATGGACAAAATAGATATAGTTCTATTGATTTATAAAAAGGAGGATTACAACCGTTAGTTGCACCAAGCCCTCCTCAGTCTCCTTCGACCCTTGTTGTGATACTGGGTTTCATCTCCAGCAAATGGTAGTACTCAGACAAGGTCATACCCCTCTAGATGCTTTATTTATTGACTTTAGAAGTAGAACCACACACCTAAAAAAAATAACTTCTAAAGTCAATAATTAAAGCATATAGAGGTGTATGACCCTGTCTAAGTACTACCGTTTGCTGGAGATGAAACCCAGTATCACAATAGCATACAGAGAGAGCAGGTCAAATGTACAGTTATGGTTACTCTTGAGCTTCGCCTGAAACTCAGACAATGGGTGTAATCAATCTCATGGAGACGAGTACCCTCCCAAAGACCGAAGACACAGTAGGTCTGTCTATGTCATGTACCAGGGAAGCTAGTCCCAATCACCTTGTGCATGTCCCTAAAATTATGGCAACTAAATATACCTCAAATCACAAACACTATTAGGGGGGTCACGGTCATAGAAAACATGCTATATGCGAAAAAAACCTAGATCCCCGATCTAATTTCAACTTCCCAAAGAGGAATCCCAATATATAGAATTCCCATTGTTATGTGATCGAAGGTGAGCTACCTTCTCATGCACCCCATTGTTGTCTCGTGCTTAACTCTGGTAGTAGTGGAGTGGTCCCAATAGTATGAGTGCAGCAGGATTTTCACTCTTTAATGACACTAGTCTCAAGTTTTGCAATCTTGGGTAGTTTTCTCACTCTTCCTATCCCAAGATCCTAGCTTTAACTAATGTTGGTGTAAGCTCAAAAAAATAGTTATATGCTTGATTTTATTAGTTCTTGATTTTAGTGTACTTTCTTATAAGTCTTCGGAGGGGGATTGGATGTATGAAATGTGATGACACTCTGACTCAAACAATGCGGAAAATGATTTTAATATTTAATTCAATGAAGATCTTATTCTATAGGGAGAAATATTTCACAAATCCATGTAGCAAAAAAAATCCAAATAATGCAGTTCATCCTAAAAATATTCAGACATTTATCTATCCTCACTTACAGATATTTAACCCAAAAAATGAAGAATGAAATTAGCTATGTTCAGAAAAGAAAAAAAAATAAAAAAAAAATAAATAAAATAAAATAAAATAAAAATATAATAAAAAAAAAAAAAAATTTAAAAAAAATTTAAAAAAAATTTAAAAATAAAATAAAATAAAATAAAATAAAATAAAAAAATAAAAAATAAAAAAATAAAAAATCCTTTTCAAAAATTAAATGCAACTAACACTAACTTTTCAAATAAGAAAACTAAAATGCTAGCAGGAAAACAAGCACAGGGATCCAAAACACAGAAGCCAAAATAACACAACAACTCCACATCCAGGGAAATCACAACAGGGGTGTAAAATTTTTTTTTTGGTTGGGTAATGCAGGCTAGCAAGGGCTACAGAGCATTAATAGCAGGACTAACACATTGTTCCCAAACATCAGCAGCATTATAAGACACTGGAACACACACAGGGGGTGTGTTACTCAATGAAAACTTGCAAAAAATGGCTAGGTAGGGTCTGTTCAGAACACTGTCAGCTACTGACATGGTCACTGAGCATATGAAATAATCAGAAAGAGATGTGATCAGAACAGGAAGTGACAGAGGGAAAGAAATAAAGGCTCATAAACAAACAATCTAGGAACTAAGGATTAGTCCCTAGTGGAGTCACCAATTCTTCTTAGGGGTAAAAAGCATTGGTGGTAGCTGAAGTAAATCCCTCTCAGGTCTTCTCGAAACCTGAGCCAAATAGTCAGATTAGTTTTATAGTTCAAAAAGACATCGTATACATGTTTATACTAATGCATAATTGAGAAAGTGAGATATTGAAGGATTACCTCTTTGTAGATAGCAGATCTATCAAAGAGCACTAAGTGGGCATGTCTGAAGTCTTCCTCATTAGCTCCAAGTCTAGATATCGCAAAAAAACAAAGCGTACGTGTAATATTCATAATTTTATCACTTACTAGTAACTAAGAAAGTATATAATCAACATTTAACTATGCAAATCTGAGCCATTTATATCATGCTTCAAAGACAAAAAAACAATAAATGTGGCACTGAAACATCAAATGGAAAAAACATATACAGTTATATTAATATAAGAAGGAAGATTACAACCGTTGGTTGGACTGAGCTTCCATCAGTCTTCTGAATCCTCTATCTCTCTCCTTTATCTCTAAATGTAATGATATTTGGGCTAAGAGTTCTCAATGAACCTTGCCAATCATTAATCCTCACACTCAACAAAAAAGTTACACTCTGCACACGATAAACCTTTTGACCTTTGACCAAGAGCCAAAGCCTACAAATTATAATAATTTGGGAGGATAGAGATTTCCAATCTTCTCAATTAGTTTGATAGGGAAAAATCATGATGTTTCCTTGCTTTTCCTTGCTTTTTCCCTCTTTGGATTCTTTTTTGGTTTAGTAATGTCCAATCAGAGGCCTACACCATAGGTTGCTTCTTTTTTACTGACTCCTTTGAGAAAAAGCAGGAAATGTCAGTCAGTTACCACGGTATTTGTCCATTTCCTTCATGAAAACACGAGTAACGCTAGTCCTTATGGAAGACAATGTGTTAACCTAGGTACTAACGCTCCCTCTGAAAGGCTGGGATGTGTTATAACTTGACTTGGTTGTCTCTAGGGTGTGTTACCTTGGAAAAATGGGTCTCTTTCTAGGTCCTTTTATTCCTTCCATCTTTCCTTCTCCTCTGAGCTGATGAGGAGGTCATTTGTCGTGTAACATACATTCGAAGAAAATAACAGATTTTGACAGAGAGGACTCAACTATGGTAGGATGAGGCCCTCCAGCTTTCATAGGCAGTAGATGATAGGCTCAAGGAGTTATGATAGATGGATAGTGAAGTGCTACAGAATATTGTCGGACCAGCAGCAGAGGCACTACTTGAAGAAGTGCGTCGAGAGGAAAAGAAGGTAGCATAAATAATTCAACAGCATAATGCTTCCTACATGAGCATTGCAGCAATGATTTGGGGCATAGTAGCTGAGTGATTAGGGATGAGTCATATGTGAGTGTTGGGGACTTGATGGGCATGGCCCAACTTGGTCCAATTTTGTTCAAATACTTTGCATTTTTAGGAGCGCAGTGCATAGTACCGCGAAGTTATATTTACCGCGTGGTGTTCTAGGGGATTCAAGGTGGGTCGAAGCCCCTCATTTTCGTTGGGAAATATTTTGTATTTATGTGTATTGTTGTGTTTGCTTTCTATCTGTGGATGTGAAGTATTGATTGCTATAAATGTTATGATAAAGCAATGTATATTGTTTTGTAATATTCTTATATTAAACTAAATGTGATGAAGTGATTATTTAAGCCATATAGCGAATTAGTGATATGTGTGCCATAAGACTAAGTAAAATACATAAAATCGAAGTAAAATCCACCTCGCGTAGTCCCTCAATGCTACAGAAACCTTGTTCTGCATCCACCCATAGCCACCTTAGGTGAGAATAATATTTCCTTGCAGGCCGTTGCTGAAAGGGCCAGTGTCTAATGGTTTTATTGGTGCGAAGTACAAGCTGAACCTAGGTCAAGCCCAAAAGATCCAACAATGGAGCAAAGAGTCTAAGGTCTCAAACGAGAAGCCCAAACTCAAGGAGTTTTTTGAGACGTTTTCCAAGTGAGTGGTAAGAGGACAATCATATGAAGGGTGATGATTAATGTGTAATATTGAAGGCGAAGAACAGCTAGGATAGCAATGGAAAAGAGGACTAAAAGGACCGAGGATGAAGGATTGGCTTCAGTAAGTAAGTTAAGAATTATCTCTATATTGTGTTGGGAATATCATAGATCTGATGGAATAAGTCTCAAACCCTAATTGTATACTCTGTATACTAGTTGTATCAAGGATTTATGAAGGTTCGTGATCCCTGGTATGAGAGCCCTAATGATTATTAATTAATGGAATAATAGAGGTCAATATTTGGCTTGTATATCTTGTGTACTTAATTTATTTCTCTAATGTTACATTTCCTCTGCGAAAAGTGTTGTTAATGTTGTTGATCTTCGGTGTGTCTATGCTCTACATTAGACATAGACCAGATCTGGGGTACAAGGAAAATTTCAACATATACCATGTTATTTCAATTAAGATATGCTTATTCAAATAGTAAAAATTCCCATTTGGATGAGAAATTTGTGTTGATTCAAGGAGACCTCTCTCCAATGGAGGATACTCAAGTATGATAATGGTGTGATCGTGACCTATCTTTCTCTTTTTTTTTGTAAATAAGTGGGCTTGGAGGAGTCCCTCCCTACCATTTTATTTTAAAATATAATTTATCAACCACAGATGTGATGATATCATTTATCTCTTTTCCTAATTATAGTAGTGTGTACAGGTTTATAATGAAATATAACTTGTGTAGGTGTATAAATGCATGTGATAACATAGGATTGAAGTTGAGAAAGGTGCATACTAAAGAAATTCTCATGTTAGGTGGCCATTTGAAGGATACCACAAACATGATTTAGTTATTAATTCATTCCTCAAAATTATCCATTTCCAGCCTTAGAATGGTGGATTTATTTGTATTAGAAAAGGACACCATGGAATTAATGTTTTGGAAACAACCTCCACCATTTGCAATGTAAAACATGCTAGATTTGTATTGCCATTATTATTTCTTCATTATTTAAGAAACCAAACTTTGGTGTAAATCATGATAACACTTATGTACAAAATGCTAGGTTATGTGATGGTTTTTTGAACTCTAACAATGCTAATAATATAGATACCAATATGATACTAGCAATCATAAAAATTAATATTTCATCCAAATAATGTAAGTGTCATGTTACAAATTTGTAAACTTGAATTGTATTTTATTTGTCTATAGATCACATTCATTAAATTTACTATTTCTTTGTATAAAAAATATAATTAATAAGACAATAATTTTTTCCAACTAAGCCTATAGCCTTAAAACTATTCCTTCCTTAAATAGCAACCAAGTCTACAAATATAAACTTGGTGTTGAGGAATATCCATAAGCACACATATTCGTTCTTCACTCACTTCTAAAAAATAGAAGCTCAAAGGTTATGTCCTCTCTAACCATGAATTTGTACAAGTATACACATGATTCACAATCTAATCTTCCTTATTCACTCAAAGGTTAATTTATTCATCTAAATATACTCAAAAATCATGATATGTAATGAATTGCAACTCAAAATCTAGGGGAATGACTTATCATGATTTGATTTTAACAATAATACCCAATTCATGGGTTCACACTCAAGATACAAGGATTATGTATGTCTGTAGAAAACTTCTTGTAATACGAATGTATTAATGATTTACTAGTGTACTTTTGACTAATTTATTCTTCAACATTTCACCATATTGTAAAATGGTTATATTCCACATGTTTGATGGGATTTGTTTTCCTTTCCCTCTCTAATATATAATAGAGATGAAGGAGACTCTATTGAGTGTGCGGTGAAAAAATGTGAAATAATGGAATGTGATGTGTACATATGTAAACTGAGCCAATGCATATGTGGGGGTGTAGCCCTATATGATTGGGAATATATCTTTAGAATAAAGAAGTTGCTTTCATGGATGCTTCCCCATATTAATGTTTTTGCATATAATCCATGTATATCCCTTATTTTTATTTGCATTTTTTATTTACTATTTTATAATTCTTCCGTAGGAGATTATACCTTGTAGATCTTTGTAATATTCCTCTAGTTTCATATTCCATATAAATTCCCCTAATTATAATATCATCCTAGGAGTGCATTTTTTTAATATCTATATCTGATACTGTATTTTTATTTCCATCTTAGACTCCTCTAGTATTTTTGGTTATATAATTGGTTCTAGGCCCACCTTAGCCTCCCTAGGGTATTAGCTTAGTCCAAATGAGGTACATGGGTGTCCATTGCTTGTGGTTCTCCATCTAGGTAGACATAGCATCAAGTATATCCCTTATCTTGATTAGGTTACTTATGCATAGACCTTCTCTCCCTTGCCCTAGTTATAATACCTGGTTATAATCAATCATTTCCTTATTTCCTCTCTTTAACAATAGTCTCTGGGGGTGTCTTTGGTTCGTGACCTACTCTTGTCCCTCTCAATTTTCCACCATGAAATTGACTTCTCCCATCCCTAAAGCTTCCATAGGTTGTAAGAACTCCCCTACTAGCCAAAATCCTTTATGTATGGGTAAGTCACCCTATCATGCAAGTCATGCTCATATGAAAATAATTCAAGCAATGATTTCCTTTGAACTTTGGTTGTCTGAGGAAATCGAATTAAAAATTGAGGATATGTAGAAAAGGTTAAATAAAAATGACAACAGATTTCCAAAGAGAAGATGGGGCCAATTAAGGAGGGTATATATGATCCAATTTTGTCTCAAACTAGGGATATAAAAATAAATAAACCCATAGAACTCTATTTCCTTAATAAGTTATTTATTTCTTAGGTTGTGCAGGGGTGGGTGACCCTCATTCTACCATGTGGTATAATCTTCACTACATGGAGTAGAAGTTTGACATTCTGTGCAAGAATTTATTCAACCTGGAATTATTTTAGGTTTCTCCAACAAACCAACCAACCCCCTTGGGTCCCCTATGTATCATGTTGATTTAAGAAATTTTCATGGAGCTTCTCCGTCCAATCCTATTATTGTGGATGATGAACCAAAACTACAAAGAAACATAAAAGTAGAGAAAAGAAACATAATAATTTCTTGGGTTAGTCTCCTTATCCTCTATTCTATTAATACTAAGAAAGTGAATTATTTCTCTCATATTCTATTATTTTGTTATAGGTTCATGAATTATAATAAGATAGAAAAAAATGTAGAAATTTGATAGAAACTGCAGCTACTCAATATTTCACATTGAAAACAAGAGACACAATTCTACTCCACTGATCTGCGGAATGTAAATCACAATTTAGAACAAAATTAATAGACAATAAAAAAAAAAAAACCACTAATACACAGTGATTTATAGGGGAACCCAACTTGGAAAAACCCTCAAGCCTCTTTGGATTATTCAGTTGAATAAAGAAACCATTACAATTGGTAGCTCCAACTGTGAGCTCATTATGCATGTTGTGGATCATATGCATATCCTTTTATTTTTTCAAATATTTGAAAATATAAAAATAAGAAATTGTTGGAAAATATGTTAAAGTATCAAAATCTTATGCTTTAGCATGAAAAAAGATATATGTTTGTCAAAGTTTAAGTTAAAGTTTAAAAATTTAAACTTTATATTTGTGGGTTCAGTATTAAATGTTAAACATTGATTGGTTTGATTGGTGGAAAGTGCTGATCATTAAAATCCTTATCAAAAGGCCCAACACGTAGGCACAACTAGCACACTGGATACCATGAGGAGTGCCTCCGCAGTTGACCGGGTTGACTGTGGGGACAACAGAGATGAACGACGGAGATCGAATGCGAGGGCACCAGCCAAAGTTTTCCTCCGTACCCCGAGAGCCCCCGCAGTGACGGAAGATGTTGATTTGGTCACATCTGTCTTCCATGTCAAACAAAGTTAATGGCTTGCTGGCATGTCTTGTCAGCATTAAATTTAAAACCTATGGCACCTATTTAAAGAAATTTTTTATCTGTTTTTCAAATTACTTGTGATTTGTTGCGCTGCACTTTGTTTTAGCTTTCCGCCACCTGCAAATTTGACCACCCTGTGAACTGTTCTTACGTAAGTTTTCAACCATGGCTAGATGGTCGTCCTGATTAGGTTCAACTAGCCATATCCCTCTCATGGATACTGAGAGGGATATTCAAGATACCCTATATTCAATAATTCACCTCCCTTTCTACCAGCAAGTTATCTTGAATGATAATTATTCCCCTCTGTATTCTACCATGGTCAAATCTGGAGTTTTGTCTGCATGCATTCCTAAAACCCACCTTTTCCCTGAATCTATCTATTGGTTGGTATCTGTCATGTATTTGAGGAAGTGTTTTGTCATGAATTCCCAAGGAGAGAACGTTCTACAGGTGTATACCCTATTAATCCGCCAAGCCCTTTGTTATCCTGAGTCAGAGTCATCCATCCAATTTTCTGATGATTTTCTGGTACAATATTATGATAATCTTGCAGGATAAGAATTCAATCAGTTCATGTTTCATTTGAAGCCTGACATGAAGCAGTTTAAGCCAGATTGCAAATAGTTTGATATGGGAGTTTTTTATGCTGAGACTCGTCCAGTATTGAGTAATATTGCAAAAATCCTGGGTAAAGATGATGATAATACAGTGGATAAATCAGTTCTAGGGATGTTTTCCATGATGATGAAGCTAGGAATGGTGCTGGATATTCCATCATATTGGCAGGAAGTAGTTAATTCACAGCAGATGAGCGTTTCATTAATAGGTTCCTTTAAATTTCCTTCATTAATTATATATTTGTTCTTATATTAGAATGTGGAATAATTCATGCATTTAGGTCTAAATATTATGGATGTAAATAAAAGAAGGAAATCAGTGATAGTCTGGACATATGTAGTTAGAAGGGAGAAAAAAGAGGCTGGGTTGTTTGATTTTGCTAGCTATTACATGCCAACTGCATACAAAATATTGAATGAAAGTCCTCCTCCCTGTTTCTTACCTAAAGATCAGGAGTTTCTGATTTAGGAACAATTGTAAATATGGAGATTGGTTTGTATTTGAGGAATATTCTGAAATAAGGCTATATGGAGCAAGTGTTGAGCCTTACAGACTTCCAAATTTTGTACCAATGAGGCTTTTTGCTTTAGAGTTCACTAGACAGAGTCTAAATTTTGATCAGGTTCATTTCGTGCCTATGAAGAAAGGACACATGTATAAATTACCCATGGTTCTAGTCCCTTTCATAGTAAATATGAGGCAGGCATTTGATGAAGTAACAAAAATGTTAGAGGACATGCATATGCTACTAGGAGAAAGTTGGGCTTATGACCCATATAGTGTTATTTCAAATAGAAGAATTGAGAATGGGTACTATGCTTTCCTTCATGAAAGCATGCCAGAACAAGAAAAGATAGCATGTAAAGGTGTGATGAGTTTAGTAGATGCAAACATTCAAACTCCCATCATAGCAAAGAAAACAGCTAAAAGAACCAAGGAAGTAGTTATTGATCTAGATGATGAGAAGCAGGGAGCCATGAAGAGAAAAAAACTTACTGAAGAGCCTGCATCTACTACACCTGGTTTTTCTTTACATTTGGGAGAAGAAAAAAATTCTCCTGCTTTACCCAAGAGTCATGAAGCTTCTCATGAACATGTGCCCTTAATTAAACAAATGTTTTCACAAATTGAAGAAAGAAATCAGAGGATGAAGGCCAGCATGGAGGCCCAAGCTGAACATCAAGTCACTGCTGAACAAAAAAGATTTTTAACTGTGATGGATTTTGAGAAAGATCAGTTTAGAATTTCCCTCTCACATCCTACATATATGTCAATTGGTTCTTCCAGCAATTTCAACACTATCAATGTGACTGTGGATGTAAAGAAAATTCCACTGATGGATAAAATGAATTTGCGTATGAAAATAGGTCAATTGATTGTAAATGACCTCACAAAGACTAATGCAATGGAAATAAAGGCAGAGAATATTTTGGGTAAAGTAATTAAACAGTTGAAGTTAGAGAAGGCTAACTCAAGAGCCTTAACAACTCAAAATGAAGAATTGAAGAAGATTATTATAAAAATTGGTGTAGACCCCAGTGATAAGACTACTGTGCAGAAACTCATGCAAAGTGCTGAGGTAGAGATATCTACATTAAGGAAGAAGTTGAAGTTACCTACCGGAGAACATTCAATGATCTCAAAAAGGATGCAGAAAAGAAACTAATGGAAATCAAGGAAGCAATAAGTTAATTTGATAAATGTTTTGATAAAATGACAAGAGTAGGATTGCCATCATGTTGGGGAGCTGAAGGAAATATTTTTCCATGGAGCTCTTATGAGAACTTACTAGTGATGACAAAAACCAAATTTGATAACAGGCATGAGAAGACTCAGGTGCTTAAAGGAGAGACGATGGTCAACTTCTTGCAGAGACATTTTCAACTCTTGTGGATGGTAAAAACTCTTTTCTTAGAAAGGCCTTCTTATGATCGAATTACTGCATTCAGATTGGAATATCACAATCTGACACATTCATCTAGGACGAAGGTAGAAATATGGAAAAAGTGCAAATCTTGGACAATAGACCTGCCAAAAGGATCAGCAGCAAAGAAAGACAAATCAGTTGACCAAGGGAAATAAGCCACATCATCAGCAATTCCTATAGATTAGGATATTTATTTTATGTTATTTTATGAAGACAATGTAATTGTAACAAGACATTTTCAAGGCATGTAATAGACAACCTTCGATGTCTTAAAGTAGTTTTGGTAGTTAGGATTGGTTACAATAGTTCCAAACTGCTTGTTACTGTATTTAATGTAATTTTCTAGAGAAGGAAAGGTTCCGAGTTTTGGACCTTCAGACAAATATTTTTGTACTAAGAGATTCAAAGATTAATGAATGAGTAAGCAAGTTTCTGTCATTTTGTTTATGTTGAAATGTATTCAAGTTTACATTATGTATTTTCTATCTATGAATAAAACAAGGTTATGAGAAGCAGGTTTTTTTTTACTTTTGTATATAAGAGTTAAAAACCTTAATTGGCGCTCCTTTGTTTTAACTATTTCTTTCATATATTTCTTCTAGGGTTTGGGATGATATTTTCTGTAGAAAATAACATATCAGTTTGGACTTCTTCTTACACTTTCTTCTACTCACTTCATTCAACATCAACAAATGGTAGCATTGTGAAGCATTCATCACATTTTACATTTAAGGGTTTGATTATAAATACTTGAGGGTTAATAAAATAGAGACATAAAAATTTGTGACATAATCATTAAAATTTCTTAAGCACTAATTCCTTATCATAGCTAAGGGATTGTCTCTTAAGGTACAACAATAATTGGTGTCGCTGCCGGGGAACGAAGATTCAAAGGTTTTCCATGGGTGTTGTTCATATTTCCTCTGGCTGTTCAAAGAGGAAGAAATATCAAGCTGTGCTTTATTTTAAATAATTCTGGTTCCTAAGAGGCCTCACATGAGGTCAGATACCTCTCAACAAAAAGTCCCTATTCTGTCAGATCCAGAAAATTTAGTTTCAAAGAAGGGCCAGAAAACAAAAATATTTTCTACACCTAATGCCACACTCCTTGCACCGGGCAACAGTTCTCATATCTCGCCATCCAAGGAAATTTCCCGGAAACTCATTTTCTCAGAAAAATAATCCTTACCCTCACCCATTCATTTCCAAGAACCAATATTAGAAGAGTTATCTTTTGAGTATATATCATTTCCATTCACAGAATCTCAACCTAATTCAGTTTCCAGTTCTTCTGTTATTGTTCATATACCCCTTCCTATTTCATTTGTTCCACCCCTTTTATCCCCACCCACAACTGGTATTCATTTTACCCCCGCTCAAGGAGCAGTAAATCAGGGCATAAACATGGTAGCCCATGCTTTCTTGATGAATAGATATGCACCATTAAATCTACCCCAACCAATGAATGCAATGCCTCAAGAGTACCTTAAGTTGCTCCCTATATTTACTGGTGAAGATGAAATAACTGCAGAACAACACTTGCCTTTGTTTTGCACTTTCGCTGAAAAATTTAATGTAGAACATCTTGATGTTGTAATGAGACTTTTTGTGCAGTCTATAAGTGGAGAGGCAAGAAAATGGTTCAAAGGATTACCAAATGGTTCAATCAATTATTGGGATGAATTATAAAGATAATTCATCCAGAGATGGGGTGAAAAAAGAGACCATGGTTATTCTTTAACAGAATTTAATGATATAAAGAAAAAATCAAATGAAAGTATGAGTGATTTTGTCCAAACATTTAATAAGTTATACAATATTTTGCCTGTGGAAATGAAACCTCATCCTATTGGAGCAAGGGTTGTTTTTGCTGGTGCATTTGCATCAGATTTCAGTTTTACCTTGAGAGAAAGAAGAGCCTCCACTCTTGAACAGATGCAAACTGATGCCTTAGAAATTGAGGCAAACATGATTGCTGCTGGAAAGGTTCAAGACAAAGGAAAAGTTAAAGAAGAAGATTCATCACAAGATCAAAGGATAGATGATATGACTAAGGTCATTAAAAATTTGTCAAACAAATTAGTAAAGATGGAATTAGATAACAAGAAACTTGCACAACAAAACAGAGGGGTTTTCAACCCCCAATTTAGAAAACAGCCCCTACAAATTCTATAGAGAGAAAGAAAAGATCAAGATCAAGTCCAAGCACCTTTATATATAAAGGTAGCCCCATCACATTCTACTGATAATGATCAGAAAGAAGATGAAGATCAAATTTTTGTTGTGTATATGGAAGATGGTGAGACAGAAGAAGAGAATGAGAAAGAATATGCAGAAGAATGTAAAGAAGCTGATATTTCATTTGATCAGGAAGAAATGGATGATTATTGCAAACAATTTACTAATTTTATGCAAGCAGAGTTGCATAAAAAATATGATTTGAGGTCAAAAAGGAGGTTGAGAACTCAGGATGATGAAGGAGAGGAATCAGAATTAGTATCTACTTCAATGGCGACTCCACTACAGAAGAATCCTATTAAAAAATCAGATAAGGGGAAACAGCCCATGAATCAAGAAAAAGAGAAAGAGAAGCAACAAGCTGAGGCTCCTCAAATAAAATCTAATGACCCTAATATTTTGGAGAAATTTGTTACTATTCCTGATCAACATGCAAGTTCAAATAAAAACCAAGAAGAATCTGAAAAGTTAACCAAAAAAAATCAAACTTTCAGTTTTTCTAAAGAATTAGAAAAAGTAAAGATTCAAGTACCACTTCTTGAGTTGGTCAAAACACCTGGTTATAAGAAATAAATTGCAGAGTTTATTAATTTATCTCAGTCTGATGAGGTGGGTGATATAGTGAATTTGGAAGAAAAGAAACCAGTGGTTACTTTTGGACCTAATGTTGAAGAGGTAGATTCTTCTGTTCCACCTTTTTATATATCAATTCTGTTGCATGATTTCATTTTACATAATTGTATGCTAGATTCTGGTGCATCACATAATCTGATGCCACTGTCTGTGATGAAAGAGTTAAATTTAGAAATCACCAAACCATATAGAGACATTTATTCCTTTGATTCAAAAAGGGTGAAGTGTGTAGGTCTTATCAAAGATATGGTTGTTTCCTTAGCTCAAATTCCAGCTAAGAGTGTTATGATGGATGTGGTAGTACCTGATATTCCAGCCAGATTTGGTATGTTGTTGTCTAGATATTGGGGAGAAAATATTGGAGGAGTTTTGAAATTGGATTTCACAAATGCTATTATTCCTATTTTTAATGGGGAGGAAAGGAGGTTATATAGAGAAACCAGATTTTTGAAAACTACTACCAAGAAAGATGGAGGTAATTCCCCTATTTGTGGTTAAGAGAAGGAAGATCTCTCTTGTTTTATGCTGCATGAAGATGCAGAATTCGTTGAAGATTCACAAAAACAACTCTCTTCAGACAATGTACATAAAGAGTTGTGTTCAAATAAAATTTGGAAGTGTTATTTTGATGGTGCATTCTCTAAGGAGGGTACTGGAGCTAGATTCATATTTATATCTCCTGAAGGTAACCTTTTACCTTTTTCCTTCAAATTGGAATTTGAATCTACTAATAATGTAGCTAAATATGAAGCATTGATTATAAGCCTGCAAATAGGTAAATAGATGGGAATTCAGTGTATATCTCTTTTTTGTGACTCTGAATTAATCATAAGACAAATTAAGAATTGGTGCCACACTAAACATCCTAGATTGAGGTCTTATAGAAATGAGGTGTGGGATATAGTTGAAAATTATTTTGAAGCTTTCAATTTACAGTTCATTCCTCGAGAAGAGAACAGAATGGCAGATTCATTGGCAGTTGCGGCCAACACATTTAAGCCACCAATTAATCCAAGATTTAGATATGAAATTGAATTGAGATACAGGCCTTCAATCCATGATAATTTAAAACATTAGCAGGTTTTTGAGGATGATGAACAAATTAACCAATTTATAACAATGATTGAAAATTTTGAGGATAGTCAAATTGATTTAGAAGTTGATGAAAGTGGTCAAAGTGATATGTCTAAGAATCTGAAACATTCAATTGGTGATCAGAAGATAATTCAACTGAAGGATAATATTTTTCCCAGAGGTTTGGTACCTCTTAAGAGATTGTTTGATGCTAATGATGTGTCAATAAGCCAGAAAAAGGTATCTCGAGATGGGGAAATGGAGCACTATAATTTAGGAACTCAACATGAACCTAAAATAGTCAAATTGTTTAGGGGAGTTCCTAAGGAGTACAAAGAAAGGTATGTAGATATTTTTAAACAATTCATGGATGTATTTGCATGTTCATATGAAGATTTGAAAACTTATGATTTGGATATTATTCAACATAAAATACCACTGAAAGATGGGGTTAAACCACACAAGCAGAAGCTAAGAAAAATTAACCCACTATTGCTGGCTCCAATTGAAAAAGAGGTGAAAAAACTTTTGCAAGAAAAAATCATAGTTACACTAAGATATTCAGATTGGGTTTCGAATTTGGTACCATTCAGGAAGAAAAATGGAGTGATAAGATTATGTCTGGATTTCAGAAATTTGAACAGAGCTTCCCTAAAAGATAACTATCCTTTACCAAAGATGGATTTTGTTCTGCAAAAAGTAACTGGAGCATTCAGGTTATCCATGGTTGATGGTTTTTCTGGGTATAATCAGGTGGCTGTGGAGAAGAAAGATAAAAATAAAACTGCTTTCACCACACCTTGGGGAACATTCATGTATGCCAGGATGCCATTTGGCCTCATGAATGGAGGAGAAACTTTCCAAAGGGCAATGGATATTGCTTTTGTGGGTGATAAATTTGTAGTTATTTATCTTGATGATGTTACTATTTTTTCAGGTTCTTATGATGAACACTTAAAACACTTGAAGAAAGCTTTCTTGAAACGCAAAAAAATTGGATTATCATTAAATCCCAAGAAATATTTGTTTTCTTTAGAAGAAGGTAAGTTGTTGGGTCACATAGTTTCAAAACAAGGAGTGAAGATTGACCCGGCAAGGGTTGAAGCTATACAGACAATTCCACTGCCTAGAAGTAAAAAAGATATCCAAAGGTTTCTGGGAAAAATCAATTTTCTGAGAAGATTTGTTCCAAATTATGCTGAGATGGTTAGGAGAATAACAGATATGTTAAAAAATAATGCTGAAGTAAAATGGGACAAAGATGCAAGAGAATCATTTGGCAGAATTAAAGAAGCTCTCTAAGAAGCTCCTATCCTAATCAGTCTAGATTACTTAAATCCTTTTCAAATATTTTCATTTGCATCATCTTCTACTATTGCTACTGTGTTATTACAAAAAAATAAAGACGGAAGTGAACAACCTGTAGCCTTTTTTAGCAAAGTCCTTAGAGATGCAGAGTTGAAGTATAACATCCTGGAGAAGCAGGTATATTCTTTAGTTAAATCATTAAAGGCTTTCAGAACTTATGTAATTCATTCTCAAATAGTAGCATATGTGCCTAATTCTGATGTAAAGGATGTGCTAGTACAGAGTGACGTGGAAGGAAAAAGAGGAAAATGGATTGCCAAAATACAGGAATATGACTTGGATATCAAACCAACAAAGTTAGTTAAAGGATAGGGACTGGCCAAATTGCTGACATAATCTAATTTCCAAGCTTTGGGAATTAGTTTACTTGCGTCTGTAGATGAAGTAACTAAAGAAACAAATCAGATTAAGACAAAGTCAACAATTAAGTACAAATTTCTCTGTTCAGACTGGTATAAGTATATCATTCATTATCTCTTTTTCTTTTCTTGTCCTCCTTCAATAAACAAAGCTAAGTACAGAGCTCTAAAACTTAAAGCTCAACCTTATGTTATAATTGAAGCTAAGTTGTATTGGAAAGATCCTGCTGGTGTATTGCTGTTATTTTTGATAGAAGAGGAAACCATGGAGGTGATTAAAGAATATCATGAAGGCTTGTGTGGAGCTCATTACAGCTGGAAAGTAACTGCTCATAAGATTCTTAAATTTGGTTTTTATTGGCCTTCTTTATTTGCTGATGTATACAGAATTGTTAGAAGTTTCCAAAAATTCCAATTATTTGCAGAAAAGAAAAGGCTAGCTCCTTTACTGCTTCTTCCTGTATTTATTGAAGAACCTTTCAGACAATGGGGATTGGATTTCATTGGAGAGATTAATCCACCATCAAGTGGGCAGTTTAAGCGGATTCTAACTGCTACTGATTATTTTACAAAGTGGGTAGAGGTGATTCATACTAGAAATGCAAATGATTTGGTTGTGATGAAGTTTTTGGAGGAGAATATTTTCAGCAGATTTGGATGTCTAGTAAAGATTGTAACAGACAATGCTCAAGTTTTCAATTCAGTCAAATTCATAAATTTTTGTAAGGCTTATAATGTAATATTATCCCACTCTACGGCATATCATCCTCAAGGAAATGGATTAGCAGAATCATCTAATAAAACATTGGTGAAAATACTGAAGAAAACAATCAATGAGAACCAAAAGGATTGGGATTCAAAGTTGATTTTTGCTTTATGGGCAATGAGGATGACTACTAAAAGATCCACTGGTAAGTCTCCATATGAATTGGTATATGGTGCTCAGGCTCTGTTTCCCACTCAGCTAGCAAGACTAGTAATTTCTTTTCTTCAAGACTCTCAAGAGGAACCGAATGCCTTGGTCAGAAGACTAAACAAGGTGATAGAATTGAATGAAAGCAGAAATAAAGTCAGAGACAATTTGGTCATTTATCAGGATAAAATGAAGTCTATTTTTGATAGAAAGGCAAGAGAAATCATGTTTCAGACTGGAGATCTGGTATTAAGATGGGATACCAGGAGGGAAGAGAAAGGGAAACATGGTAAATTTGATCCTTTATGGTATGGTCCTTACAAAATCTCTGAAGCCAGATCAAATAATACTTTCATGCTGGAAGATCTTGATGGAGAAGCAGTAGAACTTCCTGTAAATGGGTAGTATCTGAAACATTATTTCTAGCACTAAAGGCAGTTAGTTTATTTTTGTACATATTCATATTCCTCTCACTATATATTTCCCATCAAGCGATTTTTGACTCCATGCCTGAAGTGAAGCCACTGATCTGCAGGTTCTTAGTGTTTCGTGGCAAAAAACACTATCCCCAGGTGGAGCTAGATGTTGTGGATCATATGCATATCCTTTTATTTTTTCAAATATTTGAAAATATAAAAATAAGAAATTGTTGGAAAATATGTTAAAGTATCAAAATCTTATACTTTAGCATGAAAAAAGATATATGTTCATCAAAGTTTAAGTTAAAGTTTAAACATTTAAACTTTATAGTTGTGGGTTCGGTATTAAATGTTAAACATTGATTGGTTTGATTGGTGAAAAGTGTTGATCATGAAAATCCTTATCAAAATGCCCAACCCATGGGCACAACTAGCACACCACATACCATGAGGAGTGCCTCCATAGTTGACCGGGTTGACTGTGGGGACAATAGAGATTAACCGTGGAGATCGAATGCAGGGGCACCAGCCAAAGTTTTCCTTCGTACCCCGTAGTGACGTAAGACACTAAGTTGGTCACAATTGTCTTCCATGTTGAACAGAGTTAACGACTTGCTAGCACATCTTGTCAGCATTAAATTTAAAACCCATGCCACCTATTTAAATAAATTCTTTATCTATTTTTCAAATTACTTGTGATTTTCCATGCTGCACCCTGTTTTAGCTTTCCGCCACTTGCAAATTTGACCACCCTGTGAACTGTTCTTACGTAAATTTTCAACCATGGTTAAACGGTCGTCCTGATCAAGTTCAACTAGCCATATCCCTCTCATGGATACTGAGAGGGATATTCAAGATACCCTCTGTTCAATAATTCACCTCCCTTTCTACCAGCAAGTTATCTTGAATGATAATGCTTCCCCTGTGTATTATGCCATGGTCAAATCTGGAGTTTTGTCTGCATGCATTTCTAAAACCCACCTTTTCCCTAAATTTATCTATTGGTTGGTATCTGTCATGTATCCAGGGAAGTGTTTTGTCATGAATTCCCAAGGAGAGAACATTCTATAGGTGTCTACCCTATTAATCCACCAAGCCCTTTGATATCCTTAGTCAGATTCATCCATCCAATTTTCTGATGATTCTCTATTACAATATTATGATAATCTTGTAGGAGAATAATTCAATCAGTTCATGTTTCGTTTGAGGCCTGACATGAAGCAGTTTCAGCCAGATTGCAAAGAGTTTGATATGGGAGTTTTTTATGCTGAGACTCATCCATTATTGAGTAATATTGCAAAAATCCTAGGTAAATATGATGATAATATAGTGGATAATTCAGTTCTATGGATTTTTTCCATGATGATGAAGCCAAGAATGGTGCTGGATATTCCATCATATTGGCAGGAAGTAGTCAATTCACAGCTGATGAGCCTTTCATTAACAGGTTCCTTTAAATTTCCTTCATTAATTGTATATTTGTTCTTATATCAGAATGTGGAAGAATTCATGCATTTAGGTCTAAATATTATGCATGTAAATAAAAGAAGGCAATCAGTGACATTCTGGACAGATGTAGTTAGAAGGGAGAAAATGAGGCTGGGTTGTTTGATTTTTCTAGCTATTACATGCCAATTGCATACAAAATATTGAATGGAAGTCCTCCTCCCCGTTTATTACCTAAAGCTCACGAGTTTTTGCATTTAGGAAACAATTGTAAATATGGAGATTGGTTTGTATTTGAGGAATATTCTGAAATAAGGCTATATGGAGCAAGTGTTAAGCCTTACAGACTTCCAACTTTTGTACCAATGAGGCTTTTCGCTCTAGATTTAATTAGATAGATTCTAAATGTTGATCAGGTTCATGTCGTGCCTATGAAGAAAGGACACATGTATAAATTACCCATGGTTGTAGGCCCTTTCATAGTAAATATGAGGCAGGCATTTGATGAAGTAACAAAAATGTTAGATGACATGCATATGCTACTAGGAGAAAGTTGGGCTTATGACCCATATAGTTTTATTTCAAATAGAAGAATTGAGAATGGGTACTTTTCTTTCCTTCATGAAAGTAGGCCAGAACAAGAAAAGATAGCATGTAAAGGTGTGATGAGTTTAGTAGATGCAAACATTCAAACTCCCATCATTGCAGAGAAAATAGTTAAAAGAACCAAGGAAGTAGTTATTGATCTAGATGATGAGGAGCAGGGAGCCATGAAGAGAAAAAAAATTACTGAAGAGCCTACATCTACTGCACCTAGTTTTTCTTTACATTTGGGAGAAGAACAAAATGCTTCTGCTTCACCCAGGAGTCATGAAGATTCTCATGAATAGGTGCCCTTAATTAAAAAGTTGTTTTCACAAATTGAAGAAAGAAATCAGAGGATAAAGGCCAACATGGAGGCCCAAGCTGAACATCAAGTCACTGCTGAACCAAAAAGATTGTTAACTGTGATGGATCTTGAGCAAGATCAGTTTAGAATTGCCCTCTCACATCCTACAGATATGTCAATTGGTTCTTCCAGCAATTTCAACATTGTCAATGTGACTGTGGATGTAAAGAAAATTCCATTGATGGATAAAATGAATTTGCATATGAAAATAGGTCAATTGATTGTAAATGACCTCACAAAGACTAATGCAATGGCAATAAAGGCAGAGAATATGTTGGGTAAATTAATTAAACAGTTGAAGTTAGAGAAGGCTAACTCAAGAGCCTTAATAGTTCAAAATGAAGAATTGAAGAACATTATTATAAAAATTGGTGTAGACCCCAGTGATAAGACTACTATGCAAAAACTCATGAAAAGTGCTAAGGTAGAGATATCTACATTAAGGAAGAAGTTGAAGTTACCCACTTGAGAACATTCAATGATCTCAGAAAGGCTGCAGAAAAGAAACTAATGGAAATCAAGGAAGCAATATGTCAATTTCATAAATCTTTTGATAAAATGACAAGTGTAGGGCCTAGGCTTGCTATCATGTTGGGGAGTTGAAGGAAATTTTTTGCCATGGAGCTCTTATGAGAACTTACTAGTGATGACAAAAAGCAAAGTTGATAACAAGCATGAGAAGAATCAGGTGCTTAAATGAGAGACGATGGTCAACTTCTTGCAGAGACATTTTCAACTCTTGTCAATGGTAAAAACTCTTTTCTCAGAAAGGCCTTCTTATGATTGAATTATTGCATTCAGATTGGAATATCACAATCTGACACATTCATCCAGGATGAAGGTATAAATATGGAAGAAGTGTAGAGCTTGGACAATAGACCTACCAAAAGGATCAGTAGCAAAGAAAGAAAAATCAGTTGACCAAGGGAAAGAAGCCACATCATCAACAATTCCTATAGATTAGGATAATATTTATTTTATGTATTTTCTGAAGACAACGTAATTGTAACAAGACATTTTCAAGGCATGTAATAGACATCCTTCAAATTCTTAAAGTAGTTTTGGTAGTTAGGATTGGTTATAGCAGTTCCAAACTGCTTTTTACTATATTTAATGTAATTTTCAAGCGAAGGAAAGATTCTAAGTTTTGGACCTTCAGACAAATATTTTTTTACTCAGAGATTCAAAGATTAATGAATGAGTAAGCAAGTTTCTGGAATTTTGTTTATATTGAAATGTATTCAAGTTTACATTATGTATTTTCTATCTATGAATAAAACAAGGTTATGAGCAGCAGGTCTCTTTTTACTTCTGTATATAAGAGTTAAAAACTTTAATTGGCACTCCTTTGTTTTAAATATTTATTTCATATATTTCTGCTGGGGTTTGGGATGATATTTTCTGCATAAAACAACATATCAGTTTGGACTTCTTCTTACACTTTCTTCTAGTCACGTCATTCAACATCAACAAATGGTAGCATTGTGAAGCATTCATCATATTAAGGGTTTTATTATAAATACTTGAGGGTTAATAAAACAGAGACATAAAAATTTGTGACATAATCATTAAAATGTCTTAAGGACTGATTCCTTATCACAGCTAAGGGATTGTCTCTTAAGGTACAACAATGTAGAAGAATAATTATTATCTCTGCTTAATTGTAAATTCTGGCGAACACTTGGCCAATTATTTTCTCATCAAATCTCCTATTTCCTTAAAAAAACCATGAGGAAATTAGCCCCTATTATTTAGTAATTTCCTCCTAATTTATTGCACAATTTCGAAGGAATGATCTCATGAATCATGCAACACCTGTACACTCAAGACTAGTCTACAACTCATGTCACATTTCCTTGTAATATTCACTTTAGCTAAGGAACTCAAATTCCATGCATGCACTAGATATTTTGGGTTGATTTATCAGTTAACTAACCGATCTCTATGCTATACTATTGTACCACTACACAACTAACCTTAAACTGACTCTATCAATAGTTTGAGCTAATTTAATTGAATAAAACTGAAAATAAGTGATTTGGATTACTAATATCTAGCAATCACACATTCATAACTGAACTCTAATCCCTCTAGCTCAAATTTATTGAGATAACTGAGTGACAAGATCCATGTCACACTAGTTAAATACCTCCAAGTTGTCCTCTTGATGTGGAAATTCGATTTACTCAATTTAAGTAAGGCTAAAGTAAAATTGAGCCTTACTTACCACATTTTTCAACAATCCCTCTTAGCAAGAAAGGGATTTTTCACCACCCCTATCCTGCACCTATGGAATTCGAATTTACCTCTTGAAAATGTCATTTTCAAGATGTTAGAATCTTGTTCCTCATCCAAAATGTACTATAGCAACATAATTATCCTCTACACACTGTCCCACAAATGATGATACCTGATATCAATGTGCCTAGAACTATCATGAAATATTGGATTCTCCGAGAGCTTAATGCAACTCTAATTATCGCTTGACTAAAAATACCCACAAGTATTTGTCTCATCCATATGGCAGGTTGGGAGTTTTAATTATGATTTAATTCGCAATTAATCATCCTAATATTAAATTGTCAACCCGAACTTGTAAACACTAGTTGTACTTCATTTTTGACTTAGCTTATGATCAGAGCATTGTTATAACATCATTTATCACCTCTATATACTTGAAGACTTACGTATTGGCCTTGGGCAGCCCTTTCATTCAGACTTGGTCACATTTCTCAAAAAAAATAAAAAAATTTAAATCCATACGCGACTCTGCCCAGTTTTTTCTGCGTGCACACGCAGGTCCATCCATATATGACCCATGTATGCTATTTAAAATATTAAAAATATAAAAATTCCCTATTATTGAGGTAGGGTTTATAGTTTTTCCTGTAACTTAAATAACTGAGCTCATGGCCTAATTTTTACCCAACTAAAAAAACTAATTTGAGGAAGTATAAATACACCTCAAGAGAATGGCCTAAGGGAGGAGAGAGATAATACTATTGATATTATAGTCTATTATAGCCCTGATCAAGTCTGATATTTCCCTTGTGCCTCCTACAATTTCCAGGTTTCAGGAAACCCTTGTTTCCTTGTGATGATCACCCTCATTCTATGTGACATCCTTTGTGCACCATTTATGGAAGAAGCTTTTTGAGGCTAGGGCTGGACGAATTTGGAGGACGGTTTTTCTCAAGGCTGTGGCAAATCTCAAGTGATTTCTCCACTATTGTTTTTTGTACATGTTATCAATAAAATAAGTACCATTTTGTTCCTAATGTTCATGTGTTATGTGTCTCTTATACATGTTTAATAATATTGAATAGTTTAATTCATGTTATATTTATGAGATCATGTACCTTAATTTGCTAACATCTAGGAAATATATGTTGTACAACTAGTTTTTTTGCTTGTTCTTGACTGTTTTTCAGGTTCTGGAGCACGAGGAGTTGCAGGGGGTTTTCACCCTACAATATCTACTAAAAACAAAGGATAAATGGGTAAGGTACAAAATCCTCACTTTCTAATTTAAAGCATAGAAATTGGTAATTTGAGTCCTTCTTATGATGACAGGTCATCCGCTCTATTAGGTCTTTCAACCATGGGCCTTAGGGTAAATTTTCCCGTAATGGAACTGGTGAATCTTTTGGGGATTACATCCGTGTAATTCCTATTTTGGGTTGTTTTATCTGTCTTGTGGGTTCCCTGACAGTTTAATCACCTTTGCAGTCTAGTAAGTCTTTTTCCCAACCAGGCAGAAGCCCTAATCTTCTGATTAGGCCTGAGTCTTTGTTTTTTTCCTTATTTTAGTTTATATACGCTAATTTGGTTGTACACAGTCATGTATTCCCTCTGGTTTCTCAAAAATAATGAGCCTATATGCTTGTTTCTTTGGTTACAATTGTGTATACATGCATGTTGCACATAGCGAACCTGTGTATACCTAGTAAATTTTGAAAATCTAAATTTTAAGGTCCTGTAAGTATTTCCTGTCTCTGGTTGGCCACCCTTGTGGTACCTTTTAGGTGTCTTGACTTCGTTTCTTGTGGTTTTATGTCAATTCCTCTCTTTTTCTTGTGAATAACTAGTCATTTTATGGTTTGGCCTATTTTGTGAAGTTGCAATTATGGTTGTAGCACCAAGACCTCTTCTTGGAGTTCTTGGCTGTTCTAACCATTCAGAATAGTGAGCCTCTACTTGTTTGATCATGTTTTCCTTATGCATTGCTTCGCTTCTGGTTTTTTCCTCTTTGACTTCTTTGGTTTTCTTATTTCATTGGGACTAGCATTCTAGTAAATCTTGAAGTGACATTTTCTTAGTTTTTGAATTTTTGTTCGCTGGAAGTGTGTGCTATTGTTCTAAATGCGTTTCTTGGGTCTTTTTATTCTTATTTCTTGTTTGAGTTCTACTAAAAAAGTAGCATAGTTGGCTTATGCATTCTGAAGCCTCTTTGTGGCTCATTTTCTTGGTTTTGGTTCTTGAGTAGTTTTGTGATTGTCTCTTTGAAATATTTTTGTTTTCCTTAAAAGTGAAAACGCAAAAAACATTTATTGTTGTCCTTTTATTTTGATTTGGTTTCCTTTTTATGGTTTTCATAAATTTTGAAGCATTTTTTTAGTTTCTCGTTTTTCAGTTCGTTTTCTCGGTCTTCAAAGAAGTCTTTCTCTAGATTCCTCTCTTTGTTCTATCAAGTTTTTTTTGGCATTTTGTATGCAAAGGAGTTCTTGTTGAGACTTTTCTTGCTTGTCTGTCAAAAGTGATTGAACCGATTCTTCATAGAAACTCATATATATTCCTTAGTGAGTAGACGCAGAATTTGCATATCATTGGTAGTTTTTGCATTAGTTGCACTTAAGAATTTTAGTTTTTTTTTTATATAGTTTTATGAAGTGTGTGAAGTGTGATAATTGAAAAGAATTTTTTTTTTTCTTCTTATTTAGTTTCATAGAACCCATTTAGAAATATCTTTTCATCGAAGAAAAATATTGCATTTGCATGTAGTAGGTTTTCACTGATTTCTTTTGTGTCAATAAATACCGTCAGTTTCACTTCCGCATACCTTTGACTTAAGTAACAACCATTTAAAATCAAGCGATGTAATTAAAAAGAACTAGAATTTTTTTTAATTGTCATTAATCATACACCAAACAAATAGGTCATAGGGCCTTGGAATAGGTGAGTGGAGAGTTAACTCTCCAAGGCCGCTAAAATATTTCAAACATAGAAATTTGATTAATGAGCGAAATCCAATTCTGTTAAGTGGACCGGGAAAGCTCTACCTCCAGAGAGTTAAGCACTGGGAGAGTGAGGGAAGAGAAGAGAGATACCCCCTCTCCTATTTGTTGAATCTTAACCTAAGACCATTCCACCTGGCTATCGATACAGATTGGTGCCCTTAGTTTCATCTCCTAGGGACCACACAGGTGTCTGCAAGGGGGTTGGGGGGGGGGGGGGGGGGTATACCTATGGTGCCTAGGTAGACATTGCATCACTTTCATCAGTACTTCTGGAGGGTGCCCTTATGAAGCTCGGGGACTTTCACTGGAAAAGGTTGTTGTCAGGAGGCCAACATAATAGTTTCTGTTACCTTCGATAGTAGGCCTCGGGCATAATTACCCTAGAATATTTTCGGAAGGTCCTCTTATTCACTTTCTTGTATTTTAGTGTCCGATCCTAATCACCTGGAGCAGAAATACCTGAAGGTCATTTGATTGACTATATCTTAGGGACTTTTATAGAGTGTGATCTTTGGTCCTATATTTCCTAGCCTCCTATATTTTTTTATTCTAATTAATCTCATAAAGTGGCTGACCGATCACCTCGTCGATCGAGGAGACTTCGTGGGCTTTCTCGTGTGAGTGTCAGGCCTTCGACAAGAAGGTGCAGGAGTAATTCATTGGGTGACTTTTTTCCTGTGGATTTGAACACAATGGAGAGTGATCCTACGTCTGGGCTTGCTGTTTCTATGGGTGGTCCTAGTGCTAGTGCTATTACAGAGAGGTGTACTCCACTCATTTCTAGAGTCTTGTTTCCGTTAGAAGAAGTTGAAGTTGAAGAGATTCCTTAACCTCTTGAGACTCCTTCATCTCCTCTTCCTCCTAGTTTTCCTGACGTCCTTTTGTACACTGGGCATGAGTCTTAGAGATCAGCTAGCCCCTTTCCTTCATATCCCTTTCTTTCGATGGCCACGGATGGGAAAACAACTTCGGCTATGAGCACTACAAGTGTTCATACTCCTCTTTCAATTGAAGGAGGAGGTACTATTGTCATTTCCACAGTCACTTCTAGTTCTACTATGTTTGGCTCTACTTCTATTCCATCTTCAAGTGGAAGCACCCAAGCACATGCTTCTCAATATAGCCCCTTTTCTTTTGGAATGCCTTCTAGTGTGATTCATTTTGTCTCATTTACTACTACTTCAGTTGTCTCAGCGCCTATGCCTTCTATGGCTAGTGGATCAGCTTCATTTCATGGCTTCCCCTTTCGGAGTGGGCATATTCCTCATTTGAGCCCTTCCTTAGGATCTTTGCCTTTCACCTCTCAAAACTAAGGATTCAATCCTTTAATCAGAGGTGAAGGCTCTAATGTTTTTTTGGGATGGAACCCTGATTTGAGACGGTTATGAGTTGGGAGTCAGTTTTTCTCTGGTCAGTAAGGGAATATTCCTTTCCCTTTAGTAGGTGCTTCTTAGGGATTTTCTCCATTCGCCAATGCTTGGAACCCTTATCAGAGGTTTCCTCCTCTTTTAACACTTCGATTTGAGGGAATATCCCTATTTATAGTAACCTTGCAATGGGAGGGGGTCCTTCTCTGGATGTCGTGTCACAAGGCTTCTCTTATGGCCCAATGTTTTCCACGAACAACATCGGGCAACCTAGTGCCTCAACAAATCCAGGTTATTATTCTTAGAATGTGGGGAATCCTTCTTGTGGGGGATGGAATTCCCAGGCTCCTTCGCACATACCTTTCCTGGAAAACTTAAACTTTCCATATCTATTGAAATTTACAAACAATCCTATTCGATATAGTCCAGGTTGGCCTCCAGTCCCCACTAAACTCCCTTCAGATATTCCAAAGTTTGAAGGGAAGACCGGTGAGGATCTGGCTGACCATGTCACCAATTTCCACTTATGGTGTTTGTCTAACTCCCTTATCGATGACTTGATTAGGTTGAGGTTATTTCAACAAACCCTAACTGGGAATGCAATGAAATGGTACATTGAGCTAACAGGGGGCAGTTTTACTACTTTTGGTGAGTTGGCTACTATGTTCTTAAACCATTTTCAGTTGCCTATCCGTTATGATGCCGAGACTAATCTCTTGGCCAATTTTCAGCAGGACAAAGGAACTCACATTTCTGATCATATTCAGGAATGGAGAAGGAAGAGGCTCATCAAAGCCCAAATTCCGAATGAGTTCCTTCTCAAATGGTTTCTGAAATATGTGCAGCCAGAAATCTCAAAGGATGCATCCCTTTCAAGGGTATTTTCTAAAGAGAAGGTTATTTATAGGGCTCGGTAGCTGGAACTGATCTATTCCCAGTCTGGGGTCCTTAATAAATTTTTCTCAGATTCTCCTCACTCCCAGTTATATTTAGCGAAAACCAAACCTAGTCCTCATGATGACAGAATTATCGGTACAATCAATAGTGGTACATCTAATTAGCTAAATCAATTGCAAAACTTCTCTATATAATCTACTCCTTTTGGTCAGGCTACGCCTTCAGTGTCGACTCCTTCTCATCCCTTGGCTATTAATGTCGTTCAAGCTTATAACCCCAAAGGAAATAAAAAATCCGATGGGAAGAAGAAGGGACATAATAATAAGAAGAAAGACAAGGATGGGAAGGGAATGCGAATAGATGAAACGATCATGTTGGAGAGGGTAAGAGAGATAATGAAAAGAAGGTTAATTTTCCATGCAAGTTATGCACTGGAGACCATATTACTCACCTCCACCCTAAAATTTAGGATTCTCAGCGCTTGTTAGCTTAGCAGGGTTTGTTAGTATGAATATTAATCACAAGCGTATGAAACAAGAACACTTTAGCTATGCATAACAAACAACCCTAACAGCAAAATATGGTTACCAATATCTTCAGATCTGCAATTAATTGATCAAGATAAATGCTGCAAAAATCTAGATCTATGCATCAAAAGACATTAAGCAGTAAATAAAAAATGAGGTTTACTCCATGCATCCAATAGACAAGACAAGAATATGTTGAATTAATTTTATATTAAGGGCTCCTGGGAGGAAAACATAGAAGGATGTTACTAGTTCTCCTCAATGGGATGGGTTCTTGTAAGTCCTTAGCACTTCAGATCTAAAATCTCTCTCTCTTGATGGTATATAAAACCAAGACAAAAAGTGGAACTCAAAGGGAGTTCAGAAGAAAATAGTGGTAAAATATGACAATGATGGTGGATCAAACTCAGACCAAAATTATAGATCCAGAGTGATCTTTAGGAAACAAAAGGTGATGAATGAATGGAAAAACCCTTCTATTTATAAAAAAATATTGAGTTAGTCTAGATATTGGTGCATAATTATAATATTATTAACCAAATCAAGATCCAAATTTTATGGAATATTTTATTATTTTTGTTGGAGGGAAAAGGAATTTGACTTGGGTCAAATCCCTTTATTTGTAAATAATAAATAAATAAACGATTTATTTATCATTTTAAGGATGTGGTTGAGTAATAATTAAATAAATAATGATTTATTTAACTATTTTGAGTGATTTAGTCAAATTTAACAAGGAATATTATTTAAATAAGGTTTAAATAATTATTCCTTGAAAATAATAATATAAATAATAATTTATCTAATTAATTTTCCTGTTTTGGGTTAAATATGACCAGGAATATTAATTAAACTGTTGTTTAACTAGTTATTCCTTGAGGAAAATCAAACAAATGTGGATTTATTTAATATTTCCTCATGGGGTTTCCTGTTTAGACCATAAACAACTTAATAAAGGTGTTTTAATAAGTTATTTTTTCATAGTGAAAGCAATTTTACTTAGGGTAAAATTGGTCTTACATGGTGTACTTAGGTCCATCTCATAGTAACAGGTTAGATGACCAAAAAATGGTGTAACAGATTACCCCCCAGCGTACGAGTGTTAGGAGCTAATCATATGATCGAAGTACCTTGTAAGAACTCAACCACTAGACACCGAAGAGGAAGTAAAGGAGAGAAAAATGTAAGGTAGACCGAAGCGCTAAAGGACTAGACCCTGAGGAGGCAAGACTTACAGGTGTGACAAGTCTCTTTTATGAGTGATTACATGTGCTATAGGCGGCGAGGGAGGCATACCTATGCCCACCGAGACAAAGTACAAAGAATAATGCATGAAGTAAACAAGGGACTGAACAATATAGTACATTTTGGCATAAACATGAGCCAGGTAAAAGCATGATAGTGAATCCCACATATATATTGTGCCTGGGATAACAGCCAGGACTTATACAATAATATTTGAGTACACGAGATACAAATACAACCCAAATTCCCCTATAAATAGGAAAGGGCTCTGACAATTTGACTAATACATGCAAACAAAAAGGCGCCGCAAGCGGCTAAGGCCAACATCATCAAATATATGGAGCTGCATCAAAGGCTGTAATGAAGAGGTCATCCAGGCATGTGGGGGGCTACTTGTAGGGCCACCCCCTCATGAGGGCTAAAAACATCTCTCACACACCCGGGAATCGCCAGTATCAGTTGCTGCATCACTGAACCATCAAGCATACGGATCTCGATCATGTTGAAAGGAGCTGGAGCTGAGAAAAAATAAAGTCAAAGGGCAATAAGAAGTCCCTTTGCCTGATCCAAGGTACCGAACAAGAGTGGAAACTGGAACCAAGGTACACCACCCTCTAGACCTGTCTTTTGGAATGAATGATCTGATGTCAATAGAAGGAGTTCAACCATAGGTGAGGAAATAAGGGATCCTCAACTAAGGCACGAGAGAAAGTAGTAGAGCGACTGAAAGACTGATACTACAGATGATTATGAAATGGGGGGTACTAAGTAACAAAATGATGACTTCCCTTATTAGAGCATAAAGGGCATGGATGACCTGGCAGTGACTGACACAACATCATGAGGGATAGGGGACAATGGGACCGAAGGCCATAATGTGTGACATGAGAGAGGAATCAAGCAATGAAGGATGGAGGACTATAGTGGGATACAAAGGAACTCGGGATAGACTCCAGGAATGCAATGATGACTCAACTCAGATGCTCTAAAAAAGGGTGACTCGATGGTGCTACCACACAAAAAAGGTCCAATGGGGACCATAAAAACATGAGTACATGATGGTTACTCACGAAGAAAATCGACATGAGCATGGAAAAGTATGAAGGAAAAGTGGTTCCCCCAAGTACAAGTGTTGCAAGTGAAGAAATTCGATTTTGGGGAGTAATGAACTGATTCTTCGTGGAGAAAATGTGTCTCAGTGAAGTATCAAATCACAAAAAACTAACAGATACCCGTTTGAGGGCTCGGTGAGAGCTTTCCAATGGTGTAGAAGGTTTGTCAAACTGAGCTACAGTTTGGCTGTAACAGGCGAAAGAAAAATCATGGGTTTCTCTTTTAATAAAGAATTTTCGCTCAAAATTCACTCATTTGCATGTGGAGCTGTGGTGAATGTAGAGAGGAGACAAGGCCCTAAGTTTTGCGGCAATCATAGCAGACAAACTGATCGTTGGAATCGAGATTTTTCAGTTGTAGGTAGGAGGCCTAACCCTACTCTTTCATTTCAGTGGATTGAAAGTTCAGTTTAGGTCCCCAGAGATCAGGAATAGACCCCTACTCCTCTTTGTAATATTCCAAATTTTTAGCCTTCAAACTAAATGGAATATTAGAGTTGTTTCATCACTAGGCAGGTGAATAAATGGGTAGGGAGGCCCATTAACCTCTTTAGAAGGATCAATAACACTCCTAATGTGAAAGGAGTAAGAATAAGCAACTTATTTGAGCACCCTTGGGTGTGAACAAAGATGGGGACATGTTGATTCAGTCAATTTTGACCAAGTCAACAAGGCTATCTAGATACATTGAATCACCTTGATGGACAACGCAATTTTGGTGGAGGACAACTTGCATGAGCTTGATGGGACATGTGGATGGGACCCAATGAGGAAATTTTCACTTGCTATATATGGAGAGGATGGAGGCCTTTGTTATTCATGCTTTTGTATTTCAATCTCTTGATCTTGTCTGTTTAGACTTGGCTTCCTCTTACTGTTTAGCAGGGTAGCACTGGGTGTTCCCAAGCAGGAATCCCACCTCTTCCCTTGAGAGGCCTCTTGGGAGCTTGTCTTGTATTGCTCCACATCTAGGCTCAAGGCCAAGCATCATTCTTTAGTCCCATCATTATTTCTGTAGTAGAATATTGCTAAGTTGTAGGGTGTTGTAGTGGAGGATTCTTACACCACTTCCGGGTCTATTTCTCAGTAGAAGGTGCCTTCCTTCTCTTGAGAAATCATCTAGGAAGATTTATAAGCACATTTCATATCTTAGAAGAAGTCCAAAGTGGTTCTCATCTCCTACAGCGCAGTCCCTTGTAGGAATTGCGTCATTTTATGCAGAGTTGCTGCAGTAGGGTTAAGACCCTTGTTTTTGAGCTAGTTTCCTAGGGAAAATGCCAACCCTTCTCTCGGAAAGCTAGAGGAAGGGATACTCATCCATATTTTGTATTATTCAGATATATTTATGTAATGTTGCAGCAAGACTACATTTTCTGAGCTGAATATTTAGTTCTGCTCTTTCTTGTACATGTGTTTCATGAAACCCTTACCAGGTTAGCTTTATAATGTAATAAGGAGGCCAGATCTCTGTTTTCTTGGCATATTGTTCCATAAAGTTATAGATCCATGTTATTTTATCATTTTACTATAGAAACCCTCATAAAATAACGTTGTGCATGCTTCAGTCCTTTTCTGCATAACTCAAGTCATGGGATTTGGCTATTTTCAAGTTGTTAGGTAGCCGAGAGGTCTGTTTAACATATCAAAAGGGATTTATTTCTAATCCCCTTTTGTATGTGAGGGAATAAAATCATATTCTAAGGGGACCTAGCATTATTTCACTCAGTAAAAATGCAGATCTTCAGAAATAATGTTTCCAGGGTCTAATTCCTGCATTTTCCCCACCTGGGAATGTGTAGGCATTCTTCCTTTGTTGTTGTTTCACTCAATTGAAGGCTATGTGTTTATGAACGCATCATATGAGTCTATCTATTGCATCTCCACATTTTGAATATCTTAAGATATCCATGATAGTGTAGAATTTCCCTATTTTGGGATATTACAGTGGTATCAAAGCTTCAATCTTGGCTCAGCCTATGGAACCTAGCCATGTAGCTATAAAGAGAAGGAGAGATGAACAGAAATAAGACTCCATTATGTGGAGGAAGGAGGGAATATAGGCTTACAAAGATTCTTCCAAAATCTGTGCAGTGCATCAATGAAAATCTTAAGAAGATGAGAGGAGAGGTGGAATCTCCTGAGGAGTTTGGATCTAGAGCTAGATCTAGATTGGTAAATAATAGGTGTGAGCATGCAGCTACACCCTATTATGAACAGCATAGTCAAATGCCTAGGTTTTCTGTGAGAGAGATGAAAGAAGAGGAAATGTTGAGAAAGGGAACTCTTAGCAATTTTTTGCAAGAGTATGAATCTCAAACTAAGAAGTTTAGATATCATATTACTTTCAAAGAGTTCTGCAGGATCAAGGTGGAGAGGAGCCAGTTGCATGACATGGATATATTTTCTCTATCTACCTTTGATGGATCCCCAACTTGATCAGCCAAAGCTTGAGTGGAGGAGTTGTGTACTTATTTGCAACAGCATCTAGTTTCTGAAGAAGAAGCAATCAGAGTTGCAGCACTGCACTTTGAAGGTAAGGCCTATGCTTGGTGGATGTTTGAGTCATTTTCATTGAAAATTTTTAATACTTATTCTTTTTCAAAGTTCACTAAAATATTGGTTGAAAGGTTTGATACAAAACATGAGATAATCAAACCAATGAAACTTTTGCATAAGTTGGGAGGACCTGCAAACCCAAAACCACTTCAGAAACCTATTGGAGGAGGTCATATCTTACACGATACCTTGCTGGAGGCAATATATTTGTTTCATAAACTTGGACAAGAGGGCATGAAGGGTCCTTTTTAAAAGGAGGATCCTCTTCTTGAGAAGTTACCTCCTATTCATACTGAAGATGAAGAGAAGGATGGGGGTTACAGCGCTGTCACATCTAGAGCATATCTAGTGCCTCATGCAGAGGAAGGAGGAGCACATGCTACAATAGGAGGGTTTCTTGTGTCATTGCAAGAAGTTCCCCATGATCTCACATATGGGAGGAAAAGTAAAATCAATGAGCAGCATGATTGTGAGATGATATTGATGGAAGGACAAGGTAGGGAGGAAGGACATCATTACTTAATGAGGAGCACACACACCTATCTATTTCAGAGAGTTGGTGCAAGGAGGAGGGAGACCGGTTTGTGTTGTGAGGGAAAGGGCAAGGTTTCCCAACCATATGAACGGTCTTCTCTAGCCATGGATGTCTCACTACATGGAGTCATTCCATCGGGGAGGCCACCAGACTTGGAGTTGGTAAGATAAAACTTGCCAAATTGGTTCAGCACTCTTGGAATTTGGAGAGGTGAAGAGTTTTAGAGGAGAATTTGTCATGGGGGATGTCAAAGTAGCAGGCATTAGAATGAAGAGAGATTCACATACTAGATCACCACCGCTGTCTCTTGGGAGGATTGATCCATACTAGAGGTCCCAACTTTTGGTAGAGTACTTCAAGTATCTCGGTGCATGCATGATTCTTGATGATCTGGATGGAGATGATAGATATATGGTGGATGATATGGTCATCTATTCTTATGGTAGAGTCTTCTTGACTAGAGCTTCTAATCTCAAGGAGAAGCTGCTACATGTAGCACATGAGGACTTCTTCTCCATGCATTTTGATGCATATCTCTCTTTGGCAGAAGAGCTCATTTGGGAGGGCATTTAGCATGAAATATTTCAACATATGGAGAGATGCATAGCCCGAATGGTGATAGAGAGGATGTCACAACCACCTTCCTACTCATTGGGAGTAAGGGAGAATTTCAGTTGAGCCATTTCAGCTCAAGACCTCAAGTGCATGATGGAGAATGTGCATTTTCACCTTATGTTTTGTACTTCTTGTATTTTTATGAGCAGCATATTGTACCAAGGAGGATTATTCATTTTTTCATATTTTATAATGATTTACTTGAAGCCATTTGTAGCATTGAGATTTGCTATCTCATTGGTGGTTTGTGGGGGAAGCCACATGATTTTTGGTGTGCACCAATGACAACCTTTTGTACTTTCATGTTTATATCTTGTAAAATTATTATGGCAAAAAAAAATTGGCTGGAAAAGCACTTTTTTTTGTTTGATTTGATGTAGGCAAGGAATGCACTGCGCTGGTTCCTTGTGTGGGACATTGATCCACTTTCCGGTTGTCATGTGACAACTTGTTTCTATTCGTTTTTGCTTCCATGTATTGCTGATAACTCTATGTTCATGAGAAGATTTGTTTGGAGAGTGGGATATGAGTTGAAGATGCCCATTGGGAGAATAATTCTCCCTACTTTGCATGATACATGTTTCAGGAGAAGCAATGGGAAGCCCATGATTGTCAAATTACATCTCTCTTCTTCATGTGGGAGAAGCCATTTGGAGAACTTGAGCTTTTGGAGGAGGCACTTCATGGTTTATTTGTTTGATGGGGTAGTTTGGGCCACTCTTGGAGGTCATGAAATTTCAGCCCAAGATCAGCAGTAGCCCCATGCTTATCATAAATGGGGAGAGAAACCACTTGGTTGGGAGGATCCGTTCTCTCCATGCAGCCCCAACACATTGCATAAACCGGGGGTTGAGGATCTTTTTGAGCTGACTAGATTGGCTCATTTCATTTCGATGATAGCATGGGTGTGGGAGTTACTCATTGAGAATAATATTCCCCATGTTCATCATCACTCCTACCTTAAGGAGGCCATTAGACAACAGGGAGGTTTCCACTTACATCTTCCACCTTTCTATGATGTGAGCCATATGGTTTTGCATGCTTGGGAGGAGACATTGGAGGATATATTTGTAGCAGATCATGTTGAGCAGTGGTGGAGAATTTTTGATGTGGAGGCCCCAAGAAGAGGAGGGGAGGATTTTTCTCTCCTTATACTGTTGCTTGAGGAAAAGCAACATTTTGGAGGGGAGGACTATAATATTCCAAATTTTTAGCCTTCAAGCTAAATGGAATATTAGAGTTTTTTCATCACTAGGTAGGTGAATAAATGGGTAGGGATGCCCATTAACCTCGTTAGAAGGATAAATAACACTCCTAATGTGAAAGGAGTAAGAATAAGAAGCTTATTTGAGCACCCTTGGGTGTGAACAGAGATGGGTACATGTTGATTCAGTCAACTTTGACCAAGTTAACAAAGTTGTCTAGATACATTGAACCACCTTGATGGATAGCACAATTTTGGTGGAGGACAACTTGCATGAGCTTGATCGCACATGTGGATGGGACTCAATGAGGAAAGGTTCACTTTCTATATATGGAGAGGATGGAGGCCTTTGTTATTCCGACTTTTGTATTTTAATCTCTTGATCTTGTCTATTTAGACTTGGCTTCCTCTTGTTGTTTAGCAGGGTAGCACTGGGTGTTCCCGAGCAGGAATCCCACCTCTTCCCTTGAGAGGCCTCTTGGGAGATCTTGTATTGTATTTCTCCACATCCAGGCTCAAGGCCAAGCATCATTCTTCAATCCTGGCATTATTTCTATAGCATAATATTTTTGAGTTGCAGGGTGTTACAATGGAGGATTCTTACACCACTTCCGGGTTTGTTTCTCAGTAGAAGGTGCCTTCCTTCTCTTGAGAAATCATCTAGGAATATTTTTTAGCACATTTAATATCTTGGCAGTAGGCCAAAGTGGTTCTCATATCCTATAGTGCATTCCCTTGCAGGAACTGCATCATTTTATGTAGAGTTGCTGCAACAGGGTTAAGACCCTTGTTTTTGAGCTAGTTTCCTAGGGAAAGGGCCAACCATTCTCCCGGAAAGCTAGGGGAAGGGACCCTCATCCCTATTTTGTATTATTCGAATATGTTTCTGTAATGTTGTAGTAATATTTCATTTTCTGAGCTGAATATTCTGATCTTCTCTTTCTTGTACATGTGTTTCATGAAACCCTTGTCGAGTTAGCTTTATAATGTAATAAGGAGGCCAGATCTCTGTTTTCTTGGAATATTGTTCCATAAAGTTATAGATCCATGTTATTTTATGATTTTACTATAGAAACCCTCATAAAATAATGTTGTACATGCTTCAGTATTTTTCTGCATAACTCAAGTCATGGGATTTGGCTATTTTCAAGTTGTTAGGTAGCCGGGAGGTCTATTTAACATATCAAAAGGGAGTTCTTTCTGATCCCCTTTTGTATGTGAGGGAAAAAAATCATATTCTAAGGGAACCCAGTGTTATTTCACCCAGTAAAAATGCAGATCTTCAGAAATAACATTTCCAGGGTCTAATTCCTGCATTTTCTCCACTTGGGAATGTGTAGGCATTCTTCCTTTGTTTCTGTTTCAATCAATTGAAGGCTATGTGTTTATGAGCAGATCATATGAGTCTATCCGCTGGATCTCCACATCTAGAATATCTTAAGATATCCCCGATAGTGTAGAATTTCCCCATTTTGGGATATTACACTCTTCATGGCTGGGTCGCACTTTTTGGGGCAAAAACTGCGACCTGGGTAGCAGGTTTTGGGTAGAAAACTGCGACTTGTCCCAGGATTGGGCCTTAAAAGTGTGACCTGACAAGGAGGGGTTTTTCTATGCTGTTTTTTGGCTGAGAACTGGCTTTTTGTGTTTGGATATAGTCTTTCCTATCTATACATTAACAAATATAATGGTTTTTTGTAAGTATGGCAGAATTACGGATCAACTGGAGAGAGAGAGACCTAGGCACATTATGTTCGGATATCTAGGAGAATCAAGGTGTCCACAGTGCATTGGCTAGGTTTGGGGTTTTGAAGTTTTTGGAGAACCCTTTGATGAGAGCTGGGGAACCCTTATTGGACTAGATTTTCAGCTATTAGGATCCGGACCATGAGGTCTTTATAGTGCAGGGGCACCGAATCGATTCGACGGTCCAGGATATATATTTCTTGACTGGTCTTCCACCACTTGGGATGGTTGGGAATACTCAGCCAGTGTTACCGCAAGGGTGGAACATCATGGAGTTTGTAGAGCGCCATTGTCGACGAGGTCTCCAATTCAAGGGGACCCGGATACCCATCAGGGATCTAGAGAGGTTAGAGACACGTGCTGTTGCCACAGCGGTGATGCAGATCCTGGGCAACAAGGCACTCCACCACATCACTGGAGGGTAGATGATGCTTGTGGAGAGTGTGTTGAGTGGGACCTACTATGGGTAGACCTAGATGATGCTATCTTCATTGAAACGATAGTTGTCACTATGAAAGCAGCAATTGAACCATGACTATGCATATGGTATAGTTTTGGGCTCGCTCTTCTTTGAGAATATCCCAACACTTCGACCTCGTATACAACTCCAGGATGGGGGCCCGAGAGAGCCCAGGATGCATCGATGGGGGCGACTACTGTGTAGAGGAGGAGGTGGGGCAGTCGGACAGGTGTTCCAACCCAGGTTCTTTATGCATTGGGATCAAATTCCATTGTACATAGATGACTATCCCTATAGTGGGATGAGTTATTTTGGGGACCCGGATTTGCCACTGCCTCCTGGTCAAGTATGGGGGGTCGATGGTAAGTGACAAATTGCTAATATTTTTATGTGCATTGTAAAGTTTCAGAATATTGTATATGGTACTGATTCTTCCACTTTTGGAATGCAGATACAACACCGGTAAAACTGGATGGGTATATGGGACGACCTGCAATATGAGGAGCTGCGAGACCTAGTGGATCGAGGGCGCCACAAAATGAGGATGCAACATCCCTCCTGGAGGACATCCGTCGTAGATGTGAGAGGCTTATGACAGGTGTTTCAGAGCATGGTTGGCAAGACTTAGAGGACTAGTACATAGAGTCGTGTATTGGTCTACCCTTGGAGTGGTGAGGGGTCATGCGGCGCATGGCGATGACCAGACAGGGGATGTGCGATCTATGAGTTGCGGGAGCAAAGCCATTGGCTCGAGATCCTCCAAATAGTGATTAGTGTGTAAGGGCAAGTGGTGCCCCCAGTTTTTGAGTTTTTCTAACATGCTATGGGCATGCCATATGTATTAGAGTTGATGGACTCTAAAACATTTTATACGACACATATTATGGATATGCATCATTTTGATGGTTTTATGTTATTGTCTTGTGTTAAATGCATGTGCTAAATGCCAATCTAGAATATGGTTTGCAATGCTATCTACATAGTGATTTTGTGCTCTAGGTACATGAATGAATGTAATTATTTCAAATTCACGCATCAAAATCTTCACTCGTAAATATCTTCTAAAAAGGATAGGATTGTGCACACGATAGACACCATTCAATTATTTGACAAGAAGCACAGAATCTAAATGAACATGAAGGTGGAGGATGCGATGTGAAAGGGCATCAACTAATAAACCTCTCACTGCATCATATTCGACCTGATTATTGGTAGAAGTACCAATACATACACCATTCGAGAGAACAAGTGAATGCAAGGGGGTAAAAATGGCCCAACCTGCCGAGGCTAGATTCCTGGAGTAGTGACTTGCACCATCAGCAAAGCCGATATAAGGTATGGATGGAAGGTCCATCTGAAAGGTGCCACAAGAAAATAAATGGGAGGATGATGAACAATGCTGGAAACCTGAGTGCAAAGTAGAAATTGAACGCACTCTGCGAAAGGGAGTGATCTGGGTAGGATGTGTACTACTCACATGCCATCGGTGAGGTGGAGTGTGGGAGCTACTGGAGGTGTAGATTGTGTTAAGGCCACGAAATTCACCATAGAAACAGATGGTGCCATCCCATTTATGGGCGGGAAAGATGAAGTCATGGGTGGACAAGGCTTCCATGATGCCATCATCACAATAGAAGATGGATTGACTGTAGGAAGGGAGACCACATGACGCGGCGAAGCTACCTAACTCATCATCATGAGAAGAAAGGTTCACATGCACATTGTCATGGGGGATGAAAGAAGAAAAAGCAAATAAGGGATCTACTGATGTTGAGCCCAGGGTGATCGCTAAAGGGAGGTCAAGTGAAACAACAGGGAAAGATGCAGAGGGAACTTCCACCGAAGGTATCATGGATGATGATAGGTAGAGGATGGTGGCCACAGGCTCCATCATCTTGACATCAGGAGGGGGAATTTCAATGGGAGCGGGTAAATCCTCAAGCTGGCCCGCAGCATACTGTGTAAGTACGAGAGAGGCAGATTGGTTCTGTTCAACTTCGTACTCCTGAACTACCTCCAAAGAGGTGCGGTAATGCGTAAGGCAGGGAAAATGGTGGGAATAATGGCCATGGAGATCACACAAAGCACAGGGTTGATTGGTGTGAATAGTTTTAGGATTCTTGGCTACACTCAAGGAAGAAACAGAGGCTTTAGGGACCGTAGGCTCAGGGAACACAACTTTAACCATGGGCTTGATACGGGGTAGTTTAGGACAGTTATGGGTGGCATGGCCGACGAAATCACATAAAGCACAAGGCTTTGTAGGTGGAGGAGGTGCAGGGTCAGTCGAGGTAGCCTTGTCTTTTGGTTCCCTCTTTTGAGCTTTGCCCTTCTCACCCAAAGTGGTTGCAACAGGAGTGGTTTCCTGTTGAGTTGGATGAGGCACTATAACAGCCGGAGAATTCATGGGGACCAGTTGAACTGGCGTCATCAATGCCAAAGGGGGAGATTGTTGATTAGCGGTTGTCATTGATGTCAACCCAAGCAGCACCAGGCGCTAACCCAATATTTCATGGGAATTTTTACCTACCAAATTAATATATTCTAGGTCAATAAATATTTTTATGGTTTCTACTTGTCGAGATGTTTCCATTGATATATGGCACGCCATGTAATTCTTCACGGTTTGAGAGATATTCATGTTTGAAGTTTGTACCCCTAGTTAGTGGGCTAAAACCCCATAGGGTTGTGGCATGGGTCATTGAAAAGTCATAATTAATATTTTTTAAGCTCCTAAAATCCCTCCCACGTTCACTTGTTGAAGCCCCTCTCAACCTAAGCATTTATATAAATTGTGATCCTCATATCCACCTTATGCAAGGGATTTCGCCAAAATAAATGTTGTGGGCCGTTGCTACGGCTTGTTTTATACAAAGGTTGGCTAAGAAATTTTTTTTTTATGAGGAGAAGCCGAAATCCTGAGGAATCTTCTGTAAAAATTTCAGATCAAGGTGTGCAATATTTTTGGAGATATGATCTGTGGAAGTCAGGGTTTTTGCAGGCTCCTGAAATTCATCTCAAGGAAGTGACCTTGGGAAATTCGTCATAACTCTCTCTCTGAGTATCGGATTGGAATTTTGTAAAAAGTGGTTGATAGTTCTCAGTCTTTAATTTTCTCTCTATCAATTTCCGAGCTAAATGAATAAACAGTGACACATGGCATGCCGTACAAGTGCGCTCTGCTAAAACAGTCCATAATTAGGGAATTGTGAGAGATTGGGTATAACTCTCTCTTGAAGAATTAAAATTGGGTCAGACCCATGGCATTGGAAAGATGAATCATAGGAATACTAAAAGAAAAAAAATCAGATATTGAGGATCTGAAATAACAGAGATACACCAGATTCAATATCGAGCTCCTAGAAGGCAAGAAAAAGCTAGATCATGTGTTGTAAAGAGCCGCAAAGGACCCGGACTTTAACAGAGCAAGAAAAGGTGTAACGGGTTCAACAGGTTCAAAAGAGGCAGCCAAAGCAGGTAAATAACAACAACAAAGAAATTCATCATGAAGTCTTAGTGATGGCGAAGCCTGCAATCCTCATTGTAAAGGTATCATTGTACTTAGTCATTGTAAATACATTTTTGTACAAATTGTACTAGTGTCTATCTGCCAAGGGTTGAAGAGGCAGTGTTGGGAGGTCTAGGATCATCATTAGGTGGTTGTGTCAAAGTTGGGGTTATGGTCTAGTATATCTTCTTCTTCTGCATCATTCTATATCATTATAAAGTGGACCATTTTCCCTGGTACGGGAGTCCATTCTTCTTTTATTCTTCTATAGGGTGGTAGGGTGGTGCTAGGGTGAGTTGTAGCTCATTGAGGCATTTAGTCATCCATTGATTCCATTTCATTAGAAGAATCTAGAACATTAGACATCCATCTAGTGGGAGCTGGAGAAGAATGCTTTTCTAGATTCTAGGAATTTGGAGCTTTATTTTCAATTGGAGTTGAATATTAAAGAATTATTAGAAAAGCATTAGGTGGTTTTTGTCCCAGAGTGGGCTTCCACCTTAAAAACTGTATGCATTTGTGTTCCTCTTGTTTGCTGCTGTAATTGTACAAACACTGATAATAATTGAAGATTAACTAATGCTCTAATTGAAAGGAATACTAATTCACCCCCCCTCTCAGTATTTCCAACAAAAGCAAGATAAGGTTTGGGTTGACGAGGCGGGGTAGTGGTTGTAGGATCAAGGTACCAGAAGGGAATCCCAAGGGCCAGGTTAGGGAGAGAGAGGGTAGCTATGATAGGTGCCGAATACACTCCGGGAGGGGGAGCGTGGAATGGTATCTGATCGGAGGGATAGTGGCCAGGCGGGACGGCTCCAAGATGGTTAAGGCTTGGAGGAATCATTCCAATAGGGTAGAGAGGCTCAGGGACACCAGCTGTAGGTAAAGGGCTAGGTGGAGGAGGTTTAGAAGGCTGAGTCGAAGAGCTAGGAGTAGACTACGGAGGGCAAGGAGGTTATTCACTAGCTGAAGCGGGCCACTTGAGGGCAGCCCGAGATGATTGCATCATGCAAACATTCGATGAGCTTGGATCAGAGACAGGAGGAGGAAGACCAGAGAATGTACCAAGAAATGAGGAATCTTTCTAGACTCTGGGTGAGACACTGGTCAAAGGGTCGATGGTTTTCTTATTTTCCACCGAAGAGATGATGGACTCAGGGGAGGGCTGAGACTTCAGTTCATAATATGTCAACTAGTCGATGGTGACTATCTTTCCAATATGAGGGAATGACATCTTGTGGTGAACCATAGATGGGAAAATAGACGTTGCATAGGCGTAGCTATGACCAAATATAATTTTGTAATCTAAAGGGGCATCTATGACTTCTACGTCAATGCAAATAGTCTTTCTTGTAAGAGTAATAGGGCAATTGCAGAATAGGACAATGGGCTGGGAGGCATGGCCACCCACGCTCAGAGAGTGATCATGGAAGGAGCCAACTCAGGTGATCTGAGATGCTTCCAAACCGAAGTGGACATCACACAGGTGGATGCCCCCTCATCAATGATGCACCAGGAAATGTTGGTGTTTCGAATCTTGACTAGGATTTGGAAGGCGACGGAAGCAGGGAGAGGTGGGTGCTCTGATCAATTAACATAAAATACAATCAATCAATCATCAGAAAGATCTAAAACGCCCATGGCTGATAGTAGAGATTTTCATTGTGAAGAGCACAATTGGAGGAGTTCCAGCATTGAAATGGAAGCAGGAGATTGCGCCAAACCATCTACTATGTTATACGAATGGGAAACTTTACCAGAAGCAGCATTTCGGCATAGTGGTCCCTCAGGGATCTTGGTATGAACCTTCGCCTTAGGCTGAGGGATCTGCAAGGGAGCATTAGGTGTCAACAGAGGCTCTATAGAGACCAAAGGTGGTATCTTAGGGACAGACGTAGCGGGAGGCTTATTGTACTGACGAGACCGAGTCTGGAGATTGACATCTATGGTTAGAGGTTGATCAGAGTTCATCATGAGAATCTCGTAATCAGAGGTACCAGATGGAAGAGGTTGAGTATCCATCTGACCTTCAGGTGGTTGGGTAGCCACAAATCCTTGCTGAGGGAAAGGATTAGTAAACACAGTCAGCTGACTAGGCGCAGCACTGGGAGGGATGGAAGGGGAGGCTTGTTGTCCTCGCAATGTTTCTTGAGACTCCCACATTTGCTTCATCTGTGGTAAAATAGGACAATCATGCATGTAATGACCATAAACACCACAACAAGAACAAGTCTTATTCATGCGAACAAGCCTGTCCTACTTGGGCTGAGTGCCCTGTTTCTGGTTAGTAGTGTTAGGAGCATTATTTTGCGGATTAGGTCCAGGATTACCAGAAGAAGATTAATTTTGAGTTCCTTTCCTCTTATTTTTGGAAGAAGTAGGATTAGTCGCACCCTGTTGTGCATACACCTACCCCTGAGGGGGCGGTGCCTGCTGTTGCGGGGTTTGAGAAGGCAAGGGAGGTGGAGGTGCTAATGCTGGAGAAGTTGGAGCACCAGGCTACGGATACGGATAATAATTAGGTTGGATAACATTGTGGAAAATAGGAGGTTGGGAAAAAGGAGGAGGCATGCTGTATCCTAGATACATGCTACCGAGAGGGGGATAAGTGCAGGAGGTGTTGGCCTTTCCCTGAGGAAGACCATAGCCCATGGGAGGCTGAGCATATAGATGAGAAAGAGCTCCAACGATACTATCGGTGACATGATATGCCCCCAGTGCATTGGCACCACCGGGTCTAGGAAGATCAGGTAGAATGGTATAAACATAACTAGATTGAGCGTAGATCAGGTCATATTTTAACGCAATTTGGAGAGCGGCTTCTTTGGTTTGAGGGAAATGCGATGTGACATCTTTTCCGATAAGGGGCAAGAGATATCTAGGGAACCATTCCATGTAGACACGGTCTTTGAAGGTAGGGGCTCAACATAGGCTCTTTATTATCCACCATTCCTGGACATGATCGGATAGGCGGTCGCAAAATATTGATGGAAAGAAGTCAAAAGTTTGGTACCAGTGTCGTAATGAAGGGGAAGCTAGAAATAAGACAAAAAGTCCCAAGCAAGAGTCGCAAAGGTGGTATGAGAGGATGAGGCTTGATAAACATACCACTTAGAAGCTTTGCCTGTAAGCATATGTTGGAACAACCGAAGATGGATAGAGTCATCAGTAATGGAGTTAGATGAACACCACATGTGGAAAGATCAAACATGATTTGCAGGATCTTCTCTAACAAGGCCTTAAAACTTGGGGATGTCGGAAGGGAGCTTGGTTAGCATAGCTAGCCAACTAGAATCATGGTGTATAGGGTCATTTATCAACTGGTCAAAATCGGGAAGACTGAGGCCTACCATATAGGGGAGAAAGGGAGTAGCCGAGATAGTTCTTGTTGCGGTCCCACTAGTAGTATTCCCAGCATTAGGGCCAGGGTTACCAATAGCGTTAGGTCCAGAACTAGACATGGTGAAGGTGATAGGAGGAGAACCGGGAGTAGAACCAGAAGGAGAACCCAATGAACTAGAAAAGGAGTTGGAGTGTGGACTCGGTGGAGGACTAACTCGAATCCTACGTGGAGGAGTAAGTCTTCCTACCGGAAATAGAGGATGAAGGCCAAGAAGTCTCCGAGATAAATGCCTTGGTGGTGCAATGACAACGACACAAACATGACACAAGGAGAAGAGAGACCAACAAGGGTAGAGAGGTACACGATCAACTGATTACAATGTCGAAACAAGGGTAGAGTGGTGCAGGATCAATTGATTTCAATTTTTTAAATTCTTTGCTTGGTGGTGTTGACCAAGCTCTTCTTCACTTAGGGTGTGTGTGTAAAAGTGTGTAAATTTTAATTTTTAAACCCAGACGTTTGTAGAGAAAAAGAAAAACTGTGTTGTATAATTGTAAATAAATCTGCAGATAACAGAATATGAAACTAAAATAATAGAAAATAAACAACTAATAAAGTAATAATCTAAACCCTAGAAGGCGGGCCTCTCAACAAGTATTTTGTATGTGGGAAAAAAACTAATCAAAACACACCAAAAAAGCCAACAGATCTAAGGTCGGGAGGGACAGGGATCTATAGGTCAGATCTGCTGGAAAGAGGTGCAGATAAACAACAAAAAATCAAAGGAAATTTTTTTGTAAATGAGGTGGCGAAAGGCTATCTCCTGGAGGGAAATGGAGTGGACCCTAGAGGAAAACCAAAAAAAACTAAAGGAGGTGATTTGGATGGATAAATAGCCAATTTGAAGCGGATCTGAAGGTGAGGTATCAGATCTGAAAAAAGGCTGAGCACTCGGAAAATTTCAGACAACCTGCAACAACTAAAACTTTTCCACAAAGTGTGGAGGGTACTGAAGCCCTAGGGGGCTAGGTTCCCACTTAGTTGAGTAAAATATAACAAGTACAGGTCCAAAAAGGGTGGAGATAGAGGTCCAAAAACCTTGAACAGAGGCCGAGACAAACCCAGAAAAATTTCAGAAAAATTCCCGCAAAAAGTCCAGGTCGCAGTTTCTGACCTGTTTTCTGCAGAGGTCATAGTTTTTGGGGTGTAAAGTGTGTCCTGAAGCCCCAGGTCACATGCTTAGGGCCAAAAAGTGTGACCTACACTTATAGCACTCTTGGTGGCATATTTTAGCAAAATGTGTCGTCTCTGCTGCGGCTAATGTCTGTCACCTGCGCAATAGGTCCGAAAACACATGAAAGTTAGAATTTTTAATGTTTTAGGGTTTTATAGGTTAAAAAAAACATCAAGAAAAGCAAAAACAAGAGGCTGAAGAACCTAGGGTCTTAAGCAGTTGGATATGCATGGATATGAAAAACGACAATGATTATAATCGTATCCCCAGTGGAGTTGCCAGTTGTTAGTATGAATCTAAATCGCAAGCGTACGAAAAAATACCACATTAGTTGTACATAACAAACAAACCTAACAGAAAAATATGGCTGCCAATATCTTCAGATATGCAATTAGTTGATCAATATAAATGCTGCAAAAATCTAGATCTATGCATCAAAAGGCATTAAGCAGTAAATAAAAAACCAGATTTACTCCATGCATCCAATAGACAAGACAAGAATATGTTGAATGAATTTTATATTAAGGGCACTTGGGAGGAAAACATAGAAGGATGTTACCAATTCTCCTCAATGGGATGGGTTCTTATAAGTCCTCAACACTTCAGATCTAAAATCTCTCTCTCTTGATGGTGTAGAAAACCCAGACAAAAAGTGGATTTTAAAGGGAGTTCACAAGAAAATAGTGGCAAAATATGACAATGATGGTGGATCAAAGTCAGACCAAAAGTATAGATCCAAAGTGATCTTTAGGCAAAAAAAGGTGATGAATGAATGGAAAAACCCTTCTCTTTATAACAAAATATTGAGTTAGTCTAGATATTGGTGCATAATTAAAATATTATTAACCAAATCAAGATCCAACTTTTATGGAATATTTTATTATTTTTGTTGGAGGGAAAAGGAATTTGACTTGGTTCAAATCCCTTTATTTGTAAATAATAAATAAATAAATAATTTATTTATCATTTTAAGGATGTGGTTGAGTAATAATTAAATAAATAATGTTTTATTTAACTATTTATGAGTGATTTAGTCAATTTTAACAAGGAATATTACTTAAATAAGGTTTAAATAATTATTCCTAGAAAATAATAAGATAAATAATAATTTATCTAATTAATTTTCCTGTTTTGGGTTAAATATGACCAGGAATATTAATTAAAATGTTGTTTAACTAATTATTCCTTAAGGAAAATCAAACAAATGTAGTTTTATTTAATATTTCCTCATGGGGTTTCCTGTTTAGACCATAAACAACTTAATAAAGGTGTTTTACTATGTTAGTTTTCATAGTGAAAGAAATTTTACTTAGGGTAAAATTGGTCTTACATGTTGTACTTAGGCCCATCTAATAGTAATAGGTTAGATGACCAAAAAATGGTGTAACATGGTTCTTCTAGCTCCCAAGATATACTGACAAACCCTTTTCCCCAAGGGTAGCAATTTCTTGCTGGCGCGAATGCGAATACTGTAGCTCCCTTTGGGGGCAACCAGGAAGGGAAAAATCCATCCAACATATACATGATGAGTGCTCATGCAGATATCACTAAGAGATCTCGTGATTATGGCAAAGCTGAGTCTTCGAAAGCTAAAGGTGCTCCTAATAATGTTGAGCCACTCCATATAGAGAGGCCTGTAGTTGAGCCTATACCTCGGATGACAAAAGGGTCAAAAAAATGTATGAAAATCAATCCTAATGCCAAGGATGTCCAAAAATACTCGATTTTAGAATATCTAGCTCAAATTCCTTGTGCCATGTCTGCGTTAGAGGTACTCAAGTCGTGTCCTAGACAAAGAAGCGCATTACTCACTTCCATTTAGGTTGTTGATCGAAAAATTTCTCCTATGATCACATTTGACATGTCGGATTTCAAAAAGAGACTTCCTCATCATATGGCTTTTCAGACTAAGTATACATATCGGAAGTTTAACATCTTCTTAACAGTATTCCATGGGGATGCTTCCACGTGTGTGATGTTTGTCTCATGCTGGAAGGCTATTGGACCTCCTTCAGTTGTCCCTTCTGCTACTCTTCTGATTGCGTTTGATGGTCATTCTCATAGGTCACATGGAATTTTTCCAGCCTTACCCATCTATGTTGGGGGTAAAACTATCAATATCAAGGTTGAGATAGTTGATGCAAATCTTGACTACAACCTTTTGTTGGGGTGAAACTGGATTTATGAGTGTATGAATTTACAGGGTAAGTTCCTTAGATCAAGAATCAAAGGTCACCGATCACAAAAAGATCACAAATCAGTACACCAGTATAATCACGTTGTTAAAACCCTCAAAGAGGGAAACAATCCATGGCCTAAGCCAACACGACCACTTCAGGCAATTTATTAATATAAAAGAAAAGTTACATATGTTTCTCTCATAAACAGTTACTGGACAAATGACCCTCCATGCTCTTTAAATAGATATCATGGACCAATTAGCTTTTAAGCCATGGATCAAGAGTCGTTAATATCGAGGAGAGAGATAACTATCAGATCACTATAAGTCACGAACGTTGGATTATAAATTACAAATGTACATGGTAAAGAAACACACTTTACCTAACTCTAAACTAGACTAAGTTATTCTTAACTATTTCCTATGTGTTGGAATATCCTAACATCCCCCCCAAGAGCAACTTGGGATAGGATTGAAGGATTTACAAAAGTGACACAAGAGGAGCCTATTTCATATGTGTCGAAATATCCTAACATCCCCCCTTAAGAACAATTTGGGATAGGATTGAAGGATTTACAAAAGTGACACAATAGGAGAAGGAAGGAGCTATTAGAGCCTATCCCCCCTTAATGACAAGTTTCCTGAACTCCAAGAATGGATCGAAGTTTGGTAAACTTCACTTCTGTGAGAGCCTTTGTAAATATATCGGCTACTTGATCATTGGTTGGACAATATTGCACTTCAAGAACACGATCATGAAAGAGCTTTCTGATGAAGTGTATGTGGAGTTCAATGTTTTTCATACATTGATGCTAAAATGGATCTTTACATAGCTGAATGGCACTCTGATTATCACACCAAAGTGTAGTTGAATGCTACTGATGAAGACCAAATTCAGAAAGGATCCGAAGAAGCCACATGGCTTCCTTACTGGCTTCAACTACACCACAATACTCTGCTTCTGCTGAAGAAAGATAGATGGAACTTTTTTTATTACAAGACCAAGTAATAGGTCCTGAACCAAGAGTGAATACATATCCTATAATAGACTTTCGATCATCAGGGTCACCATCCCAACCAGAATCAGTGAAACCAATCAATAATGGCGATGCTCCTTCTAATATCCCAAAAAAGGGATTCAATAATACATAAAATTTATTACGGTCTTGCAATGATGAATAATATTAAAAAATGTGTGAAAAACACATATACATCAATTGGAGCTACATCAGAAACTTATATTTCATTCCATGATCCAACAAGTGGGGAAAAACAACTATTTCAGCCCTAAAAACGTCATTTTCATATATTTACGTAAAAATAAGGGAAAGTGACAGTGGGATCCCTTAGCTTAGGTCATGTGGGACTCACATATCAAATTTGAGTGAAAAAAAATAACTCTAGCTAAGTTAAATAGATCTCCCACTCCCGATATGGCTCAAAAACACTGAAATCCCATGAATTTTAGTATTCAGAAATTACTGAAGCATGCACAGCGTCATTTAAAGAGGATTTATGCTAAAATATGATGCAAACATCAGATCAGGAGTTTTATTGCTCAGAACATGAAGAAAATGGAATATTTGATGAAGAAACCCTCAAGAATGAGGTGTTGCAACACATAGAAATGACTGCAAAGGCTTGACAACATTATTTTATTGAGTTTACTGCAGCAATAGATTACATATCAGATCTAGAGTAGATATATGTACAAAAATTTATATCCATATCAGATCTGTACACTAGAAAGGCTCCACTTTCATATCCCCTTGGGGTTTTCAGCAGAAAATGAAGTACATGGAGTAGATTTGAGATCTACTGCAGCAGATCTGCAGAATGATTCAGAATTTCTGAAGCAAATACATCTATGAACAGATCAGATCTGAAACATACATGGATTGGTTGGCCAATCCATGGATCAAGATAGTGCAAGTAAGGCTCCTTTACACCAGATATCTCTCCTCCAAATAGTTTCCAAAAGACCCTGCAACTTATCACTTGCAAATAACGCAGTCTAGGGACATAAACTGTGTTGTATAATTTCTGTATAGTTTGGACTAATGCCAAGATGTAGATATGAAGCTCCAATAATCTAATACACTCTTACCAGGAGGATAAAAGACTCTCTCACTGGAAAGAGGCACTAGTAATGCCTAGATCTGAATAGATATAGCCTCCACTTGCTACAGCTTGCAAAGACAATCACACCCTAAAAATGAAATGAATTGTAGTTGAAAGGAGAAGCTTGGTCTCAAACCAGATAATGGACTATGTAGTACAAACTCTTCCAAGAGCTACTCAATGGAAAGAGGTGGAACTCCTAAACAGGAAATCTCAATGCTAAACAACATTTGCAATCTAGGCTAAATAACCAACAAAGCTATATGTCTAAACAAACAATATATCAAAATATCATATCATGAACAACCTCCAATGTTGCCCTCCTCTTCCTTTTATAAGATCAAGAGATTGTAAACCCTAAACCACCTTCAATGATTTAGCTCCATTCACATGTGAGCCTCCAACTTGAACTACGCTGTCCCTCTAGAAGATTCATTGCATCTAGACAACATTGTTGATTTGGCCCTTATTGACTTTGTTAATTGATTCAGTCTCTTTCACACTCAAGTGCGTTTTTACAAGTGGCCCAAATTTAGCCTTGTTCACATTGGGCATTGATTTATTATTTTATTAGGAGTTTTATGAACCTCCTTTACACATTTATTCTTTAAACAAAGAAAGCAAGACAAAATGAATATTACTATTAGCTTAGGACTAATTAGGAATATTACACTGCTGCACTGTAATGAATCCCAAATTGAACTGTACCTCTAATATATTGAAGTATTCTTTTAGCTGTTTTCCATTGACTTTCATGAGTTTGGTGCATAAACTGTGTGACAAGACCAACGGCAAAGGAAAGGTCAAGATGGGTATGGGTTAGATACAAAAGTTTACCAACAAGTTGATGGTATAAGGTAGCATCAACTTTAGGGGTAGTACAAGTGACTGAAAGCTTGACTCCAGGCTGAAAGGGAGAAGGGGCTGGCTTACAATCTTCCATGTGAAAGTGGTGTAGAAGATCACAGGCATACTTGGACTGAGAGAGGGTAATGCCTTCCTTGGATTGTAAGACTTGAAGACCAAGGAAATAATGTAAGTGTCCTAAGTCTGTCATTTCAAATTGCTTTTTGAGGCTAGACTTCACATGGTTGATATGGTTTGGGTCACTACCAATAAGGATAAGATCATCAACATAAAGAACAAGGATGGTGAAGGACTTACCCACTTTCTTGGTGTAGATAGTGTTGGAAGAATGACACCTAGAAAAGCCATTATTTAAAATAAATCTATCTATTTTGGCATACCAAGCCCAAGGAGCTTGTTTGAGACCATAGAGAGACTTCCTAAGGCGACAAACAAGGCTAGAGTCATTTTGGATAAAGACAGGGGGTTGTTCCATGTAGATTTCTTCATGCAAATCTCCATGTAAGAAGGCAGATTTAACATCCATCTAATGGAATTCCCATTTAAAAGCAGTAGCAAGGGAAAGAACAAGGCGGATAGAATTCATTTTGGCAACAAGGGAGAAGGTTTTAGTATAGTCAATGCCTTCAACTTGTGAAAATCCTTTAGAGACAAGACGAGCTTTATGTCTATCCACTTTTCCATCTGGTCCAAACTTTGTTTTGTAAACCCGTCTGCATCTGACAAGTTTTCTTCCTTTTTGAAGAGGAAAAAGATCCCAAGTATCATTCGCCAATAAGGAACGATATTATTCATTCATAGCTTCATCCCAATCTGGATGATCAGAGGCTTCTTCAAAGATTTCTGGATTAGGATTTTCTGGAACTTGAGCCAATAAAGAAGAGGCTCTTTCGAACTGAGAACGAGTACGTCGTCGATCTGCAGCATCACCTGCAAGAGAACCTGCTCCATCTTGAGTAGAGAAGACCCATCTTGGAAGCGGTGGAGTAAAAGGAATAATTTCAAGAGGTGGAGGAGGATTATCATCCTCGCTGTCACCATCTGAGCTAGAAGGAATGCTATTAAAAATAGAAGAGAGAGAGAGAGGTGACACATATGCCGAATTAGGCTTGCAGGCCAAAGGTGGCACACCCGTTGAGCTAGGCTCGTAGGCTGATATATTTTCATCAAATTTTACATCTCTTCTAATGATTATATTTTTGTGTTTTGGTTGAAGAAGTATATATCCTTTGACATCTTCAGAATATCCAACAAAAATACATTTTTCACTCTTAGGTTCTAAGGCTTTATGTTTCGCATCTGGAATATGGGCCCAAGCATCACTTCCAAAAACATGAAAGTGACTTACATTTGGTTTGATTAAGCTCCAGGCTTCCTCTGGAGTTATATTCTTTAAAGCCATTAATTTTCATAGTTAATGGCTTCTGCCCAAAAATTGAGACCAAGTCCTTTAGATTGGAGCATACAATTATCCATTTATTTTAAGGTGTGATTCATCCTTTCATCTACACCATTTTTTTGTGGAGTATATGGAACAGTATGTTGCAATTGAATGTCATGCTCAATTCATAAGTTAATAATTTTTTTGTTAAAATATTCTCCTCCATTGTCTGATCTTAACTTAAGAATTTGATGTCCGGATTGTTTCTCAACAAAGGCCTTAAAGGCCAAGAACATGTTAAAAACTTCATTCTTAAATTTTAAGAAGTATACCCAAGTGCATCTAGAAAAATCATCAATGAAATTTAAGAAGTACTTACAACCAGAGAAGGAAACAACAAGAAGTGGACCACATAAATCATTGTGCACAAGATGCAAAGGGGCTGAAGCGTGCCAAGAGGCATGTTTGTGAAAACTATCCCGATGATGTTTTCCGAATACACATTCGGAGCAAACACCATCTCGGCAAGATACCATAGGAATACCTGTCACCATATTTTCCTTACGTAGAATTTGAAGAGAGAAATAGTTTAAGTGACCAAATCACTCATGCCAAATTTTGCTCACTTCATCATTACGAGCAACAAAAATGGAGGGAATACATGATCACCCAAAGTTGTCAAACTTATACAACCTTGTGGAATCATCAGCAATGCTAGTAGCTAAAATATGTTTAGGATCTTTGAGGTCCTTGATTACAACATCATGAGGTGAGAATTATTCTATTTTTCCTTCACCTGAATGAGTTATCTGATAAACAGAGAGAAGGTTGCATGACAAGGTAGGAACACATAGTACATCATTAAACTGAGCATTATCGAGATGAATGGTTCCAGATCCTACAACACTAAGAGATATATCATCACCAACATAAATATGTTTGGTGTTATAATCATTTAAAGAAGAAAACATGGCTTTATTTTTTGCCATGTGATAAGAAGCTCTAGAATCAATTAGCCACTCATGAGAATGAGAAGAGGAAGATACATTTAATGCATAACCATATCTTGATGCTTGACCACCACAAGAAGAAAGTGTCATTCCTGAAGATGAAGGTGAAGAGTGCTCCAAATTGATGTTGTGCTTCTTCATTGTTGCTTCTAAGGCTTCCATATTCGAAAAACATTTGGACTCTATATGGCCATCACGATTACAAAAGTTGCAATGTCTATCAGTCTTATTCCCTTTTTTTTTATTTGCCTTATCATTTTGGTGAGTTTCTTTTTCAATTTGCGGCGGAAATTTCTTAGGACCCTTGTTTGGTTTCGGACCATATTTTTTAGGATACTTCTTCTTGGGATTCTTTTGACATGATTTTTGTTGGGATGCTAAGGCTTTATTAGAAGTGTTTCCAAGAGTGATAAGACCAAGGTGTAAGAATTTTTCTTGTTCTCTTATCAAATAATCACAAAAGGAATCAAAAGAGGGATTCTTGTAGGTGGTTTCTGAAGAAATGATGGCTTCTCTGGTGGAATGGAAGGTGGAAATAAATACAAAGTATGCAGGTTTAAGCTTAGTAAGAATGCAATAGATGAGGCTGCCATATTCCTTTTTGACCTTACAACCTTCTAAAAGAAGTCTAAGGGTCTTGAATTTGGAAAAAAAATCTTCGATGGAGGAGAAATTATTAGGGTCCAAAGTAAGAAACTAATTTTCAAGCTGGTGGGTGTTGAGCCCTAAAAGTGTCTTCTCCTTTGCTAAATTCCACTTCATCTCATGATTCCTTTTGTCATTTTATAGACCTAAAGATCAATAAGAATGATTAAAATCACTTAAGGAATACATGGAATGACTAACTTGTTGTACTTTTGTGATTTTGTTTTCTTAATGATTTCTGAGCAGTTTTAGCTACAGAATGCAGTCATTCTGCAGCCAGTCACACATTCCGTAGCCATTTTGGTGTTTGAACATATTACAGGTGTCATCTAAAGAAAAGGCGTATATGGTTAGATTCTAAATCTTTCCTACATCATTCTTTGTCATCCATGAAGGCTGAGTCAATAACTGGAGATGCTTATGCACGTGGTCAAACCAAAAGTCCAAGAAGCTGATTTCTATAAGGATAAGGACTCTTGATTTGATTTTAGAAAATCACGAATCCAAAAGAGGAGTTTTAGTTTGATTTTGACTTTAGAATACACCTATGCCTACTTTCATTCAATATTAGTTATGTAATTGCCTATAAATTTAGATCGGTGAGACCGAGAAAGGGAGTTAACTCTTATTTTCCCAATATTGTGATACTATGTTTCAAAGTATTTTTGATAATAAGAAGAAACATAACTCTGATGTTGTATTGAAGAAAAACTTGAGGATTTAAATATTTTTATGCCAAATTGATAGCAGAGGGCCCCTGCTATCCAAGGAGGCTTCTACATGCTTTCTAGATAAGTAGCTTTCAGTACTGTTTTGTTATATTTGTCACTTAGACAATTTTCTGAGTTCATTGTCTTACATTGTTTGTTTAACTAACAGATCCTCATGATGTTATAGTTGGTCTTTTCTCAAAAATTTTCCAACATATCTCTATTCAATGAATGGATTTAATTGTGACATCCTAAGTTACCAGCACTTTAGTTTTTGTCATTTAGATTAAAAGATCCTCAGTATCCTACAGCCATTATTTTTCTTGAAAGCTTTTCCAACATATCACTATTATGCTAATGAGATTTGGTTGTACTATGTTGAGTTATTAGCATTTCCTGTTTTTCAATTAGATAGAAGATCCTCATATTATTAAAAATAGTCTTTTTCTCAAAACTGTTCCAATAAATCTCTAAATCACAGAAAAGGCCTAATTGTAATACTGTGGGTTACTTCTTGACTAGAAGATCCTTATTACATTATATATAATCTCCTTCAATAAACTCTTCCAATAAATCTCTAGCTGATGAACGAGATCTAGCTGTAATGTCATAAGCAGTTTAAAATATTCATAGGAGATCCTTAGCATATTATAGCAATTTTCTTCTCAAGCTATTCCAAAATATCTCTATCATATGAATAAGATTGCACTATAATATTCTAAGTTGATGTATGTTTTTAGGAAGATCCTCATCACATTAGAGTTCAATCTCTTTCACAAACTATTCCAACAAACCTCTAACTAAAAGGATCAGGTTGAAATATAATGTCTTAAGTTACATTTCATGTTCATTTGCAAGCTAGGACATCCATGGATTAGAAAGCTCTGTTTTTTCATCATTTTCCTAATTAGGGACAGAATTTACAACTACGCTCTATTTTGAGTCTAAGGTTCCTTTTATTTTCTTTTTGACATAGAACATAGAATAGCATACTACAACTCAAACATAACAAAACTCAAAAACATCAACAAAATACTGAAAACAATGAAATAAGAATAAGGATATTTAGGCACATATAGTGCAAATATACCTCATCAGTTTACAAGCCTTGGTTGATAATTTATGCTATCAATTCAGGACACTGAATTGACTAAACAGTGGGCCCTAATTTGATTTTTAATTCCAAAGACAATATTTAGCTTGTCCAAGGCTTCATGAGGGGTGTCAATGTCAAGGATATGAAATCGAAGATCTTGAGCAATGGACATTCCTATCAACCCTCATGCTTGATCTTATTTATTTTCCCATTTAGTGACTTTATCATCATCAGAAGGTTTAGTTTCATGTCTTGTGGCTATTCTATAAGGCCATTTACTTCTAAGTATATCTACCATGTGAGGTAGCCATTGCAAATAATTGGTGTTGTTAAGAATAATTTGGCATGCACTTTCCATTTTTAAAAACCTGAAGCTGAGAAAAGCTGAAAATAACTGATCCCATGAAAAGATCTCGAAATATTAGGCTAATTCAAAAAAAGTGGCTCTAAAAACGGCTTCCGAATGAAGAAGATATGCCTTTTTGAAAAAACGAGTTGAAGATATCAAATAGTTACGGGAATGGGATGAAGTGTGACTTTTAAAAAAAATTCCACCCCTTTTAACAAAATTTTTTTACAAAAGAAGCTTGAGAAAGATACTTGAACCCAAGACCTCTATTCTCATAAACTAACTTCTCACCAAGTGATATAGTAAAAGGATTCTGTAATTGTTTGAAACGAGGAAGGGTTTTTTTTTTTTTTTAATACTCTTCGGTGTGTGTGCCTTTTCCGGCACAAAAAACACAAAAATATGAGCAAAAAAAAAAAATGAAATGCAAGCCTTATGACAAATTTTTAGATTTCTAGTTATCCTTATCAGCAACTACCTGTTTTTCCACTATTTCTGATTTCCCGAGATCGCACAAAGATGCGGGGAAGGAGCATACGTAGCAAAAAAAATCCCTTCCTCCTGTTTCAGATTTGCTGATATTGCACACATCACAAAGAAAAGAGAATACACAGAGAAGAGGGTATAGATTCTACAAATAAATAAAACCTAAAACCAAAATAAATAGAGGGAACCGAAATAAGAAATACGCAAAAATTTTAACAAATAAAACTGCAAAATAGATACTTTATACCTCCAGATCTAAACTGACATATCTTGGGCAAATGGAAACCTTTTCACATGAAACGAAAGGAATTACTCACTGTAACAGACACTCCAAACACAACAGAGTGGTTCTCCAACCCTGAAAATGTTTATAAATAGTATATCTAGAAAACAATAGTCGCATGCATTGAAACCGGCTTCGGATTTTGATCAACAACGGATGCAACCCTCAAAATAGCTCTGATACCATGTAGGAATTTACAGGGTAATTTCCTTAGATCAAGAACCAAAGGTCACTGCTCGCAAACAAATCAAAAATCAATACACTAGTATAATCATGTGGCTAAAACCCTCAAAGAGGGAAACAATCCACGGCCTGAGCCAATGCGGCCACTTCAGGAAATTTATTAATATAAAAGAAAAGTTACATATGCTTCTCCCATAAATGGTTACCAGAAAAATGACCCTCCATGATCTTTAAATAGAGATCATGGACCAATCGAGTGTTAATCCACAGATCAAGTGTCGTTAATACCAAGGAGAGAGATAACCATCGAATCACTACAAATCATGATCGTCAGATTATAAGTTACAAATGTACATGGTAAAGAAACACACTTTACCTAACTCTACACTAGACTAAGCTATTATTAACTATTTCCTATGTGTCAGAACAGCCTAACAATGAGATGGATGCTATTGCTTCCTCATTATTTCACATTTTATGTTTCCCTCATGAAGGGAGGATTGTCACTGTTGATTAGATGGACTATTCTCCTATAGATCTAAATGCATTCACTGACTCGACTGTTCCCTTGGTGAATGATATCAAACAACCTGTTGATAATTTGGGGGTTTGAATGTACACATCCTTGATGGGTAATTTTTATGCTCCGTCTCCTTCAGTTCATATCCATACTATTTCATCCTCCAGGGTTCCTGCTCGAAGAGAGTTCTTTCGAACTCATTATTTTTAGGACCCTTGGACCTTGCCTTCTCCTATCTCCACATTATAGGAATGCCAAGTGGGTGTAATGGCATTTTTCTATGTCTACAGCTGAGATTTCTTATTGACCGATTGTTGACTATGTAGACTCCATGCCAATTTCTCTTTCACTAGAGGAATTGGATGGAGATGTGGCTCCGGCTTGGACTCTTAGTTCATATTCTTCTCAATATTTCCTTGATACCAATCTTCCATCTGAAGAGGCCATTCTTGAATAAATTACTAGTGTAGAGAGACCGTGGGATGATTTGAATCATCGTTCCTATTTTCTACTAGACTTGCGAGAAGTTGAAACAAGTTTGTCTAGCCTTCAGTCTTCTGGCCCTATTCACCCAGTATTGAACCGCATAGCACCAACACAGGTATTTGCTGAAGGGAACATGGTTTTTATTTCTACTACTACCCTGGTGAACATCTCCAGATATCCCAACATTATTTAGAATGTCATCATTGGAGATGAATGTTCCCCTGAAGAGATTCAGACTTACACAGATCTCTTTCGAGAATTTCAGGATGTGTTTGCTTGGTCTTATGAGGAAATGCCTAGTATAGATCCATCTATTGTCTAGCATGATATAAATACATACAAAAATGCTAAGCCTATTCGGCAGATGCTTCATCCGGTCAACCCTAGGAAGGATGAAACTATCGAAGCCGAGGTTGAGAAGCTGCTAAAGGCGAGTTTCATTTACCCCGTTCCATTAAATAAGTGGGTTTTGAATCTAGTTCCCATGGAAAAGAAACAAGGAACGATCTGAGTTTTACCTCGACTTCAGGGATTTGAATAAGGCATGTCCTAAATATAACTACCCCACACCATTTATAGATCAGATTATCGATGAGTGTGCGAGAAATGAGATTTTCTCCTCCATGGATGGTTTCTTAAGATATAATCAGATCACTATCCGTCCTAGATATCGTCATAAGAATGCTTTTATTTTCCCCTGGGGTACCTTTTCTTATAAAAATATGCCTTTCGGCCTTAAAAATGGTGGAGCTACCTTTCATTGAGCTATGTCCTATGCCTTCCATGACATCAAACATATTATCAAGGCGTATTTGGATGATTTAGCTACTCGTTATCGCAAGAGAATTGATTATCCTTCACACCTTCGTCAAGTTTCTGAACAGTGTCAGTATTATAAAATTATGGTGAACCCTAATAAGTTCTTTTCGCTGTCACATCCGGTCGATTTTTGGGATTCATCATGCCTACGAAAGGGATTCAGGTAGATCCCTTCAAGGTTGAGGAAATACTTTAGTTGCCTCCCCCATCTTCGATTCGTCAACTTCAAAGTCTACAAGGAAAAGCCAATTTCTTACGGATATTTATCATGAATTATGCTGAGACTACAAAGGGATTTATGAGGTTGTTAAAGAAAGGAGTTCCTTTTTCTGAGATGAATTTGCTCAACTTGTGTTCGATTCTTTGAAAAAAAAATTGACCTCTGCTCCATTATTGAGTCCACCTGATTATAGTAGGGATTTCCTCTTGTATCTTGCTACAACAGAATCTACCATAGGTATGGTTCTGGTTTTGGAAGATGATTCCCTATGCGATCATGTTTTATACTACCTTAGTCGAGGCTTGGTAGGTCCTGAACTCCAGTATTATCCGATTGAGAAACTAGCTTTGGCAGTTATCCATGCTTTCCAGTGGCTCAGACATTATATCCTCCTTTGCAAAACTTATGTTTTGGCAGTAGTTAAACCATTTCAATTTTTTCTCAGTAGGTGAGTGATTGGGGGAAAATACAATTGATGGATTGTCATTTTGCAAGATTTTGATCTTGAATTCCTGTCTACCAAATCCAAGAAGTCATTGGTATTTGCGGAGTTGATTTTTGAGTTTCCCTATGGAGAAGAGATTGTTTATAAAAAATCATTTCCTGATGAACATATTTTTATTATTTTTTCATAGGATCCTTGGTATGGAGATCTCATAGTTTATCTCCAGAATAAGAAGTTTCCCTTAACTTTTTCAAAATATGAGTGTCGAAAGTTGCGTCAGTTATCTAAAAATTATCTAATTATCGATGACACTATATCGTCACGGGGTTGATTTGATCCTTAGACGTTGCTTAACTCTCAAAGAACTTAAGTTTGTGTTGAATGATTGCCACATTGGAGCTTATGGCGGTCATTTATCTTAGCTTGCTAAAGCCCAAAAAATCTTGCATGTAGGATACTTTTTGCCCTCGATTTTCAAAGATTGTGTTGAGGCGGTCAAAAGGTGTCATCCTTATCAAGTTTATACCCGGAAGATGCACACTCATACAGCTCCACTCTTTCCTAACATCATTATCGGTCCATTCACAAAGTGGGGTATTGATTATACTACTTGTAACCAGCCTTCCACTAAGGGTCATAAGTACATTATTGTAGTTGTAGACTACTTTACAAAGTGGGTTGAGGCTATGCCTACTGTTGGGAATGATGGCAAGACAGTATCCATGTTCCTTTTCAACCAAGTCATTTAGCACTTTGGTATCCCCAAATAGATTTTCATTGACCATGGCAGTGATTTTTAGAACAGTATGATGGTTGAATTGGATCTCAAATTAGGTTTTTGACAGGAACATTCATCTATTTATTATACTTAGGCCAATGGGAAAGTTAAATCCGTTAAAAAATCCTTGAACAATATTTTTCAATGGACAATTGATAAATCTAGATCCAATTAGCACCTCATGGTGTACCCTGCACTTTGGGCATACTAGATGTCTATAAATACTGCAACTAGTTTCGCTCCATTTCAACTATTTATGGGTTGGAATCTATATTTCCTATTGAATGTGAAATTGCTTCCCTTAAGATGGATGTTGAGATTATTCCTGACACTTCTAGTCTCAAAGAACACCTTATCCATCTATAACATCTTGATGAGAATGCCAGGATGTAGCTATGATGAATGAGGTGCATAGGAAATGAGTAAAGGTTCAGTACGATAAGGCGGTCAAGCCTAGGGTTTTCTCTAAAGGTGACCTTTTCTTGGTTTATGCCCAATAGAAGGATGCCTTGGGGTAGGCAAGTTCAAATCCATGTGGTATGGCCCCTTCATCATCAATAAGGTCTTGAAAAAGGGAGCTTATGCCTTGGTTGATTTGGATGGGAACGAGTTGGCAGAGCCCAAAAATGGGCTCTATTTGAAGAATTATTATGCCTAGGCTTCGGCCTAGCATTTGCTTTGTTGTATATATTATATTTTTTTACATGTATTTTTTTCAATTCTTTTGGTGTGATTTTGATGATTTTGATCTGCTTTGGCAGGTATTATTGGATGAGATGAGTCATTTTGGCTTTGCCGATGGTGTTAGTAGACATACCCCGAACCTGGATTTCACAACTTGGGTAATTCACTATCCATCCGATCAGTTCTTAGTCTCATGAGGTATATGCATTGGTCCTACTTCGAACAATGTGGCAGAATACACTACCGTGGTCAGCCTATTCTCAGAGGAAATATCTTTTGGTGTTGATTCATTAGTAGTTTACTTGAATTCACAACTGGTGGTTTCACAATTAAACAACACCTATCATGTCAAAGACCCATTTTTGCATCGATTATTTTTTAGGTTACGTTTTTTGCAACGTTCATTTCAATTTATTACGTTCATTCATATTCCTTGATCTGATAATTGGTTAGCAAGCTCATTAGCTAATTAAGCACTTGATTGGCACATTAATCATTTAATACTTTAAAAATATAAAAAACATCATTCATCATTGTACATTTGGGACAATCACATCATCTAAAATCTCTCTCTCTCTCTCTCTCTCTCTCTCTCTCTATATATATATATATATATATATATATATATATATATATATATATATATATATATATATATATATATATATGTATATGTATATATATATATCTATGTATATGTATATATATATATATATCTATGTATATGTATATATATATATACATGTATATGTATATGTATATATATGTATATACATATATGCATATACATATACATATACATATACATATATATATATATATATATATATATATATATATATATATATATATATATATATATCACTACAAGAAAAAAGGACATTGGTGAGGGTCAAAAGAGCCTTCGTCACCAAAGGTGGCATCGCGAAAAATATAGGTGTTGTGGTGACATTTAAGGGCTGTCACTAATATTGATTTATAATGACGGACAATAGCCTCTATCACCAAAAAATTGAACGTCACCAAAGGTGGCATCACCGAAAGTATGTTTTGTGGTGACATTCAAGGTCCGTCATGAATATTGATTATAACGAGGGATAGTGACCGTCACAATTTCATATGAACAACAACAATTTTTGTGATGGACCTTTCATGGTCGTCACTATTGGTGCATATATATGGTGAAGTTCGTTGACCATCACCATTTCATATTTGGAAAGGGTAAAAAAATGTCATGATAAGATCATTGGTGACATCAAGGTTCGTCACGAATAATGACTATAATGACAAATGATGACCCTCACCATTTCATATCAACAACAATGATTTATGGTGATGGACCTTTGAGGGTCATCTCTATTGATGCTTATATATGGTGGCATTCATTGACTGTCACCATTTCATATTTTGGTGAGGGTCGAAAAATGTCACCATAAGCTCATTGGTGACGGGTGAAAGAGCATCCATCACCAAAAAATGACTTCCGTCATTCCCTAATAATATTAGGGCACAATGGAACTGAACCACCAACCTCCTACTTGTAAAGCAGGTGCTCTTTCATTGATCTAGCACCCTTTAAAGAATTATAATTTTAAAAATTATATCTTGAAACCTTTATAGGTTGTAAATTCTAGGGTCTTTTTCCACTAGAGGGTATTTTCCTTGTACCTCAACTTGTCCGTCACTAATGATGACCTCTTGCAACAAACCCTGTTTTAATTTGACAGATTGCATTAAAAGAATGAACTATTATAAAGAAATTATTTCCAAATAAGCAATTTCTATAAATAAATATGGAAATATTCATTAAGTAGAAAGATTATTCTAGCATAATATCATGTTAGACAACCTAAAGTATATTAAACATCCCTTATATACATCTATAATATCACCTCAAATTCAACTCTCTTTATGTAACATTCCTTCAAGCTCTACAATTTGTCTCCTTGATTCAGTAACCTTAATACCAGACTAAAAGGATCCAAATGTGACGATTTTCTGTCCTATCTAAGAGAAAAAATTAAAAACCTCTCTAAACAACATTTCCACTTTATCTGCAACCTATACATTTGCATCAAAATGCACATTATTTTGGATCTAGGGTGTCCTATGCCATAGGTATTATAGGAATATAAATTAATTATCAAACATCTACCCATATGTATAATTTTTATCATAAAGTACCTCTACAACTTCCTTTCTGAACCAATCTTGTTGATGTGGATCATGGAACTCTAATTTTGAAGGTGGCAAATATTGCAGAGACAAAACATTTATGGAGGAATATTAGAAACATGCAATAATACTTCCCAAGCTCTCACATTGAATTTGGGAAGAAAATAGGTCCAGTATATTAGTATAGAATAGCCATTAACTGTCATACACAAGTATGGGTACTCCAGAAAAATCATGAGTTACATAAATTATGTACGATATCACAATGTCAAAATAAAAAAAATAATATGAAAACTGCTTCCAAAATATAAAGGAGCCAAATTTAGTGGCATAAGAAGAGTAAAATTGTGGCAATGCTTTAGGTGTAGCTTTAAAGTTTAATTCATGGTTTAACATATTTCTTAAAGCATGGTGGCTGAAAAGGCTAGCAAAGGGTAAGTGGAGAGAGGAGTCAACATTGCTGGTAAATTTGATGGAAAAAAAAAATCAAATTTTTTTACAAGCTCACATAGGAAATTTTGAGGCCATAATTTGAAGAAGTTTTTGCTATATTAGATGGATAATACAACATATAATTGGAAAGAGACATCACTTCTGGTGCATTTGGAGAGGGTACTACAAATACAAAGGGAGGATACCACGACATCCCTGACGTAGAATGATATCTAGACACTTTTCTCAAGAAAAAAAGTCTCAAATCATATGTGGTGTGTTTCAGTGGTTCTCCCATTTATAAAACCTACAACTGTTATGATAAAGAAGTTCATGGAAAAATAAAGCAGGCTAAAAATGAGGGTCGGCAATTATGGTGAATGGCCTTGTCTTGGACATCTTTTGGTAGAAATTCAGTTTGATCATTGGAAAATGAGTCACTGCCTTATGTCCAGGTCCACATTTAGACACCACTCCAGCTTCAGGTTACTCTTGTAAAGTTAAATAGTGAAATCAGTAGTGAACAAGTGAATTTTAGAAAAAAAAGGAGAATGGCTAGATAGAAACATATAGTTGAATTTTCTGGAAGAATTGAAGCAAACTCTTGTGGTTAAATCATCTCAGCATCTCTGAGGGAGTAGTAGACAAGAAATCCATTTTGAATTTCAATAAGAGTGGGGAGCTAAAAATGACACTCAATAATTTCAATAATTTATTTAACTCATGATTTTTATGGAGTGCTCATAATTGGTTTTCATACACAATTATGGGTACTCCAGAAAAATTGTGAGTTACATAAATTATGTAAGATGCCACAAGGCCAAAATAAAAAAATAATATGAAAACTACCTCCAAAATATAAAGCAGTCGAATTCAGTGGCATAATAAGAGAGAACATTGTGGAAATGATTTAGGTGTAGCTTTAAATTTTACTTCATGGTCTAGCATATTTCTTAAAGCATGGTGCTTGAAAGGGTTGGCAAAGGGTAAGTGGGGAGAGGAGTCAACACTGCATGGTACATTTCATGAAAGAAAGAAAAAAATTCAATATTTTTTACAAGCTCACAGAGGAAGCTTTGAGGCCTTAATTTGAAGAATTTTTTGCTATCTTAGATGGATAAGGCAACATATAATTGGAAAGAGATAGCACTGTTGGTACATTTGGAGAGGGTACTACAGATCTAGAGGGAAGATACCACGATAGCCATGACGTAGAATGAGATATAGACGTTGTTCTCAAGAAAAAAATTCTCAAATCATATGTTATTTGTTTCAGTAGCTATCCCATTTATAACACCTACAACTATTATGATAAAGAAGTTCATGGAAAAATAAAGCCGGATAAAAATGAGGGTCGAAAATTATGGTGAATGGTCCTGTCCTGGACATATTTTGGTTGAAATTCAGTTTGATCGTTGAAAAATGATTCATTTCCTTATGCTCGGGTCCACATTTAGACACCACTCCAGCTTGAGGTTACTCTTGTAAATTTAAATAGTGAACTCAGCAGTGAAAAAGTGAATATTAGAAAAAAGTGGGAATGGTAAGATATAAACAATATAGTTGAATTTTCTGGTAGGACTGAAGCAAATTCTTGTGGTTAAATCATCTCAACATCTTTGACGGAGTAGAAAACAAGAAATCCATTTTGAATTTCAATAAGAGTAGGGAGCTAAAAATGGCACTCGATAATTTTAATAATTTATGCAACTCGTGATTTCCCATGAGAACCCATAGTTATTTTTCGTACACAATTATGGTTACTCCAAAATAATCATGAGTTACATAAATTATGTAAGATTTCACAAGGTAAAAATAAAAAAAATAATATGAAAATTGCTTCCAAAATATAAAGCAGATGAATTCAATGGCATAAGAAGAGAGAAAATTGTAGCAATGCTTTAGATGTAGCTTTAAATTTTACTTCATGGTTTAGCATATTTCCTAAAGCATGGTGGTTGAAAGGGTTGGCAAAGGGTAAGTGGAGAGAGGATTCAACACTACATACTACATTTGATGAAAGAAAAAAAATCAATTTTTTTTACAAGCTTACAGAGGAAGCTTTGAGGCCATAGTTTGAAGAAGTTGTTGCTATCTTAGATGGATAAGGCAGCATATAATTTGAAAGAGAAAACACTGCTGGTACATTTGGAGAGGGTACTACAGATCCAAAGGGAAGATACCACGACAACCCTTATGTAGAATGAGATCTAGACGCTTTTCTCAAGGAAAATAGTCTCAAATCATATGTGGTGTGTTTCAGTGGTTCTCTGATTTATAACACCTACAACTATTATGATAAAGAAGTTCATGGAAAAATAAAGCAGGATAAAAAAGAAGGTGAAAAATTGTGGTGAGTGGCCCTGTTCTGGACATGTTTTGGTAGAAATTCAGTTTGATCATTGAAAAATGAGTCATTTCATTATGTCCACGTCCACATTTAGACACCACTCCAGCTTGAGGTTACTCTTGTAAAATTAATTAATGAACAAGTGAATGTTAGAAAAAGGGGAGAATGGTCAGATAGAAACAATATAGTTGAATTTTCTGGCAAGACTGAAGCAAACTCTTATGGTTAAATCATCTCAATATCTTTGAGGGAGTAGTAGACAAGAAATCCATTTTGAATTTCAATAAGAGTGGGGAGCAAAACAATGACATCGTTAGTGAGGGACTTGAAGATGATGGTGAGGTTGATGATATTCATTCCAACACTGTTTTCACGTAGAGACAAAATTTATGAGGATGAGTTTCTTCCTATGAAAAAGTCTCGACCTTATCCTACAACACTTGTATTAAATTTGAGGAAGGAGAACAAGTACTGTATGCTCCCAGATATTTTCTAGGGAATAATTTCAGTTTTGGAGAGATATTCATGGGCTGGAAGTTTTTATGATCACCATTTTCAAATATGTGTACTTAGAAGTTATCTACGTTTTGAAGTATGGTGGAATTTCTATTGGGTTCAACACTCATCAATGTGGGGCATGAAAAAGATCTCTGGACCCTGTTCATGCATAGGGAATTGAGGATTCTAGCACTATGTTATCATGCAGAGACAAAAGTTATGATAATGAGCTTCTTCCTGTGACAAAGGCTCGACCTTATCCTACAACACTTGAATTAAATTTTAGGTAGCAAAACTTGTAATGTATGCTCCCAAATAGTTGCAAGGGAAGAATTTCAATTTTGGAGAGATATTCATGGGTTGGAAGTATTTATGATGGCCATTTGAAAAAATGTGCATTCAGAAGTTATCTCAATTTTTAAGTATGATGGAATTCGTGTTGGGTTCAACAACCATGAATGTGGTGTGTGACAAAGATCTCTAGATTCTATTCATGCACAGGGAATTGAGAATGTCCTTGAATTGATGATTCCAACACTACGTGCACTCAGAAGTTATCTCAGTTTTGATGTATGATGGAATTTGTGCTGGGTTGCACACCCATCAATGTGGGTTGTGACAAAGATCTATGGACCCTGTTCGTGCACATGGAATTGAGGATGTCCTTGAATTGAGGATTCTAGCACCATGTTCTCACACGGAGAGAAAATTTATGAAGATGAGTATCTTCTTATGACAAAGACTCGACCTTATCCCACAACACTTGAATTAAATTTGAGGCAATATAGCCAATATTGTATGCTCCCAAATAGTTGCAAGGGAAGAATTTTAATTTTGGAGAGATATTCATGGGCTGGAAGTTTTTATGATGGCCATTTGAAAAAATGCACACTCAGAAGTTATCTCAGATTTGAAGTATGATGGAATTTGTGCTAGGTTGCACACACATCAATGTGGAGTGTGACAGAGATCTCTGGACCATGTTCATGCACAGGGAATTGAGGATTCCAACAAAAATGTGCACTCGGAATTTATCTTAGTTTTGAAGTATGATGGAATTGGCGATACATTGCACACCCATCAATGTGGGGTGTAAGAAAGATCTCTGGACCCTGCTCGTGCATAGGTAATTGAGGATGTCCTTGAATTGAGGATTCCGACACCTTGTTTTCACGTAGAGACAAAAGTTATGACGATGATTATTTTCCTATGACAAATACTCGACCTTATCCTACAACACTTGAATTAAATTTGATGTAGTATAACCAGTATTGTATGCCCCAGATAGTTGCAAGGGAAGCATTTCAGTTTTGGAGAGATATTCATGGGTTGGAAGTCTTTATGCTAGCCATTTGCAAAATTGTGCACTCAAAAGTTATCTCAGTTTTTAAGTATGATGGAATTTGCGTTGGGTTTCACACCCATCAATGTGGGGTGTGACAAAAATCTTTGGACCATGTTTGTGCATAGGGAATTGAGGATGTCTTTGAATTGAGGATTCTAGCACTATGTTTTCATGCATAAACAAAATTTATGAGGATGAGTTTCTTCTTATGAAAAAGGATCGACCTTATCCTACAACGCTTGAATTAAATTTGAGGTAGTAGAACTAGTACCGTATGCTCCCAGATAGTTGCAAGGGAAGAATTTATGTTTTGAAGAGATATTCATGGGCTGGCTAGAAGTATTTATGATGGAAATTTGAAAAAATGTGCGCTCATAAGGGATTCTACTCATAAGAACTTGGTTTCTTATATTTCCAAGTTGGGCACATCTAAGGAGATGTATGATAAGTTGGTTGGCATGTTCAGGGATAGAAACGCTAATCAAATTCTCTTTTTGAAGAACAAGTTGAAGAACATTAATATGGACAAGGGAGATTCCATCCAATCATATTTCATGAGTCTCACTGAAATCAAGAATGATCGCTTAGCTATTGGAGAGGTCATAGCTGATTGAGAGCTCACTCTCATTTCTCTTGGTGGACTTCCCTGACCATGGTATGTATTTAATGCCATTATTCTCAATAATAATATAATTCCTTATTTTGATTAATTTTTGATGAAATGCACTCAAGAGGAGACAAGGATGATGGAGAGAGACCATCCCTGAAATGAGAATGGAAGTGACCTTACTGCCTTCACCGCTCATGCAAAGAAGAAGAAAAATGTTGGACTGAGAAATCAAATTCATTGAAGAGCGGGTCCCAAAGGAAGAAAGGGAAGATGTTACAATTTTAACAAGTTTGGTCACTATGCAAGAGAATTCCCCAATAATTGATCTCAAATAACTTTAATATTAAACCATGCCAAAGCATACCAAGCCATCTCAATGCATGTCAAACATGCTAAGACTTTATAAGCGCTAACATATGCCAAGTTCCAATCTGTGTCAGGGAGTGTTATGAATGTTATGAAGTGGTAGGTCATGTCAAAAAGTGCTAACTAGAGAGTGCCAATTCATGCTGAGGAGTGTTAGGGAGTACTAGGACAACACAAGGGAGTACTAGGTAAAAATGCATAGAAGTGAATGAATATGAGGGTGTGTGAGGGAGTGGCAATGAGTGATACTGGCATGCCAAGGAAGGATTTAGAAGGTATTTTAAGCATTCACACACCATATTGACCACTCACTTCTTAGCATTCCCACACCATTAAAAAAAAAATCCTAAAAATGGCATTCTTAAAATCTCTTGTGTAGTTTCCTAATGTCATTCAAGTAGACTCTTGCAATTATTTATGTCTGTAATTGTGCGATAATTTTTTTATTCACTTAAAGGAAATATTTCTAGACATGCACCCCATAAAACATAAATCATCGAGTGAAAATGAATGGAAATGAATGAATAATAGGGCGTATTGGGGAGTGTCAGACGTGCCAAGGAGGGACTGACAAGGCATGGTAGAGAATGCTATGGCATTTCAAGAAGTGCCAGGGTGTGCTAACATGTGCCAGATAGTTACAAGGCATGCCAATGAATGCCATGCATGCCAAGACATGCCATGTGTTAATGCATGACGAGGTGTGTCGGGTGTTAGGGTATGCAAACACATTTCAAGGAGTGTCAAGCGACAAAAGGGAACACCAAGTTAAAATGAAAATAAATGAACACATGTTAGGGTTAATAATTCAGGACCTCGCCTTTTCAAGAGGAGCATGATAGGTATACCAACATTAGTGCCAATATATGCCAAGGGCCACGTTATAGTGTGTCTTGAGTGCCAAATCATCCTCTATTACTTCTCTCTTAATTGTGAATAATTGATCTCAAATAAATTTTATCTTAAACCATGCCAAGGAATTCCAGGGCATCTAAACACATGCAAAGAATTTTCAAGTGCCACTAAGTTCCAAGAGCCAATATGTGTCAGGGATTTATAGGGCATGTTATGGATTCCACGGTTTGCTAAGGATGGAGTGACAATATATGCTAGATATTTCCAAGGCATGCTAGATTTCTAGGGAAGAATACCAAGATGTTCCAAGTGCCAATGTGTGTTGAGTGTTAGGGAGTTCCAGGGAAATAAAAGGGAGAAATATTTAAAAATGCATGGAAATTAGTGAATAAGAGTGTGTGACAGGGATTTTTAGCGAGTTCTAGGTGTTCTAAGGAGGGAGTGACATGGTATGCTAGACAGTGCTAAGCCATGTTAGTGTGCCAGAGTGGCATGTGGCCAAGATGTGCTAGGTTCCAGGTTGTGCAACACATGATATGAAGTGTTAGGGAGTCCTAGGGACACACAAGGGAGCACTAGGTGAAAATAATGCATGCAAATGAACAATTAAGAGATTGTGTTAGGAAGTGTTAGTGAGTTCCAGGTGTGTTAAGGAGGGAGTGACATGGTATGCTATAGGTTAGGGAAACATGCCAAGATGTGCCAGGTGCTAGGGTGTGCCAATGCATGTAAGGGAGTGTTATGGAGTGCCAAGGAAAAACAAGGGAGAAATAGTTTGAAATGCATGAAAATGAATGAATAAGAGTGTGTGACAGGGATTGTTAGCAAATTCTATGTGTTCTAAGGAGGGAGTGACAATGTATGTTAGGTAGTTCCAAGGAATGCGAGAGTGCCAGGGAGACGTGCCAAAATATTCCAAGTGTCAGGGTGTGCCAATGTGTGTCAGGGAGTGTTAGGGCATGCCACGAAAACATAAGGGAGAGCTAGTTTAAAATGCATGGAAATTAACAAATATATAGTGTGTGATAGGGAGTGTCAGTGAGTTCCAACTGTGCTAAGGAAGGAATGACAAGGTTATATGCTAGGCAATGCCAAGGCATGCTATATTTCTAGGGCATGTCAGGGAATGATAGGGTGTGTTAGGGATATCCAAAGCATGTCAAGGAATGAAGGGGATGCTAACATGTGCCACATAGTGCCAAGGGATTGTTAGATGTTCCAGATGTTATGGCATGTCAAGATATAAACTATGTTGCCCAGTTGTTTTATGGCCACAATTAGATGTGACACTTGAATTGGTAACTTGTTAAGTGGGATGAGTTAATATTTTCCATTAGTAGCTTAAAATTAGTTATAAGCCATTCTTAGGCGAACAAGGCATAGTGTAGTTGTAGTAAATGAAACTTGGACAAGTTGTTGTAGTCGAGGCAAGACTTGGTTGGGTTCGCAAGTCTAAAAAAAAATGAGGGTAGTTATGAGGACATGACAATTAAGGAGTGTCAGGGTGTCCTAATGAATTGAAAGGTGTGCTAATACATTCCAGTTGGCGTTAATGCATGACAAGGAGTGTTTGGGAGTGTTAGGGCATCAAAAGGGAGAACTAGTTCGAATTGCATGGAAACAAATGAATAAGAGTGTTTGTAAGGGAGTGTCAGTGAATTCCAGGTGTCCCATGGATGAAGTGTGTTATGAAATTTTCATAATAGGACTTTTAGGAGGAAAGCCTATGATTTTGATACGGGGATGGACAAAGAAATTTGAAAGGGAGACTTTGTGCTAGACACAACACTATTTTTTCAATGACTTGGTTGGGTTCCCAAGTTGCAAAAAAAGTAAGGTTATATAATATGAGAGCATGACAACTAGGGAGTTCCAAGGTGTGCAGGGAATCCCAGGAAGTGCTAACACATGCTAAAAATTTCCCAGGCATGTTGGGCATTCCAATATGTGCTAGGTGCTACGGTTTTCCACCAACACATGCTAGGGAGTGCCAAGGAAACATAATGGAGGACTAGTTTCAATTGCATGGAAATGAATGAATAAGAGCATGTGATAGGGAGTGTTAGCAAGTTATAGGTGTGCTAAGAATGGAGTGACAAGTTATGATAGGAAATTCCAAGACATGATAGAGTGATAGGAAAGCATGCCAGGATGTGCCAAGTTCCAGGGTGTGCCAATGTGTGCCAAGGAGTGTTAGGGAGTGCTAGAGAAAAAATAAAGACCACTATATCATAATGCATGGAAATCAATGAATAAGAGTGTGTTACTAGGAATTTCAACGAGTTCCAAGTGTGCTAAGGAGGAGTGAAAAGGCATGCTTGGAAGTGCTAAGGAATGCTAGAGTGTTAGGGTGGCATGTGGCCAAGATATGCCAACACGTGCAAGGAAGTGTTAACTAGGAGTGCCAAGGAAACACAAGGGAGCACTACATCAAAATGCATGGAAATGAAAAAATAAGAGTTTGTGATTGGAAGTGTCACTGAGTTCTAGGTGTGCTAAGGAGGGAGTGACAAGGTATGCAAGGCAATGTTAAGGCATGCTAGAGGCCAGGGTGACATGCCAAGATGTACTAGGTGCACTACAAGGAAAAGACCCTCTAGAGGATGTTTTTGAGGAAACCCTTATACAAATACCCCATACATCCGTTTCTAGTGGAGGTTACTAGAGAAGGTTGGCAGAAGGAGGGTTTTGCAGATGCTTTCCTCTCAATGCACTTATAATCCCAAATCGCACCAATGCGCTCTACAATAGAAAGCACCAGTGTGCACAAAACATTATCACATTGGACACCATTCACTCCGTACACACCTGCCCGGTGTGTCGTATTACTATATAGCACTGGTGCTTCACAACTCTTCCATGCTGATGCATCATAAAACACCACGCCAAAACAGAAACCGCCTAGTGCGGTATTATGAAACCACACCGGTGCATCATAAAACACTGCGCCAAAATAGAAATTGGTCGGTGTGTTGGTAAGAAACAGCACCGGTGCGCCTATAAACCCCACGCACTAGAATAGGGTTAAATAAAAAATAATTACGGCCAAAAAACTGCATTTTTCACTTTTCTCAGTGCCCCATAGCTCTCAATCATTGGTGCGCTCTACAAGAAAAAGTACTGGTGTGCACAAAACATTGGAAAACCAGACACAGTGCACTTTGTACACACCTGCCCGGTGAGTCTTATTACTCTAGAGCACCGGTGCTTCACAACTCTTCCGCGCTGATGCATCATAAAACACCGCGTCAAAACAAAAACCGCTTGGTGCGGTATTAAGAAACCGCACTGGTGCATCATAAAACACTGCGCCAAAACAAAAATCGACTGGTGCATTCGTAAGAAATAGCACCAATGCACCTATAAAACCCCACGCTCCGGAACAGGGTTAAATAAAAAAAATTACGGCCAAAAAACTGTATTTTTCACTTTTCTCAGTGGTCCAGAGCTCCCAAGCACTGGTGCAATTTATCCTTATTTGAGCCACCCTGACATTGGTGTTCCCATTGCATCCATTACACGCACTGCTGCTGTGCGTTGCCCACCAATCTCCAGCTTGCATTTTTCAAAATGGTAGGAAAAATTTCTTTGCAAATTCTATAGCCAATATGCCTCCTCAACGGTGAAATGTACAGGTATTTTTCTTTTTATTCCATAATTACGCTGTTTAGTGGATTATAATTTCAAATAAACTTAAAATTAACCATGTAAAAAGAAAAAAAATTGTCGCGTGGTGCACACGAGTTGTTCAGCTCGCACCAGTAAGCGGTGATGCCTATAAAATTTACAGGCCGCACCTTAACCGGTGGTAATGTTATCCACGTTATGTCTGGGGCGATACTGAAAGGCACCCTGCATTATTTTAAAATTTAAAATAAAAATTGTGGTGCGGTCATTTAGCCGGTCGCACCATTGACCATGGGAATAGAAACGCAGTGCATTAACGGAAATATTCACCCCAGTGTCTGTCAGTGCACCGCATTTGACACTCTGACAGGGTCAACGATGCGGCCTGGTAAAATACCACACTGTTGACTATGTAATTTGCTAGGAAGTTGGTGCGCTGACACAACTATATGCATCAGGGCGTATATTTTAGTTAGCATGCTGCTCTTCTAACACCATACATAGTCAACGGTGCTTTAAAAATTTTCAAGTACACCACATACGGTGCATTGAATGTCATTTGGGGCACCACCCCCAGTGCGTGACAAACAAACAACGCACTGGAACCAGTGCATGATTGTTTTTGTGGTGCACCAATTGGTCTTTTTTTTTCTTTCAAAAAAAATTATATATGTATATTCCTAAATACATGTCTCTTTTAATAAAAAAAAATTATTTAATATGTCAATGATTCAGAGAGAATAGGGGGAACAACAGCAACAAAGGCAGAGCAGTATGACATCATTCACCTATGGGAGACACGAGAGAGGGAGAGAGATGCGTACCCTCACCCTATTATAGCAGCTACCCAGGGGCTCCTAAGGTAGGTAGGCCTCCTCAAGTTCTATGAGGAGGCTACTTCCCTAAAGGCCCATATTGTGTTTTTGAGACATCTTATCCGCAGGTGGAATGCCCACTGATAGGCTTTCTAGGTTGGTCCTAACCAGTGGTACACACCCACTGAGGAGGATATATATTTCATTACAGGGCTATCGAGGAGAGGGGTGGATTTTCCCTTATTCCCAGAGGTTCTAGTTGGTTTTGTAGCAGGGATTGAGTTAGTTTACTCCCAGAGATACATTGGAGCATCTGTAATGTCTCCTGCAGATTTTCAGGTAGCTGGAGGTCAGTTACGTATTGGTGCATTTGGTAGTGAGGAGGTGCAATGCTTCTCACTTCTCATTTCGACCATTTCACACAACACCAGTGATGGGAAACGCATTAGTTGCTTGCTTCTATATTATTTTGATTCTTTAGTATAGGAGCCATGACTTGTCAAGTGGTCTACCATTTTTTTGCGGCAGTTCTGTACAACCTTAGATAGATGTTGTGCTCATGCACAAGGGAGGGTCAACTTCCATTTTTCTTCAGAGCTTTTTTGTTTATTATTTGAGAGGTTTCAAGAGATGAGGCCTACTTTTTTCCAGCAACCTCATAGGCCGATGTTGGAGGCACGAATGCACATGTGGCGGAAGATGATGCCCAAGAGGGGCAAGACTATGTTTCCATCCAGGATATCGCATGATGCACTAGAATTACTAGCCAGTGTTGACGAGTTGCATCCCTTCATTATGGGCCCCTATCCTTATGCTGATTGGATTGGCGAGGGTGTGCCAACATCCTCTTCACAGATGTTGAGCCGCTAGATGATAGAGGTAATATTATTGTTTTATTTAAATTTATTCTAACATGTTCTTTAACTTGTTTTTATTAAATTGTTTAATTATTGTTGTGCACCTGTATATATTTTGCAAACATTGGCTCTTTTGATGGCGAGGAGATGCTAGCACCACCACATGATCCAGGTGTGGATCTTGATGATGATCAGGGCAAGCCAGATGCCAAGGATCATCAGGAGGCTAGTGGAGAGAGACATGCTCCTGTTGGTGCACCGGTACCGCCTTTTGCTAGGCACGGTCAACTTGATACTAGATACAAGATGGAGTTGGGTGACCAACTCAATGCATTGATTGTTGAGGCTAACATCAGGCCTGCTCATTAAAGAGACATACAGGCCGACGATAGGCTATTACAGATGTGGAAAGGCATGTCGCGTGACATGTACAACCTGATGCAGCATTGGATAGGAGCTAGGACAATTGTTACGCGACTGAGGAGGATTGTTTCACGTTATAGGTGTGGTCGAGACGCAACACATGATGGACAATCTGTGAGCAGTGACTCATCATCTCATGATCGTTCACCTCACACCACGCGAGATGTGCATGAGCCTCCACTAGCATCTAGCAGCAGTCATCATGGAGATGAGGCTGGACCATCGACCGTCGAGGCTGCACCATTGACTGAGCCAGCCTCCACTAGTACTGCTATTGATGTTGTACTACCACCAGATGATTCATGAAATTTACATTATAGTTGTATATTTTTAACATTATATATATATATATATATATATATATATATATATATGGTCCATGTATTTTATGTTCATGTTGCAGTTGTACTTAATTTACATGTTGGTGATCATTATGATGTGTATATTGTTAGGTCATGCTAGATATGTTAATTTAATGTGCATATTGCAAATAGATGTGTATGTGACATCATGAGTTATTTGACATGAGATGTATATTTGATGTTTGTGTTCTGATGATGTTAATATATAATGTTAATTGTGTTTTGTTAGATGATCATGATCACAATGATGTTAGCAATTTTGAATGTGTTTTTTAGTCAAATATGATGTTTGTACAATGGTTATCATGATCGTGATGTTTATTAATTAATTTAATATTAAATGACCATGATATTTATTAAATATTATGTCGTGATTGTAATTGAAATTTAAATTTAAATTGTATGTAAAATTGTAAAATTGTATTTGTATTTATAATTGTAATTTTAACTGTAATTGTATGTAAAATATTTAATGTAAAATTTTAATTTTAATTGTAATATTTAATTTATTGTGAAATGATTGTAATTGTAAAATTTTAATTGTAAATGTAATTGTATGTAAAATTGTGGTAAAATTCTAATTTAATTCTAATTCTAATTCTAATTTTAATTGTAATTGTACATAAAATATTTGTAAAATTTTAATAAGAACAATGTGAAAATTTTAATTGTATTAATGTGAAATGATTTTATTAAAATATTTAAATTTGTAAATAATTGTAAAATAATAAATCTAGAATAATATGAATTTTTGTAACATAATAAAGTTTAGAAAATAATTCAAATAAATTCATGTACTTAGAATTATCATTATTTTATTATGATCTTACATACCGAAAAAAGGAACTTTATACACTCTGGTGCGCTTATCATCATAAGACGCATTGCTGTGTCTTAGTACTAAGATGCACAGGTGCTTTACAACTCTTCCGCATTGGTGCCTCATAAAACACTGTGCCAAAACATAAACCTCAATCTTATGAAACCGCACCGGTGCGCCTATAAAACCCCACGCACTAGAACAGGGTTATTTTGTAAAGTGCAGTATTGGAGCAGTAGAGGGCTCAAATCATGGGCTATAATTTTTCTGAGGAGATGAGGGTTTGAAAATAAAAGAGTTTGAATTTCGGCTTAGAATTTTATAGTAGAGAAAATGAGTGATTCAAATAGAAAGATGGACAAAGGCACTTATAGGGATGCAGATGGCTACAGAGCTCGACATAGTACAAAAGGAGAAAAGGAGCACAGGTTGAGACTGGCAGAGAGAATTCGGTTGAGGCTGGAGATAGGATTAAGAGGCCCCATGATGGAGAAATGGAGAGCAGAGTTGATGGCAGAGAAATATCAATCGAGGAAGTCGATAAAGCCAAGAGGCACCATGAAGGGAAGGATTCTCATTCCCTTAAGGACAACAGAGAAAGCTCAATTTTTTATCAGGCTGGTAGGTCCCATGAAGGGAAAGATTCTCCAAAATGTGTTTAAAAGCAGCTAGGAGTATTATCTGAGCTTCAGTTGGCTTACATAAACTTTTATTGGCAAAGCTGACGTCGCATAAAATCACATCTTCGGCTTTCAATTGAACCTAAATGGCATCTCTAACTTGTCTGAGCTGTGGTGTTGTGGATGAAACCAGTAAAAAGTCTCCTTGTATTATAAATGGAAATACAGTGACCATTTATGTGGGAAGAAAAGCATAGATACCTATAGCTACCATATTTCCACCTGCAAATCGGTTTCCCATTGGAAAAGCTAATATAATAACCCATTTTGAAATGTCTTTCCTCTGCTCAACCCTATACTCATTTTCTATGGGAAACCATATCCTCCACATGTAAAAACTGCACTGTCTAGTCGAAAATCGGTTTTCTTCTGCTAATAAATGCAGAATGAAGGACTCATTTTCATTTCTCCCAGAACATTCATGGTCAGTTTCTTGTAAAATAGAGACTGTATAAATTTTTTTGAGATCAAGATAGAAAGCACAAAGGAGAAAAGAGTAAATTGGATGCCAAGATGGAGGTGGAACTTACAAATGAACAAGCAGATCATGGGTTAGCAAGTAGATCATGGGGCGCATTTTCTTGTTGCAGGTTATGGAAAGGTTCAAGTTTATTTTTCTGAAAGAAGAAGAGGTGTAGTTTTGAAAAGAAATGGCCCAAAAATTTTCATAGCAAAATGTACATTTCCAACATGTCTAAAAACTCAAGTTTCTCCAACTTCAATAAAATACTCAGAAAAAAAACTTTCCCAACCATTTGTGAAAACTGCGCATGTCTTAGCATATCATAGGTTCGCATGCCACAATTTCCCACTTGGGCCCTATAGTATTGCATCTTTATACGCCCCACATTGAATTCTGTCCAGATAATCAGTGGGGACCTCTTGCAATAAACAAAACGCATTGGAAGAATAGTTATTTCCATTAATAATTTATCCAATTCCAATTCTCAATTCTAATTCTAATTCTAATTCTCAAGAATAAACAAAATTCTAATTCTTAATTTCTATGGTTGGAGTTCACTAAATTTTGGTGTACACACCTAAAAGTAATTTCGGTGCGTTAACTGCAAATCGGTGCTACTGTACATATAACTGTACTGGTGCATTTTAGTTACTGCGCATTGGTGCCGATGTTACAAATGGATGTGTTAGTGTCAGTCTAGTCATACTACCATCAGTGATCAAAGTTACTCTTTTCATTTGCATATTAGGAGTCCCATAATAATTAATTTCACCATTCCACTAGGTCATGGATTCATTGATGGTAGTAATTTTTTATCAGTTTTCCATCATGAGGTACTTGCTGATTTTCCTTTCTATGGTCTTTAGTCATTAGTCACTTTCATTCTTAAAATCATATCAGTAGGTCATAGGATGGATATCATTGGTTTCTAGGGTCTCACCATGGTCAAATTAATGAGTCAAATGTCAATAAATATCAGCAAGGTAATGAGGAAGTCAATAAGCTCAAAGTCACAGCACCAGGAAGAATCAGAGAGACATTTTATTCATTTTGATGTAATTTTCGCCTCAAAACCATGTTTTGAGGTGAAAACATGATATTTTGCCTTTATTATCATTCCTTATGTAATTATATATCATCATGTGTAATAATTCACAATTCAGAAGCTGTTATCTCCACAAAGTGATGCCCCTGCCTTCAGAGAAGTTTTCCGCAGCATGTTTAGCACCAAATCATCCTCCAAAGAAGATCCATCATAAGGAGCCCAGAAAGAGCTTTCCAACGGTATACTACAATCTCAAAACTGACTTCTAGATTGAAATTTATGCTTAAGCGAAGTAAAAGCCCTCTATATCCTAATCCTTCCCCTATTTCCCATTTTTCTCCTAAACTTTGTTTTATTAAAATTTTATATCCTTTTTAAAACCCCCTTTTCCCCCTTTCTGGTTACAAAATCGCATTATAAATACATGTGCAATTATGCCAAATCACTTCCCCTCCATTCCCCGTAGATCTTTATAATAAACAAATATCAAAGTTTATTGTAAGTCCCACCGTATAAACCACTTCCCCTTTTCCATTACCCCTAAACTTTAATATAAAGTTTATACATATATATTCCCTGCCGTTTCCAACCACTTCCCCACCATACGTTGGAACTTTGTAATAAAACTTTATTATAAAGTTTTATATTATATCTAACCCGCATTACAATCACAATCGCAAACCTTTTCCAATCGCAACTTTTGTTTGAATGCCTCGATCACCCGTATCCAAAAATTTCAATTGCGGTTGTATTACCCCCCCTCCGATGCATATCCGACCGTCGATTTCTCCCGCCGATCCAATGGCTCAAATTCAATCGGGCTATCACAATCGGCGCTCCCATAATGCCCCCTCCGATTGACCCCTCGCGAGAAACTCCAATGTGATTGATCGCAAGTCTCGATCCGATCGCAAGTATTTCTCCGATCTCCCGATCGCGCCTCTCCTCCGATCACATCACACATCCCTTCCTTCCGATGCGATTACCCCTGCTTCCCTTCGATATTTGATGCGATTGACTGTTGGGCCCACCATAATACATCTACCCGTTCATATATAAAAGGGGTTTTCCTTTGTTAAACCCAAATTTTGGTTTTAATTTATAATACAAAGGGTTCTTCCCATCGCATTAGAAATGTTGTTTCAAATAACATTCCACCCCACTCCCGATCTCCGATGTGATTGATCGCTCGTTGCAATGGGCGATATCCTTCGCGCCCATACACTACTTCTTCCACTTCCGATCCCGCTTCCGATTGTGATTGGCACCTTGGGCCCACCATTTAAATCCTCTGCCCATTTGTATTACCAAAGGCCCTTTCTTCTTTGTAAGTCCCCAAATCGCATTTTATTACATTTTTAAAAGATTTATATGGTTTAAAATAATTGCATCGGAAGTATATATTGTGTTGCACTCCCTCCGATCTCTGATTGCGATTCGTACCCTTTGGTCCCACTTTAGCCCTCATCTTGTTAAAAAAATACCATTCCTTCCTTTTTATAAAGTAAAAAGATAATTTTCTATTTATTCTAAAGGGATTCCTCCGCGCCATTGTATATTTCCCCATTAGACCTTACCCCAATCGCATCAGAGCCTTTTGGTTATGTTTCACATATGTCTTCCCCTTCCGATCCTGATTGCGATGTTACCATCACATACCAAGTGTTAATTTCTCCGTCTTATATTATGTCTCCTCCACGATCTTTCGATTGTGATTATGCGGGTCCCACCTCCTTCCCTTCCCTTTTTTCCATTTAAAATAAATTTTCCCTTCACTAAAGGCAAAACTTTCATTTCAAAGCAATGTTTATTAAAAAATTTGGTTTTATTCAAACAACAAATGGAAAGAAAAGGAAATAGTCAAAAGGCCAAGAAAGCTTAAAATAAAATAGAGATATCTACAACAACAAATAAATAGGATTAGATTGCCTATTTTTTCCTCAGTAACGATTCAAAGGAATTTTCGCTACAAGTTTCGCCTCCTCATTGGTTATCAGCAGATTTCGAGTGGCATAATGTAACACATCTCTTCCTTTCGGAAATATTATTGGCTCTTGTCTTCTATCTTTAGTTTTATGTTCTTCAGCTGTTAGAACAACTCCTCTTTTCACGGATCTATGGTTCCACAGTTCAGTTTATTTATTGTAATTATAAATCATTTAAGAGAGGCCGGATTCTAAGACTTGAAGGGTGGAAGAACATTTTTTGCACTCCATTGTACAGTTTTGATAGGGATTAATAAAAGGATTTGTGGGATCCATGTGGTATGATATTTAGCATTTTTTTTTCTCCTTTGTTGCATATGTGAATTGTTATGTGTTCTATTCATTCATAAAAAATTCCTTTTAAATGCTTTCAAGATAGAAAGGTAGAATCCATTTTATATGCTCTGCCTTGGGAAATCATTCATGCTCTGTTTTTTTCTTCTGTTTGAAAAGGATCCATTTATTGTGCCCTTTTCAGCTCCTCACCAGTCTATCCATCCCATCCTAATTAAATTTTATTTTCTAAGTTTCCTACTTATCTTGCCCCATGAAATACCCTGTGTCCTGATTTAATTCCTAGTTTCAGCTGTTCCATTTTTGTCCCACACATCACTGAAAATTCATTCATTTTATTAAAAGCCTTTCCCCATCATTTTACCTAGCCTAATATCAGATCATTTATTGTGTTCCATTGAATATTATTTCATGGAGAGAGCCCTCTCCTGTCCTTGTAGGGCTAGCTACAAGGCTGAGCGTGGTTTGATGTTACCCTAGATTCTGCCTTTTTTCAGCCTGCGGTCCAATTCAGGTGTTAACATCTCTGGCGACCATACTGGGGAGATATTGTTTAGCATAGAAGATTACTCACCCCAGTAATATTTTCTCGGTAAATAATGACAGAGTATTATATCTGAATGTTGATGGTGAACAACAATCAGATGCATATAAAGGCTGAAAACATTCACCTAGCGACTCCATTCACTGAAAGATCCAGAAAATCAAATCCTTCATGGTGACTCCACTGTAGGAAGATCAGTAGCTTTAAGATCTTTGTTTTAAGATGGAACGTATTGCAAGAAGGTATGCTCCCATGAGCCGAGATCATATTCCAGGTTTCCCAAATAAAATGTCCAAGGTGGATTGGCTTCAGAATTTGCCTATGTGCAGAAATGTGGAAGGTAATGACGCTATTCTTCATCTCGTGAAATTTCACATTCATGTGCATAAATTAAAGATCGATTTTCCTGAAGACTGTTTGATGAAAATGTTTATGGCTACTCTGGAAGATGAAGCTCGATCTTGGTATGAAAGTTTGCCCCCTGCTTGTATTTATGGTTTAAAATATTTTCATACCATATTCTTTGAAAGGTACAGAGAATCTTGTTCGTCTTTAATGTTAGTTTAGAATTGTTGCAAACATGTTAACAGTTTCATTGAAAATCTTGAGAATTTTTATGGAGACGATGAATTCATGGACGAAGAAATCATGGAAGCACTGTATGAAAATCCGTTTCAGCAGCACGCAGAAATCTTAAAGGATTCTTATCAAGATCAGCAGGTTGAATATTTCTATATGGTTGAAAATCATGGAAGACAAAGTTTTATTTCAGATCTGATTGAAATAAAGCATGATATGCAGGAAAATGATGTTCCAGTCTCAGATGGCGATAGAGTTAAACTAGAACTGGATTCAAAATGTGATGATGACGAGTATATTGTTCTCGATCTCGTCATGGAGTGCTCCATTGTTAAGGATGCCTCAAACGAAGAAAATATAGTTACAGATCTAAACGCGCTCATCCCATCAGAACTAGATCTTCACAAGGAGGTAATCCATTCCCTTAACGAAAAACAAGACGATATATTTGTTCAAGTAAGTGAAAGATTTTCTTTGGATGAATTTATGGTAGATGATAGAAATGATAGTGTTGGATCTCAAGAACCATCTGAATTTTCTTCTCTTATGATTGATGAATATGATAATAAACATGACAATATGGTTGTCATATCATATGAAGATGACCAACAATATATTCAGATTACAGAAGATCAGAGCATTCAGGACTGCCATTCAGATTCGTTTTCCTATGTCTCATGTTTTGAAATGTTTTTTCAAGAGGAAATTTTCTCATCTACTTGTTCAGAATTTTTTGAAGACCAGGAACACACTCTTACTGAGGTACATTATGAAGAAAGATCAGAATCAAAAGAAAAAGAAAAAGACACCTTGATTCTTCAGCAGGAGGTAAATATTCATGTTTTTCAGGACCCAGTGGAATATTTATTGCAGCTAACAGTGAAGGTAATTATTGCAATATTTAGTGACGAAGGAGATCATGGCCAACCATGCTTTTGGATGCCCAGTTTCAAGTATCTATGGTTGACCAGAGGATATGATCAGGAGAATCAATCAAGGAGGCATCTTCTTGATTGGTTACATTGGCATTTTGATATAGCATGATGGTACATTGGTCTTCCAGAAAAACAGGTGGTTATCATCAAGATGTGAAACCTCAATTCTTGGTCATATACTACCACCAAAGCTTCAAATGTCAATTTTTTTTCTAGGTTAGCTTTGATTCACTTTTGAGTCAGTTTTTTGGGTCAAATTTCTTTCAGTATTCAGTTTGATTTTAGCTATTGACTCCATGCCCAATGGATAAGGCTACTTCGTCTACGGTGTTCTTGGCACCTCCAAGGAGCTACCATCCCCATTGGAGCCAATTTTAGTGTCAATCTAGTCATACTGCCATCAGTGATCAAAGTTACTCTTTGCATTTGCATATTAGGAGTCCCATAATAATCAATTTCACCATTCCACTAGGTCATGGATTCATTGATGGTAGTAATTTTTTATCAGTTGTCCCTCATGAGGTACTTGCTGATTTTCCTTTCTATGGTCTTTAGTAATTAGTCACTTTCATTCTTAAAATCATATCAGTAGGTCATAGGATGGGTCTCATTAGTTTCTAGGGTCTCACCATGGTCAAATTAATGAGTCAAATGTCAATAAATATCAGCAAGGTCATGAGGAAGTCAATAAGCTCAAAGTCACAGCACAAGGAAGAATCAGAGAGAAATTTTATTCAGTTTGATGTAATTTTCACCTCAAAACCATGTTTTGAGGTGAAAACGTGATATTTTGCCTTTATTATCATTCCTTATGTAATTCTATATCATCATGTGTAATAAGTCACAATTCAGAAGCTGTTATCTCCACAAAGTGAAGCCCCTACTTTCAGAGAATTTTTCCATAGCATGTTCAGTGCCAAATCATCCTCCAAAGAAGATCCATCAAAAGGAGCCTGGAAAGAGCTTTCCAACGATATACTACACTCTCAAAACTAACTTCTGGATTGAAATTTATGCTTAAGTGAAGTAAAAGCCCTCTATATCCTAATCCTTCCCCTATTTCCCATTTTTCTCCTAAACTTTGTTTTATTAAAATTTTATATCCTTTTTAAAAACCCCTTTTCCCCCTTTCCGATTACAAAATTGCATTATAAATACATATGAGATTATGCCAAACCACTTCCCCTCCATTCCCCGTAGAACTTTATAATAAACAAATATCAAATTTTATTGTAAGCCCAACCGTATAAACCCCTTCCCCTTTTCCATTACCCCTAAACTTTAATATAAATTTTATACATATATATTCCCCGCCGTTTCCAACCACTTCCCCACCATACGTTGGAACTTTGTAATAAAACTTTATTGTAAAGTTTTATATTATATCTAACCCGCATTACAATCCCAATCGCAAACCTTTTCCCATTGCAACGTTTTTTTGGATACCCCGATCACCCATATCCAAAAATTTCGATTGCGATTGTATTACCCCCCCTCCAATGCATATCTGACCGTCGATTGCTCCCACCGATTTGATGGCTCAAAGTCAATCGGACCATCGCAATCGGCGCTCTCATAATGCCCCCTCTGATTGGTCCTTCGTGAGAAACTCCGATGCGATTGATTGCAAGTCCCGATCCGATCGCAAGTATTTCTCTAATCTCCCGATCACGCCCCTCCTCCGATCGCATCGCACATCCATTCCTTTCGATGCGATTACCCCCGCTTCCCTCCGATCTCCGATGTGATTGACTGTCGGGCCCACCATAATACATCCGCCCGTTCAAATATAGAAGGGTTTTTCCTTTGTTAAACCCAAATTTTGGTTTTAATTTATAATACAAAAGGTTCTCCCCATCGCGTCGGAAATGTTGTTTCAAATAACATTCCGCCCCACTCCCGATCTCTGATGCGATTGATCGCTCATCGCAATCGATGATATCCTTCACACCCATACACTATTTCTTCCGCTTCCAATCCCACTTTCGATTGTGATTGGCACCTTGGGCCCACCATTTAAATCCTCCACCCATTTGTATTACCAAAGGCACTTTCCCCTTTGTAAGTCCCCAAATCACATTTTATTACATTTTTAAAAGATTTCTATGGTTTAAACTAATCACATCAGAAGTATATATTGTGTTGCACTCCCTTCAATCTCCAATTGCGATTCATACCCTTTGGTCCCACTTTAGCCCTCCGCTTGTTAAAAAATTACCATTCATCCCTTTGTGTAAAGTAAAAAGATAATTTTCCGTTTATTCTAAAGGGATTCCTCTGCGCCATTGTATATTGCCCCATCGAACCTTACCCCAATCGCATCGGAGCCTTTTGGTTATGTTTCACATATGTCTTCCCCTTCTGATCCCGATTGTGATGTTACCATCGCATACCGAGTGTTAATTGCTCTGTCTTATATTATGTCTCCTCCACGATCTTCCGATTGCGATTATGCGGGTCCCACCTCCTTCCCTTCCCTTTTTTCCATTTAAAATAAAATTTCCCTTCACTAAAGGCAAAAGTTTCATTTCAAAGGAATGTTTATTAAAAAAGTTGGTTTTATTCAAACAACAAATGGAAAGCAAAGAAAATAGTCAAAAGGCCGAGAAAGCTTAAAATAAAATAGAGATATCTACAACAACAAAGAAATAGGATCGGATTGCCTATTTTTTCCTCTGTAGCGATTCAAAGGAATTTTCGCTATAGGTTTCGCCTCCTCATTGGTTATCAGCAGATTTCGAGTGGCATAATGTAACACAGCTCTTCCTTTCAGAAAGATTATTGGCTCTTGTCTTCTATCTTTAGTTTTTTGTTCTTCAGCTGTTAGAACAACTCCTCTTTTCATGGATCTATGGTTCCACAGTTCAGTTTATTTATCGTAATTATAAATTTATCGTAATTATAAATCATTTAAGAGAGGCCGAAGTCTGAGAATTGAAGGGTGGAAGAACATTTTTTTCTCTCCATTGTACAGTTTTGACAGGGATTAATAAAAGATGCAGCTCTGATTTGTGGGATCCATGTGGTATGAGATTTAGCATTTGTTTTTCTCTTTTGTTGCATATGTGAATTGTTATGTGTTCTATTCATTCATAAACATTTCCTTTTAAATGCTTTCAAGATAGAAAGGTAGAATCCATTTTATATGCTCTTCCTTGGGAAATCATTCATGCTCTGTGTTTTTCTTTTGTTTGAAAAGGATCCATTTATTGTGCCCTTTTCATCTCATCACCAGTCTATCCATCCCATCCTCATTAAATTTTATTTGCTAAGTTTCCTACTTATCTTGCCCCATGAAATACCCTGTGTCCTGATTTAATTCTCGGTTTCAGCTGTTCCATTTTTGTCCCACACATCCTTGAAAATTAATTCATTTTATTAAAAGCCTTTCCCCGTCATTTTACCTATCCTAATATCAGATCATTTATTGTGTTCCATTGAATATTCTTTCACGGAGAGAGCCCTCTCTTGTCCTTGTAGGGCTAGCTACAAGGCTAAGCGTGGTTTGATGTTACCCTAGATTCTGCCTTTTTTCATCTTGAGGTAGATTTAGGCTATAACAGGATGCACCGGTGCCAGTGTTACAAATGGACGCACCGGTGCAGTGCTATTAAGTGATGCACTGGTGACGAATAAACGCAAAAAAGAGTGCAACTCTATTTTCTTTAAGTGAAAAAAAAAGTGGCAAATTGAAAAATGGGCGGAAAAATATTTTCAAAAATCTAATTTCATAAAATAATTCTTTAAATACTAAATACTTTTCATTATTTCACTATTTTTTCTAAAATTTTCAGCCAAAGATTTGCAGGAGACATACTTGGAGCAAGAGAGCACGAGAGCACTATGGAGCAGCAAAATACATTCAAACAGAAGTTTTCAGACAATCGGAAACCAAACCTCTGGTGATTCAAACCCTGTATCATAGAATTTCAAACCATATTGTGATTAAATTTGATTTTTTTTTTTTACTTTTCTATAGTTTTTTTACTTTTTCTACATTCTTTTCCATTTTTATCCTAAACCCTTCATTTTTTTTGTTTCTTCCCTTTCTTCTCCCTGTTTCTGTGATTTCAGAATTAGGGCTTTTCATTTTAGATTGACATCCAACCCACAGGACCACTTGCATAGTAAGATCCCAATACATTCGGCCCTTGCGTGAATTTTTGGAAAAAACAGATTCTTGTTTTATCGGTGCGCCCTGCGTAACCTAGTGCACTGCACAAGTACTGTGTAATAAAAAATTTGAAAACAAATTTTTTATATCAGTGCGACATATATAAAATAGGGCACTGGTGCTCTATGTTATGAGGATAGCACCGTATGATCTATTACATTGTTTGTGCGGTTTTTTTATAACACCCCCACAGACCGTACGGTCTATTATACGGTTTTTTTGGCGCGTTTCTAATATCCCCAGGCACCAACATCGATGTGTACAACATGAAGGTGCACCAGTTTCTTGAGATTTATTTTTTACCTCAAAATTTGACAATCTATTTATAAATATATTAATGAATGATATGGTACAGGTTTCAGAATGTAGATCAGAGTGTTAAAAATATACAAAAATTGGACCATCCTGTCCTACAAAATTAGGGCTTATGCACGATCACGTCTGTCATAAAAAATAATAATACAGTCATCCGATCAAATCTAAATCTATCCCTAAGGACCCTACGCAACATTTTTGTTCCGATAGAACAAAATAGCAGTAGTTTTTGGGCACCTCACAAATACCAATACCAATTATAAATATCAGTGTGCTTGTCTGATACAGTGCACCGGTGCATTTCTATAAGTCTACGTACCAGTGCATTGAGATGACCTATGTGCACTGCAAAAATCCCAAGACCAATTGGTACGGCCCCATGCGTTGTATCACCAACACTGCGCCTAGTGTTGTTTTATACCTTGACAGCCCGGTGCAGGAACCTTCGACCGCCCTAGGGCCACCGTCTAGATGACATGCACTAGTGCATTGAAACCTTAGTAGCGCACAAGCATCCGTAATAGCCTCCGGCTGCTCATTTTTTTTAGTTGTGTTGAATTTCCGTTAAAAGATCTGCCAAAACCTCTATAACCATAAACGGATGTTGCATCAAATGTTTTTTTGACAATTTTGGCCAATTTTATAACACCAAAAACCTCCTTTATAACCTCTACTAGAGGGTCTTTTCCTTGTAGTGCTGCTATGGTGTACCAACACGTGCTAAGGAGTGTTAAGGAATGCTATGGAAATGATTTATAAATAATTATGATATGATATAACAAATTAATCCAAACATCACATTCAAATGCATTAATAAAAATTTAATTAATATGAATATTTTTATAAGATGTGTCAACCTTTGATGAATAATGAATTTAGAAAAATCACAATAATTGCACTGTCACAGGTCGATGTTTTTAAAAAATAAAAAATAAACATCAGTGCATGTTAGGTACTATATACTGGTTCTTTTGTATGCTGAAGTGCACCAATGCGTTTCTACAACCTTTGGGCACTGCACAAATAACAAAACCAATTAAAAATCTCGATGCGTTTGTGCGATACTCCGCACCAGTGCTTTTATGTGAGACTATGCACTGGTGAATTTGTACGACGTATGGGCACCGCAAAAATACCAATACCAATTATAAATATCGGTGCGTTTGTATGATACGGCGCACTGGTGCGTTTCTATAAGTCTACGTACCGGTGCATTGAGATGACCTATGGGCACTGCACAAATCCCAAGACCAATTAGTACAACCCCATGTGTTGTATCACCAACACTGTGCCCAGTGTTGTTTTATACCTTGATGGCCTGGTGTAGGAACCTTCAACTGCCCCGGGGCGACTTTCTAGATGGCATGCACTGGTGCGTTGAAACCTTAGTAGCGCACCGATGAAAAAAACATTCGTAATAACCTCCGGCTGCCCAATTTTTTTTAGTTGTGTTGAATTTCTATTAAAATCTCCGCCAAAACCTTTGTAACCATAAACGGATGTTGTACCAAATGTTTTTCTTACAATTTTGGCCAATTTTATAACACTATAAACCTCCTTTATAACCTCCGCTAGAGTTTCTTTTCCTTGTAGTGGTGCTATGGTGTACCAACACGTGCCAAGGAGTGTTAAGGAATGCTATGGAAACACAAGGGAGAACTAGGTAAAAATGGATGGAAATGAATGAATAAGATTTTGTGACTGGGAGTTTCAATGAGCTCTAGGTGTGCTAAGGAGAGAGTGACAGGTTATGCTAGGTAGTGCCAAGGAATTCTAGAGTGCTAGGGCAGCATGCCAAGATGTTCCAGTTGTTAGGGTGTGCCAATGCATGCTAGGGAGTGTTAGGGAGTGTCAAGTAAAGACAAGGAAGCTCTAGATCAAAATGCATGGAAATGAACGAATAAGAGTGTGTTATAGGGATTTTTAATGAGTTATAGGTCTGTTAAGGTGGGAGTGATAAGGTTATATACTAGGCAATGATAAGGTATGTTAAACTACCAAGGTGTGTCAGGAAGTGATAGGGTGTGTCAGGGAGTGTAAATGCATGTCAAAGAATGTAGGGGATGCTAAAACATGCCACATAATGCTAAGGAATTTAATACATGTCAGGTGTTATGGAATGTCAAGATGTAAACGGTGTTGCTTAGTTGTTTTACGACCACAGTTGGATGTCATGAGCCTTGTATTGGTAACTTGTTAAGTGGGATCAGTTGATATTCGACATGACTAGTATAAGATGAGTTACATGTAGTTCTTAGGTGAACAAGGCATATGTTGGATTTCCACGACACATGAGAATCTCAGTTTGGTCTTAGAATCTTTGATGCAAACACACTCAAGTGCCACAACACATCTACTTTGCACAGCTAAATCTACACACATCAGGGAATCAACTATTGCACATGAATTTTTTTAACTTTTTCAGACAGTTCTTCGTTAAATTACAAAATATAATAGAATAGGCTAGATCTATCGTACCAGCGATCATGGCCCTTTACAATCACACTGATACAAGGAATACAACTAGGGCTTGTTGTTAGTCCTTTTACAACCAATCTACCTTGAACAAGACAACACTTGACCCATTTTTTGGTGGTGGCCACACATAGCCCTTTCAATCCACGTGTCTTGAACACATATGGAAGGTCATATTTCCTCCCATTATGAAACTCCTCAATCTACCTCTATTAATGAACTCAACTCCTTTATGTTACTAAACTCAGCTCAAAAAAAAATTCCCTCTATCTACCTATTTTTTCCTTTAAGGTCTGCAACACTTAGGGTTTTCGATCATTTGTTCACAACTCTATTGTGAACAACTCTTTGGTTTGCCCACCTTTTCCATCTATTGTGCCAAGATGACAAGTTTAGGGATATGGAGGTTTCCCTTCTTCTCAATGATGCAATCCTCTACAATACAAAGAACTAGGGCTCGTTGGCTACCCCACTTGACTACTACTTTGGTCCTTCAAAGTACGCACGTCATTAGGCCCAATATACCTACCCTTATACCAGTGTCGTTTTCATTCACAAGTACAAGACTTAGAGATCTTCTTTGATAGTCACCTAAAAACCCTCCGATTGTACCTAGATTTCCATCAATTTTCCCAACCATAGTCAATTCTTTTACTGATCTAGTGCCCAAAAAATTTCCCTCATATAAGGCAAGCTCTTAAAATATTCCACCTAATAGTGATTTGAGTCCTCTCAAAATCACTATTCTTGTGTACCAATTTCTTTCTTGTTGAATATATGAACAAATCTGAACTAATCACCTTATCATCTTTCTAAAAATTTGTATATGATTGAGCTAGGGTCACAAATAATCCATTAACAGTCCATTGACTGAATGTTTATAGGTTGCTTCAGATCTTTGTCCAAAACTCTATGGATAGTCCACCAAAATCAACTCCTCTTCATGTCAATCCATTCCTCATATGAAACATTTCTTTTGCTCCATATTCTACTTAGGTCCCACCTTCCTTTGGATTTTCTATCTCTGCACATAATTTTGCAAACCATTTTTAAAATTTGTGGTATATATTGCAGATATTAACCTCTCTCTAAGGGTCACAACCCCTCTTCTTCTATGCATATTTTTCATAGTCCTAATGGCATACCTTATGGATTGAAAATGCTAGGAAACCTTCATAAACAGGGAATTATACTTCTATTATAATTTCTTTAGAACACACGCTATCCACCCATATAAAAAACGACAACTCTTTCCTCCATAAGGGACTCGACCTAGCTCATATGGATCCATAGATTTTGGGCATTTCTTTGATTGAATCTTGATCTGAACTTTAGATCTCTACGACCCTCAAACAATGGTTACCTCAGTCAATATTACACCTGTGACTACTACTGTTGTGGCCCGAAATTATAGTGCAGACCCTCCTCCATCTGTGTTGGTATTTATCATAGAGATTGCAACCTACTAACCACCACAAGGTAGGGTCTGAACCCTCTCTACTATTTCAAAATTTGATGCAACCTTCACACAGAAACACCACTGAAATCACATGCCAAAATTCTCATGAGCCATCTCTCTTGAGCTTGATCTACCATAATAGAACCAAGAATATTCCATCCTACTTCCTGTGTTTAACCCATTAAGGTATGTGACATTCTTTTGAACCCTCTCATGATGATCTTACTCTTGGTGGATGATCATGGCCTCCCTTTAGCAACACTTACTCAACCCTCTAACTAGACCTACTTTAGCAATACACCTCTCTTGGACTCCTTGATCAAATGAGCTCCTTCTCACTTGATGTTCTTTCCTTCATACTAAGGCCTCCTTAAATAGATTTTCTTAGCTAGGCCTCTTAAGAACGCTCTAGAACTTACACAATTTATCCACTTAGACCTTAGTAAATATTATTTTTTCTTTTTCATTTTCTTTTAGATTTTAAACCCCATCTTGGGTCCAAGGTCCCTTTGATTGGGTTATTTTCCCACAAATCCTTTTGTGGCCAAACTTACAAAAAACCTTCTCACTAGGCTTGTGGATTACCTCCCAAGGTACACAATTCAACACCATAGTCTAGTTGTAGTAATCATAACTTGGTCAAGCTCCTATTGTCAAGCAAGGACTTGGTTGGGTTCCCAAGTTCAAAATTAAGTAAGGTTAGTTGTGAGGGAATGATAACTAGGGAGGATTAAGGCATGCTAAGGAATGAAAATGTGTGCTAACACATGCTGGACAATGTTAATGCATGTTGAGGAGTGTTAAGGAGTGTCGAGGCATCACAAGGGAGAACTAGGTCAAAATGCATCGAAATGAAAAAATAATAGTGTGTGCCAGGGAGTGTGAGTGAATTCAAGTTTTCCAAGGATGAAGTGTGTTAGAATAAGTTCATAATAGGATTCATAAGAGGCAAGCCTACGATTGCAATAAGGGGCTTGACAAAGCAGTTTCAGAAAAAGGGAGACTTTGTGTTGGGCACAATACTATTTTTCCTTTATCTATTATTTTTATATGAAATGTGGCACACTTTAGCTGAATGGTCATGTTTTAAACTATTTTAGACAATTTCATATTGGACATTGTTGTGTATAGGTTTTGGGGCACTCGTCTTGTGCCAACTTATTTCTTGTGTGTCTTGTGTACCTTTTGGTAGTTGCAAATTCTCAGTTAATTCTCTATTGTTTCTATGAAATGGACATACATGTGAAATATTGCCTATGTAAGCTATGTTGCTTGGTTGTTTTATGGCCATGTCTAGATGTGATCCTTGTCTTGGTAAGTTCTTAAGTGGGTAAATTCCATCTTGGACATGAGTGGCCTGAGATGAGATATAGGCAGTTCTTAGGTGAGCAAGGCACAATATACTTGTAGAAGGTGCAATTGATCAATTTGTTATGGCTGAAGCAGACCAATGTCACATGAAGTGTAGTAGCTAAGGACTTGATTGTTTTCCCAAGTCATGAAAATATGTAAGGCTAGTTCTGATGGAATGACTGCCAAGGCATGTTAGGAAATGCTAACATGTGCTAGATCATTTGAAGGCATGTCAAAAATGCTAAGGCGTGTAAAGTGCTAAGGAATGCCAAGATGTGAAAAGGTGTGACAATACGTGTTAGGGAATATCAAGGAAAAAAAGGGAGAGACAAGTTAAAATAAAATGAAATGAACATATCATAGTGTTAATAAGCCATCAATTTAGATTTTCGATGAGGGGCATGCTATGCACGCCAACACTAGGTGGAAATAAGTGTCAAGTGTCAAGTGTTAGTGCATTCTAAGTGCCAAATAATCCTCTCTTAATTCTCTTCTACTTTCCAATAATTGATCTCAAATAACTTTAATATTAAACCATGCCAAATCATACCGAGGCATCTTAATGAATGCTCGACATGCTAATGATCATGGCCACTTTAGGACTACATCTCTCTTCTCCCCCTTCACCAAAGGAGCTCCTTATCTCTTGATGTTATTTCCTTCATCCTATGGCCTCTTTAAATGGTTTTTCCTAGACCTCTTAAGAACCCTCTATAACTTATGGGTTTTATCCACTTAGATCTTAGGAAATGTTAGTTTCCATTTTTAATTTAGTTTTAGATTTTAAACCCCATCTTGGGTCCAAAATCCCTTTGTTTGGCTTCTTTGAACACAAAGCCTTTTGTGACCAAACTCACACAAACCCATCTCACTAGGCTTGTGGATTACCTACCAAGCTACACAATTCAACAACATAGTCTAGTTTTAGTAACCGTAACTTGGTCAATCTCTTGTAGTCAACCAAGGGCTTGGTTGGTTTCCCAAGTGGAAAATTAAGTAAGTGTAGTTGCGAGGGCATGATAGCTAGGGATGGTCAGGGCATGAAAATGAATGAAAAGGCATGCTAACAGATTTCATACAATGTCAATGCATGCTAAATTAGAGTGTTAGGGAGTTTCGAGGCATATCAAGGGATAAATAGGTCGAGATTCATGGAAAGGAATGAATAAGAGTGTGTTCTAGGGAGTGTCAGCAAATTCAAGTCTGCTAAGGATGAAGTGTGTTAGGAGAAGTTCAGAATATTATTTACAGGAGGAAAGCCTACAATTTTAATGCGAGGCCCGACATAGCAGTTTTAGACAAAGGGAAATCACTTTGAGCTAGGCACAACATTGTTTTTCCTTTAGCTATTTTTTTTAAACGAGATGTGGCACACGTTGGCTACATGCTCATGTTTTAAACTATTCTAGATATTTTCATATTGTACATTGTTATGTATAATTTTTGGGGCACTTGACTTGTGTCAACTTATATATTGTGTGGCTTGTCCATATTGTGGTTCTTGAAAACTCTCAGTTAATGTTCTATTGTTTATATGAACCGAACATACATGTGTAATATTTCTTGTGTAAGCTATGGTTCTTAGTTGCTTTATGGCCATGGCTATATCATGTGATCATTGTCTTGGTAACTAGTTAAGTGGGACAAGTTGAGCTTGGACATGAGTGGCATAAGATGAGTTATAGGAAATTATTAGGTGAACAAGGCACAATCTACTTGTATTGGGTGCAATTGGTCAAGTTGTTGCAGTTGCAGTTGCTCAATATTGTCACATGAACTATAGTAGCCAAGGACTTGATTAAATCCCCAAGTCATGAAAATATGTAAAGGCTAGTTGTGAGGAAATGAGTTCCAAGGCATGCTAGGGAATGCTAAGATGTGCCAGATAGTGTGAAGGCATGTCAAACATGAGAAAATGTGCCAAGCGATAAGGCATGCCAAGATGTGCAAGGGTGTGTCAATGCGTGCTAAGGACTGTCAAGGAAACAAAATGGAGAAAAAAGTTAAACTACAAGGAAATGAACACATAAGAGGGTTAATAAGTCATAAATTTACCTTTTCCAATAGGGTCATTCTAGGCACACCAACACTAGGCACCAATAGGTGCCAAGTGCAAAGTATTAGTGCATTCTAAGTGCCAAGTATTACTTTGTTGATTCTCATATACTTTCCAACAATTGATCTCAAATAAATTTAATATTAAACCATGCCAAATAATACCAAGGCTTCTCAATGTATTCCATACATGCTAATACTTTCCACACGTGCCAAGCGCTAATATGTGTCAGGGAGTGTTATGCATGCTATGAAGTGGAAGGGCATGTTGAAGAGTGCTAAGGTGTGCTAGAGAGTTCCAATTCATGTTAAGGAGTACTAGGACAAAAAATTAAGGGAGCACTAGGTCAAAATTCATGGAAGTTAATAAATATGAGGAACCAGTGTTAATGAGTGATAGATGTCATGCCAAGGAGGTAGTCAAAAGGTATGCTAAGAATTGGTAAGACATGCTAGGGAATATCAAGGCATGCCAAGAAATGCTAAAGTGTGCTAGGGAGTTCCAGGGTGTGTTAATTATATGTTCCAAATAGTGCCAAGATATGCCATTACATGCCAGGTGCTAAGGATGTGCAGGGCGCCAAGGTCTGTCAATATGTGTCAAGAAGTGTCAAGGAAACAAAAGGAATAACCAAGATAAAATGCAAGGAAATGAACACATAAGAGGGTTAATAAGTTGTTACTTTATATTTTTCAAAATTAGAATTCTAGGCACACTAATAATAGGTCCAAATGCATGCCAAGTGGCATTGTGTGCCAAGTTCTAATGTATGTCAACGCATGCAACCAAGGTGTTCTAGGGAATGTTAGGAACCACATGCATGCCAACACATGCTAGGAGTTTCCTATGTTGTGCTAGTGCATGCCACCATGTGCTTGGGCATCAGTGTCATGAAAATATGTTTCAAGACATGCGAGGTGCTAAGAAATGTTAGCGTGTGCCAAAGAATTAATTTAAGGTGTGCCTAGACTGTTGAGGAGTGTTAGGTATTTCTCATTAATAGAATTGATAGATTTTGATTAAGTATTAAATAATATATTTCCTACACACACTAGTGGAACTTTATCTAAAGGGAATGTTCTAGATAATAAACTTAATAGATATGAATCATGTGTTGACTTGTAGGAAAACTCTATTTGTCTAGTCATTACTTGAGGGAAATGATATACACTAATTACTTCTTAACAAATTGGCTAACTCTAACCACTATGGCATTGGAAATATTATAAGAAAGACTCCACAATAATGGTCTTAAATCGTTATCTTTTGACAAAAAATATATTAACAGGCACATAGTGTCATAAAAAGCTCATTGGAATGATCAATGATGATGAACATTTTTTGACTATCACCAAAAGTAACAAAAAGAGAATTAGTGAGGGTCATTAAAAGTTCGTCACTAGAAGTGTCACGAAAGAGAGAATTAGTGATGGGCCTTTAACGAACCTCACCAAAAGTGTTATTGAAAATGGCTTTGGTGACGAACCTTAAAGGACCATCACTATATACACTTACAACGACACTTTTTTAAGGACCGTCACCATATGTGACATTGGTGATAGACCTTAAAGGTATGTCACAAGCATGACCCTCACCAATGTCATTTTTTCTTGTAGTGTGTGTGTGTGTATATATATATATATATATATCTGTGTGTGTGTGTGTTTGTATATCATAGTGTTCAAAATATACAAAAATTGGACCATCCTATCCTACAAAATTAGGGCTTATGAATGATCATGTCTATCATAAAAAATAATAATACAGTCATCCGATCAAATCTAAATCTATCGCTGAGAACCCTGTGCAACATTTGTGTTCCGATAGAACATAATAGCAGTAGCTACACGCTAGAATAACCACACCCAGTCTCATGGTACTCCAACTACCCTCCTTTGGATAGCCTCAAGAAGATCCTCTATAGTTGATATGGGTACTTGGCAATTTCTTCCTGGGTCTTCAGCATCATCCACCTCTCATTTCCGGAGCTTATGTCTTAGGTAGCCCTCTGGTCTAACTGGTCTGATGTCTGCATCATGATCAATAAATTTTGTAGGTCATATTTTCATATCAAAAACATTTTTCATTTTGTATATAATTTGAAAAATAAATAAAAAATCACATAATCAAAAAATCATTGTGCAATCTTACCAATTGCACCCCATGCTGCTCTGGGTGGAAGAACCAAATTAGGATCTGCTCTAAAATCTATCCCAACGTAGGGATAGTCCTCTACTGAGATGAAATGTTCTTCCCACCATTGGAAGAACTCATCATCCCATGTAGTGTGGGGAACTTCACTTCCCCCTAGTCTCTTCATCAAGTCTGCCCATATGGCTATACTCGGATCCCTTGGGCTACTGATGGAAGAGATGATCTTGGGCCGAAGCCCTAGAACTCTCTCAAATAATATTGTCAGAAAAATACTACCATATCCAAAGTGTTTTGTATTTACCTGCTTGATGGAAATCAGTTGTTTCTTTAAATTAGCCAATAAGGTTGTGCACCAGTCATAGAGGTGGGTCAAGCAATCCACTGTTAGACTCATATGAGTGTGTGAGGTTTGGTGAAGGGATGTCAACCCTGCCACTATACCAATAGTGAAAAGAAGGATTTTCATGTACAAGTCCTATACATATTTGATTAGGATATGAGTCCCCACCTTCTTTATACCATATACATAGTATAACTGGACATAGTCATCTACATTAAGCCCTCCAGTGGGCTTACCATGCAAATGAACAGGTTCTCCACTCTGGGAAAGTCTAGTGATAAAATAGATGTCTTTCAGCTCAATCCTCAATGGCATATGATCAATCATAAAGCAGTCTTCATCTGGTTCCCAATAATTGACCAACATCTCGAGAAATCGAGTATTGGTTTTCATATTTGGAATTTTGAAATTTTTTAATAAACCACAACTCCGAAGTATATCCAATTATTGTTGGTCCTACATGACTTCATTGTCCATTTCACTCTTCTCACTTTCCCTCTAGCTGATAGTCATCCTAAAAAATTTCATCCATTGACCCATTCAATATCAATTTTTGAATTCCTCTTTGTGCATACGTGACTTCATTCAGATACAGTCACATCTATATGCAAGTTCCTCATGATGAACCCACGTATACGTAGAGGGTTTCAAGAAAATTATATTTCCTATGGTAAAAAATCTAAAAAATGTCTTAAAATAGCAATGAAATTGATAAACAGGATGAGTATGAGGCTTACCTGACTGGTTGGAGCTAATTCAGTGGTCGGTTCCTTCATTTGCAAGAGGGGAATTGTTTGCTCCAAAGCTATTTCTCCACTTATGCACCACACAAATGACCAAAATGTGAGTCAAAATGCTTATTTATGCCCAAAATTTGATTTTTTTCGTAAATTTCATTTGTGTCTATTTTTCGAATTTGGTTAAGGTTGTTTAACCTTTTGGCTTGTAAGTGTTGGGAAAATTTGTTTTTAGGTACATTCTACTGATTTTGAGATATTTCCAATTTTTCTTCAGATCCATGACCAAAGACCTGTCATGGCAGGTATTTTATTCTGAACTGGCATATAGGTTTAGGGAATTCACTTTCTGTTGCATTTCTTCATACTAGCCTCCATTATGATCACTTTCCATAGGGTCTACCCCATTATGTCATGAATATTTAACCAATTTCACTAGCCAATTTTTTAAATCATGACCTGGAGGTAGATCCATCATTTACATGGGCTTCCTAGTTAGTTCCTCGCTATAATTTTTCACCCATGTTGCAATATTTGTAGGCTCGGGAGTCCTCTTTAGTCCCGCTAGGACTTATGTGTAGAATCTTCATTATTCTCCTTCTTCACTATCTTTATTCTATCCATTTACCTTAGATGCTCCCATTTTTGTCGAGTTGTATTATTGCATTGCATATTGACCACTTTCTTATCTTGGCCTTTAGTTGGCTTCATTTGGACTCATGTCTAAGACCTCTTTTGACCATGTCTTTCTATAAAAGTTAACCATGAAATCACTTAGCCTTTGCAACTTGACACCTTTAGCCATGGATGGAACATCCCTTTGAGTGTCACTTACCAGTTTTCACCACCTTGCATTGAGCATAGGATTATTCCTATCCCAGGAACTAGTACATATGTTTACCGACACTCATTCTATCCATTGTAATATAGAATTATTTTATTCTTTTTCAGGCTTTGAAATATGGAAAAGATGAAAAAATTAAATATTTAAAAAAGAGTGGGAACAAGAAAATTCTTCCATACTTGATGGTAGCTACAGTGTTAGTTGTGTTGCCCTTGAACAAAGAAGAAAAAAAAAACTAAGTCTTTTCTCCATTTGGGATGGTTTTAGTTTTTCACTTAAGAGAAGCCATAACCTTGTTATCAAGTCAGTACTCCCCCGGTTGGTTATCTCTTCCAATCATATGGAGGGTTTGTTTATGCCTCCTTCATGACAAACTTATAAAAAGTTATCATTTGCTGCCATAGTAAAAAATGAGTTGTGTTTTTTTTCAAGGGAAGTTAACCTAATTTGGCCTTTCTGCGGTGTCTCTTAACTGATTTTTCAGTAGGCCATCCCGGGTTTGTCAGTATCTTGGTCTATCACATCAGCTATTTGGTATTTTTCTCGTGCTTGTTTGAGAAGGTCTCCATTCACTTCTTGCTGGAGGGTTTGTCTCTTATCGAATTCAACATATTTCTCTTAGAGTAAACCTAGAATCGCACCCTGGCCCTATTTACATCATTGATAGGTGACCTTGTGCTCAGAATTTGATCAACATCATGGGTCTTTGACTGAGTGGTTTCCCTTGTGCTCGACTTCAGCTGATATTATCACACCTGGGATTCGTGCAGTACCTTGATTTCCATTTGACTCTATCAGTGGATATCTCACCTCTTTGTCAGCATTCATTATTGGTTGGTTCAAATGGTTTTTTCCATGCGCTAGCTACATTTTTTGCATGCCGAAAACGTACTTCAGTTTGGTTACTTCACTTTGGTTTGTTCAATTCCTTACAAATCTTGGCATGCGGGTTACACTTGCATTGGACTGATGTGGGATGCCTTAATGCCTTCCTTCTAGTAGATCTTTTCCCATCAACTCTGACTCATTGCTCTAGGAATAAGGTCTAGAGTCCTTTTGTCAGTACCTTAGGTTTTGTAGTCATTAGTGGTAGAATCCTTTGCTATTGAGAGTGAGAATACATCAACGTCTCCTGATCGGTAGATTATCTCAAGTGTTCGACTTCAAATCATTTATTCGCACTTGTTAGATTGTGTTGGGGAACCTTGACACTCAATATCATTATCAGTGGGTTGTCTCGCATTTGTTAACGGTATACATCAATGACCAGTAATCAAATGGTTTCTCACATGGTCGACCTCAGCTCATTTATTCCCATTGTGTAGAATTGTGGCATGGTGATCGGTGAAGACCTTAGGTTTGCATCAACATGCTTTGGTTCACTTTTACATCTCCTTCAGTTTTCTTCTAGTGACACCGTCCACCCTTTTATGTTACAGCTTAATCACAGCAACATCTTACATGTTGGCGCCCGAGTTGCGTGTTATACCACTTATTCCATCACTTATGATTTGGTACTTAGAGATTCATTTGTGACTTCAGTGATCAAATATCTATGTAGCATAATTGATCAGTCTTTTATATGTGATACTTGGACATGATTTTGACTTATACTTCTGGGTAGTGATCAGATGATTCACTATGTACTTTACATTTAAGTTATACTTGTATACATATTGGATCCACTCCATACTTGATATGTGGACATCATTTTCTTTCACTGAGCATGGGTATGCTTGCCTCAGACATGAGTTGTGTTTCTAATTTATATCACTTGTTTTTGGCAGGATGAAATGTGGTGAAGTCCTCTCTAGCCCTCGTAAGTTTCTTTCATGCACATAATACATTTCGGCCATCATGTACCCCTTCTGACCTCATATATTAGGGGGTATCTTTTATAGCATCATTTATCACCTCTGTATACTTTATGACTTATGTACTGGCATTAGGAATCCCTTCCATTCAGACTTGGTCAGATTTCTCAAAACACAATATTTTAAAATCCATACGTGACTCTGCTTAATTTTTTCTGCCTGCACACATGGGTCCATCCATATATGACCCGAGTATGCTATTTAAAATATTAAAAAATATTAAAAATCCCTATTATTGAGGTGGGGTTTACAGTTTTTCCTGTAACTTAACTACCCCAGCCCGTGGCCTAACTGTTCCCCAACTGGAAAAACTAATTTAAGGAAGTATAAATACACCTCAAGGGAATGGCCTAAGGGAGGAGAGTGTAATATTCCCATTTTAGCACCCAACTAAATGGAATATTAAAATTTTGTTTTTATCACCTAGCAGCTAAATAATTGGGTAAGGAAGCCCATGCTTATTAAAACATGAATAAAATACCTCATAATGTGGAAGGTGATCATTATTGGAGCTGGATTTCACACCCTCATGTGTGAACAGGATCATTTGCAAGTGGACAAGGTCAAGTTTGACCAAATCAACAGCGATGGGATAGGAGCTGGAGATCACTTAGAGAAACAGTGTAGTATGAATGGGAATAGATTTCTTTGGTGACGGAAGCCCTAATGAGTGGGACCCATGGTGAGAGGGATCTCACTTGTTTAAAAGGAATGCAAGGCAACCATTGTTTCTCATGTTGAATATTATTGATTTCTTTGTCTGTTTAGACTTTGTGCATTCTCCTGCTATTCAGCAGAGTTGCAGTGCTGCTTAGCACAAGGTATTCTTGTTTAGGAATTCCTTATCCTTTCAAGAGAGACCTCTTGAAGGAGTTTCTCTTCATTTTCTACACATCTAGGCTTGAGGCCAAGCACTTCCTCCAGCTTCAGCATTATTTCTGCTCAAGTATAATGTTGTGTTGCAGGGTGTTGCAGTGGAGGTTCTACAACACCACTTCCGGATCTATTTTTCAGAGGAGGGAGTCTCCTTGCCTTTGGAGGATCAGTGAGGGAACATTTGAGCTAATTCCCATCATATTTGGCATCAGTCCAACCATTTTTCATCACCTACAGTGCAGTCCCTCTCATCAACTTCGTTATTTTCATTGAGTATCTGTAGTGAGGGTTGCAGTATTGGTTTGGAGGTTCAGATCTTCAGTGTTAGGATCACCCGTTCACTTGGAATATCCCTTGGAGGAGGTCTATTTAGCTGGTGCATCATATTCATAATTCTTCATTCATTTCTATTTTCTGAGTTGCAGCTGCTACCTAGCGACTCCAGCATTTATGCAGAATTTCCATTTTGTACTTGTTTCAGCCAATCCTTTTAAGGATTGTTGTATTATTGTTTCCAGGGGTTGAGAGCTTGCTCCCCCATTTATTTAAGCCATATATTATCATATCCATGTATTTACATCATTTTGTAGTATTTATCCATAATAGACTACACTGTCATAGCCAGGGGTTTCATATATGTAGCAGTGTTTTTCCATTTCTTGTACATGTTCTGTTAAGGCTTGTATTTCCTATCTTGAGTGACTCTTTCCTCAAGGGATTGTAATCTTTGCTTCTATATTATACATTTGTTGGCTATTTAAATATTCATGAACTTAGGGTTCTTAAATAACATTGTTATTCCATTGTATGCTCATACATTGTTGCAGTCCCTCATTGGGCACTTTCTGAGGACAACTAGGTGTGGGAGATCTGTTTAACACACCTAGAGGGATTTATTTTGAGCCACCTCTTGGATTTAAGTTTTAGATGCATTAATCTAAGGGATCTAGGTCCTGGTTTCAAATCCTATAGCAGCCATTCCTAGAAAATACGTTTTCCAAGCCTGCCTTGCTAGCTGATCCAGATTTGGAATATTATAGTGGTATCAAAGAATATTTCTTGGCTCAGCATGTGAGTCTCAGCCCAAGAAGAAAAAATAAGATGAGAATGATGAAGAATATGATATTAATCTCATTAGTGTTCAGAAATAAGAAGAGCCTCTCCAAAGAGGAGCAAGAAGAAGAGGAAGGACCATGCACTTCCTATTGTCATCAAGAAGAAGACAATTAGCATGAAGGATACTTGGATCATCAGATTCTAAGTAATTACCTTGTTGAGTTCAAATCTAAACCTAGAGCCTTCATGGAGACTCTAGCTTTTCCACAATTCATCTAGTGGAAGGAAGAGAAGATACCATGCACCAAAAGAGAGATCAAAGGCAATATATTCCTATTGTCTACATTTGACGGGTCAACTACAACAAGAGCTTGGGCAAGGAAGCTTGAGGCATTCTTCCTACTACATCCAATGGTAGAGAGGGAAGCAGTAGAAGTTGCAGCACTGCACCTGTAGGGTGAAGCCAATGCTTGGTGGTTCAGTCACTTAAGCCATACAAGAGTGACTTCTTTTCTTGAGTTCACTCAAGGGTTGATTAGAACCTTTTATGGAGAAATATTAGAGGAGAGAAGGCCCACATAACCATGGGAGGAGACATGTACCAGCGCTGCCACAACCTTGGGAGAGCAGTCTTCTACATTTGCAAATGGGGCAGCCATTTCATTGGAGGAAAGAACTATTGCAGCCATACAAGAAGATCCCAAGTTCCATCAAGGTATGAATGAAGTTCCACTTTCTATTTCAGGAAATTCTTTTGAAGATTGTGGAAACTCACATTTAAATGACCAAGAATCAAAACACATTGCTAACCTAGAGCAGCAAGATTGCACTGTGTTGTGCAACATGAGAACATTCAAGGAGGAGATAAACGATCATCCTTATGAGCCATTGTTGGATTGCATGTCACACTTGAGGTTGGGGTTTGAATACTTGAAGGGGAAGATGGAAGATAGTAGACATCTTGAAGTGAGAAAATCTTTCTCCTTTCTAGATGACCCTTTCTCAATGAGCTCCTCTCAGCTCAAAGAGAAACTTCTACTTTCAGCAAATCCAAGACCTCATTGGTTTTGGAGGATTATTGTTGAGAAGGATATCTCATGGAGAGATTTCATTAGAGGTTCACTTCAACACATCATGGAGTGCAAGGATTTTCTTCCTTTCTCACACTTGAATCTTCATGGATTCAAGGAGGAGCAGATAGAATATGGAGGACATATTAGGATGGATAACATCTCTCATGCTTGTGTTGGACATTCCTTGAGCCACACACCTCATGATGGGAGGTTTTTTCCTACCACCTATTTGGGTCCTTGTGGGATCAAATTGATCCTTGAGAAGATTTCATTTTAGAATCCCATGAAGTGCAAAGACAAAAATCTGATTTGTGGCGATGGTATCCCTCATGGGAGAAGTAACAGAATGAGGAGAAGAAGGAGACATCCATAAGTGATTGAGTGGATGTGGTTGATGAGCAAGGAGCTAGGAGGCTACTTGAAAATTTATGATACCAGGCAGTAGGAGGCTTGGTTGCGCTGGTTACTCTTGAAAGAGTTTGGTCATCATCCTCTTTCTAAGGGTATGTGGCAGGATACTTGTATCTTTGAGCAGCAGAGAGTGTGGATGCATGGTGTTGGTATGATCTTCATATCATTCATTTTGTTTTCATCACATGATTTGTATGATGGAAGTATGGAGAAGCAGCAAAATATTTTTTTTCTTTTCTTGTTCTTGGGAGAGCAAGAGTAGATTTGCTCTCACACTTTGCATGATGTTGTAGGAGGAGGAGATGGAATTATCTCCTTTGCCTTAGATGATCAAGAGTTACTTCCACCTTGGGAGGAACTTCTTATGTGTAGTAGCATTATGGGAGATATCTTTGACAAAGAGCATGTCAAATAATGGAACTATGAGTTGGAAAAATCTTATTTGCAGAGGCCAATAGCGCTGTCACTTGGGAGCTTGGGGTTATTGATGGAGTATCCCCAGGATCACTTCACACTTGATGCACTTGGTGGACAAGGAGGAGGTAAGAATGATGGAGTAGTGGATGGAAACATCTATTACATTGGTATGATCTTACTTGTTATAGTCTTCTTGACTTGGATTTCCAAGTATAAGGAGGATGATCTTCATGCAGCATATGGTTCATTCCTCTTCATGGGAGTGTGTCATACCACTATGGAGGAGTCATACATATACACATGCATCATCTTACTCTCAACACGTGGTAAGGATATTTTTTTTTGCATCCATGAATTATCTAACACAAAATTTGGATACTCTTACCATTAATTTTCGGTGCATTGCTCCACAAGAGGGCAAGCTTTTCATTAAGCTCCATGGACAACATTGGGCCAATTTGTATGATGGAGATAGCCATATTTTATATGGCCTTGGGAAAGTGTTTTCTTTCATGTATGTTCAGCTGATGTACCTAGACAATTTCTACTTATCAGTAGATATCATGACATACATAATTATCCATGTGACACAAAACAACTTGCCATATGATTTTCTGAAGCATCAGTTTGGAAAACTGCACTGTCACTATTGGGAAAACTGTTGTTACTCTCTTGCACCATATGAAACCTTAAGCATTTTCCTCATTTTGTTTCTGATCATGATTTCATTTGTTGATATGGATCTGATTTGTATTGGAAGCATGATTGGGAGGGAGACACGGGATTTGGATGTGTCCCTTGGGGAAGGAGATCCCCACACTTTTTGCATTGCATGCTCTAATGGGGGCATGAGAGGAGATATGGCCACCACAACCAAACACTTGTTTTATTTTGTTGAGGTGGGCCATTTGATTGATGGGATGCCATATGGTGATGATTTCCTATCCATCACATATGGATTGATTTGGGCCAGCTTGATTCACATCGTTGAGGGAAAGATCTTTGGGGATCTAGTCTTCATCTTGCCACTTAAGGGAAACTATTTTGCAGCCCGCGATCAAAATTTTCTCTACACTTATCATGAGTGGAGAAGAGTATAGCGTGGGGTAGGCTATGATGCTTACCATATTCATATTTTCAGCCCACCTTCATTTCCAGAGCTTGAGGTGGAAGGAGATTTTCAGGAGTTGCCATGTTGGGAGGTAACTCATTTTGTATGGATGACTACTTGGGGGATGGAGGATCCACATGGGGGAGATGTTCCTCAATACATTTCAAAATCCATGCTTTGGGTGGAGACTTTCCAGTTCTATCCTTGCAGTTTCTTGAGGACAAGCAACATTTAGGAGGGGAGGACTGTAATATTCCCATTTTAGCACCTAGCTAAATGGAGTATTAAAATTTTGTTTTTATCACCTAGCAGCTAAATAATTGGGTAAGGAAGCTCATGATTATTAAAACATAAATAAAAACCTTAATATTATGGAAGGTGATCATTATTGGAGATGGATTTCACACCCTCATGTGTGAACATGATCATTTGCAAGTGGACAAGGTCAAGTTTGAACAAGTCAACAGCACTGGGATAGGAGGTGGAGATTACTTAGAGAAATAGCGCAGTATGAATGGGAAGAGGTTTCTTTGGTGAGGGAAACCCTAATGAGTGGGACCCATGGTGACAGGGATCTCACTTGTTTAAAAGGAGGGCAATGCAGCCATTGTTTCTCATGTTGAAGATTATTGATTTCTTTGTCTGTTTAGACTTTGTGCATTCTCCTGCTGTTCAGCAAAGTTGCATTGCTACTTAGCACAAGGTACTACTATTTATGAATTCCTTCTCCTTTCAAGAGAGTCCTCTTGAAGGAGTTTCTCTTCATTTTCTCCACATCCAGGCTTGAGGCCAAGCACTTCCTCAAGCTACAACTTTATTTCTGCTCAAGTATAACGTTGTGTTGCAGGGTGTTGCAGTGGAGGTTCTACAACACCACTTCCGGATCGATTTTCAGAGGAGGGAGTCTCCTTGCCTTTGGAGGATCAGTGAGGGATAATTTGAGATGATTCCCATCATATTTGGCATCAAGCCAACCATTTTTCATCACCTACAGTGTAGTCCCTCTCATTGAATGCGTTATTTTCATTGAGTATCTGTAGTGAGGGATGCAGTATTGGTTTGGAGGTTCAGATCTTCAGTGTTAGGATCACAATTTCACTTGGAAAATCCCTTGGAGGAGGTCTATTCATCTGGTGCATCATCTTCAGCCTTCTTCATTCATTTCCAATTTCTGAGTTGCAGCTGCTACCCAGCAACTCCTGCATTTCTGCAGAATTGCCATTTTGTACTTGTTTCAGCCAATCCTTTTAAGGATTGTTGTATTATTGTTTCCAGGGGTTTAGAGCTTGCTCCCCCATTTATTTGAGCCATATATTGTCATATCCATGTATTGACATCATTTTTCAGTAGTTATGCATAATATACTGCGTTTTCATAGCCAGGGGTTTCATATATGTAGCAGTGTTCTTCCACTTCTTGTACATGTTCTATTAAGGCTTGTCTTGCCTATCTTGAGTGACTCTTTCCTCAAGGGATTGTACTCTTTGTTTATATATTATAAATTTTTTGGCTATTTACATCTTCATGAACTCAGGGTTCTAAAATAACGTTGTTATTCCATTGTATGCTCATACATTGTTGCAGTCCCTCATTGGGAACTTTTTGAGGACAACTAGGTGTGGGAGATATGTTTAACCCACCTAGAGGGATTTATTTTTAGCCACCTCTTGGATTGTAGTCTTAGATGCATTAATCTAAGGGATCCAGGTCCTGGTTTCAAATCCTGTAGTAGCCATTCCTGGAAAATGCATTTTCCAGGCCTGCCTTGCTAGTTGTTCCAAATTTGGAATATTACAGAGAGAGAGAATATTATTGATTTTATAGCCTGTTATATCCTTGATCAAGTATGATATTTCCCCTATGCCTCCCGCACTTCCCAGGTTTCAGGAAACCCTTGTTTCCTTGTGATGATCACTCCCATTCTATGTGACATCCTTTGTGCACCATTTATGGAAGAATCTTTGTGAGGCTAGGGTTGGACGAATTTGGAGGACAGTTTTTCTCAAGGCTATGGAAGATATCAGATGATTTTGACACTATTATTTTATACACATGTTATCAATAAAATAAGTACCATCATGTTCTTGATGTTCATGTGTTATGTGTCTCTTATACATGTTTAATAATCTTGAATAGTTTATTTCATGTTATCTTGATGAGATCATGTATGCTAATTTGCTAACATCTAGGACATATATGGTGTAAAAATATTTTTTGTGGTTGTTCTTGACTGATTTGCAGGTTCTGGAGCACAAGGAGTTACAGGGGGTTTGCACACTATGGGATCTAATGCAAATAAACGATAAATGGGTAAGGTCCACAATCCTCAATTTCTAGTTTCAAGCATAGAAATTGGTAATTTGAGTTCTTCTTGTGATGACATGCCATATGCTCTATTAGGTCTTTCAACCCTGGGCCTTAGGGTAAATTTTCCTATAACAAGAATATAAATTCCTTCCATGGTCGCTTAAGTACAGAATGATAAGCAAACTTCTATTTTATTAGAACCCATTTTATCTGTGGACAAATAATTTTGAACAGAGGTAAAAGGAAATCAATTGACTTAGTTTACCAAACCATACCACTCTGCTTTAGTCTAGTCTTCCTACAAATCTCGTAATTAAATCCAATATTCTCTATTTAAAATAGAAAAAAATATTATTGTGCAAAAGGAAAAATGAATAATCAATTGAAATTGTTATGAAAATGACTAATTAACCCAAATAAAACTGACAACAGAGTAAATAACACTAATTTTAAATGAATCCTCACTCAATCCTAAATGAAATTGAAATTTTGGACATGAATTGCACACCTTCAATTAACGCTGGAATGAAAACCTAATCATTTCAATGTTTAATCCAGTCCTAGAAGCACATCATAAGTTTAACTGTAATCACACAATGCCTTTTAAATGAAACTACTCCACTTAAATAAATCATACCTTGCCCAAATAACTCTCACTACTAAAAATAAATAACACAATCAAATCACTTTAAATTTCACAATAGACATGTAACCACTTTGTCTAATTAAAATCACACTATTAACTATCGGTCCTACATCACACTATTATACTATATCTTATGAACACTAGAAAATGAACACACACACACAAAAATCACAATTCTATCTATAAATGCACAATCTATAATGGAATCACAACACTTTAAACTCACACACAATTCATAATGTAAACGAAAACCTTATACTTGACAGAACTCTGATTAGTAGAGAATAAAAAATTCACTCATCAAACAAATCACAAGTAAACTATTCCATGCATTCAAGAAGAGATCCATTTGAAATTCTCACCCTGTTCTATATACTAGTGCCTGTAATTGCTATAACATGAACCACGTTCTATGCTATAGGGTAATATGCTTGGGTGGTGGTTACTGGGTATCCCTCTCAGGGATTCTAAGTGCCCGAGGAAAACTGTAAGATTAGATGTAAAGTTCCAAAGGTACTGCATATATGTTCATACTAATATATAATTGACAAAACAAGATTTGGAATGATTACCTCTTTACGGATGGCAGATCCTATGGAGAGTGCTAAGCGAGAGAGTAGAAGTCCTTCTTCACTAACTCCAAATCCAAATCCTGCAACCAATCAAAGTACCCGTGTAATCTTCACAATAGTATAGCTTTTTACCAATTAAACTAGCATTAACCTATGCATATCTAAGCCATTCATGTCATTCTACATAGACAAATGAATAAAAAATATGACATTGATGCATCGAATGGACAAAACAGATACAGTTCTATTGATTTATGAAAAGGAGGATTACAATCGTCGGTTGAACCAAGCCCTTCTCAGTGTTCCAATTCCTCTCTCTCTTTTTCTATCTCTGAGTGTGATGATGCTCAAGGAAGAAAATCCTCAATGAACTTTTCTGATCTTCAAGCCTCACACTACAATAATGAAATTCTACTCGACATATAATAAAACTTTCAACCTTATACCAAGAACCCACATCTCCAATTTATAGGAAATGGAGAGGGAAAACCTTGCCAACTCTTTCAACCAATTCAAATCGGGAAAGATCTAGATGTGTCCTCGCTTTTCCTTGCTTTTTCCTTCCAAAGGAGTTCATTTATGTTTGGCAATGCATAATAAAAGGTTTGTGCCATTTAGTTTTTTTTTTGAACTGACTCTTTTTGAGAAAAACCTGGAAATTCTAGTCAATTTTCCACAAGATATTTCCCTTTTCACATTCAAACATAGATAGGGCTGCCCCTTGGGCAAGGCAAAGTGTTACCCTAGGCATTAACGCTCCCTTTGCATGGATCAGGTGTGTAATAAATCTGCCTAGCTATTTACGGGGAGTGTTATCTTGGAAAAAATGGGTTTTCTCTAGGTCATTTTCTTCCTTCCATGTTACCTTCTCCTCTGAGCTGATGAGGCGGTCATTTTTACTGTAACATATTCCCCCTAAAGTGTGAGGTCATAGGTGAAGATGATGGCAAAAATACTTTATAACAAGTGTATTAGAATGAGAAGAATTGGAGGATTGAGGAAAACCTAAAACAACAACATATGTCAGAAAATATAGTATCTGTCTCGAGTCGGGCATTCCCTTGCTCAGTAGCTATATCAAAATTATTTCTCTAAAAAAGAGATATGAAAATTGTGTCCACCGATAAGCACAATGTGGAAGCTTCTTCCATCACAGGATCAAACTGATAAGTTGTCACCAAAAATAATATGACGGCTTGGGAGAGGAAACACAACTGTAATGGTGTAAGCCTCAACCCAAGGTCTTGGTTCTCTATTCACTAAACTACATATTTCCGTACATGTGAATGAATGAGTTGTAGTTGAGCATGTGGGAAATCATCTGATTTTTATTATTAATAAAAATTTAATAAAAATTTAAAAATTGAACACTTGTAGAATAATTCGATTGGGAGCCAATAATGAGAACCCCCAACAAAACACAAGGTGACCTGCCACTGATGTCTGCAAGTACCTGGGTACTAATGTGTTTCTGGATCAAATTCCTAGATAAGATGTTGAAGTCTATAGGAAGAGATCTGTCAAAAGGTAGACACTAAGGCGCCCTACATCAGGTGACACGAAATGGGAAAAAGATGATTTTGTCTATGGAAATAGTCAAGAGAAAATGGGAATAACTAACGACAAATAATTTATGGTATATGATGGCTTGGCTGATACAAGGAGCAGTAGATAGCGGGATCCTCTTGAACAATAGAAGGCATTGTAACAGGGTACCAGGCAGCTTAGGATTAATTAACACCAAAGAGTGTCAGGATTCACCAATGCAAGGACATTGGTATACGAAGGCTAAACTCATAGATGGTAGGGTTCAGCTAAATGTGAGTGAGTTTTATAGGAAGTGCCATGTTCAAGATTTTGTGTTGCCAAATCGGCCTTTAAAATATAACAGAATAAGTATCCACTTTGTCCAAATTTTTCCCCGTCTGATTAAGTTTAATGAGTCCAGACTGGTAAACTCAATTACCTTTTCATATTTAGAGAATCTGAAAAACATCATAAAATACAACTCCAGGGGGTAACTTTGTCATGTTTGATAACCGGGCATGATGAAGGGAGAATAGTAAGCCAAAAACAATTCATTTTTTATGAGTTAGTCCATTGAATTCAGATAAAGTGAGAAACCTATGTTCAATGCATATCTACCTCATTTTTTTATGAGTACGAGGATATGGAGTAAGATCAATGTTCTTCGTGAAATTTTAATGAGTCTGACGAAGAAAAAATCAATTCTCTCCATGAATTTTTAACGAGTCCCACAGAGAAAAAATCAGCTACTTTTTCAGTTTTTAATGAGCTAGAAAAAGATGAAAAGAATGGCTCATATTTCTTCGTCGTAGTAGTTTAGCGACAATAAGGTAACTCGAGGTTTTTTCAGTTTTACGAGCTAGAAAAAGTCATTAAAAAGAAATTTTGTTGCTTCTTCACATAATTTTAACGAGCCCAAAGAAGAGAACTCGAGGTTTTTTAGTTTAACGAGCAAGACAAATACTTTAAAAGAATGCTTGTTGCTTCTTCATGTAAGTTTAACGAGCCCAAAGAAGAGGAATCGAGGCTTTTTGGTTTAACGAGCGAGAAAAATACCATAAAAAGAATGCTCAACATTTCTTGATCTCTTTCTCATCAATAGAAGGATCAATGCCAGGAATTTTCTTGTAAGATTAAGTAGAGACATCGCGGAATTCCTTAAAAAGGGATGTGAAGTGTGCAATTTCCTCAGGATTGCAATCAACTCCAATCTGAATGTTTTCCATGATACCCGTTTTGACCGAGATATTTATGAGCATCGATAGTTTGAACAATCATGTAAGCGGAGGGAACAATCTCAGGAGGGTAAAAATATGGGATTTTAGTAGTGATCGCGTCTGAATCGAACATTGAACCGCGGTGATGGAACTCTCCCCAAGGTCATTCTTCTAGAGACATGATCTCTCGAATAGCTTCATTCGTAGGAAGGACTTCATCGAGGAGATCCATAGAAGGAATTGTGATGGGTGAGAGGGTGGTACCATCGGTTGAAACCAAATCTGTGGAGGGTTCAGATGCTATTTGGATGGCTTGATAAGACAACTTTGCTAGTGATAGCAGCATCTGATCTCTGTAGGAATTAATGTCTGAAGGTGCCGGTAGGATCCATGGATTGATAGAGCCATCCAAAATGGTGGATATCATTGCAATCATATGTGTAACCTCAGGTGGTGGGAGAGGAAAGAAACCCATTAGGGAAGATGCCTTCAGAAGACCGGTACCGATCCTGACGTACGAGTCAGGAACGCCTCCTACTAGGGGTACAGTGCTACTTGGTAACGTGGAATAAACGAGGGTGAAAAAGGATAACTTATCCACTATGACTATTTTCCCATCCAATGGAAAGAGGATGAGTCGGAAGACCGAAGAGACAATGGCAGTAATTGCGTAAGACCAACTGCGACTCAACAACAAATTATAGTCGAAATGATAATCTATGACTTCTATATCCACCGTTATTGTTTTCCCACTAAGATAAATGGGAAAGCTAGAAAGGTATCCTTTTAGGAGGAAAGTGTGGCCATCGAAAGCTTTAATGGAATTCGACAGCAGAGACAAAGTGGGAGAACCCAAAGCGAGCCAGCATGTAGTTGACATAACATAGGTCGAAGCACCTTCGTCTATGATAGTGCGAGGGATTGGTCTCCCCTTTGACACAACTTGTACTTGGAACGAAATTTGGTGTGAGAGGTGACGTTTGGATTTCTCCATGTCGAATATGGCTAGCATATAATCCTGGGTGTTGATTCCACCAATGGCTGAAAGCAGAGCCTTCCTTTGTGCTAGGCAGGTTTGCAATATTTCAAGTGCAGACATGGCTGATGGTGCCTATGCCAAATCCTCTACAATTTTGTAGTTTTTTGTAGCACATGCTGAGGTGTTATGAGTCGTGTGTCGAAGTGTCCCTTTCGGGGGACGAATTTCGGGGTCGGAAACAAGCCTTTCAATAGGAAAATTGTTGGGCGGCAGTGGATTCGAACTGGTACCGGGTTCTTGACCATCAATGATAGGATTTCCATAGAGTTTGACTCAGGTTTGTAGTTCAACACTTTCAACGCCATAAATGTTGGATGATCCTTCACTGGAAGGATGAGTACCACCGTTTCCCCTTTGCAAGAGTTGTGGTGGGTTTGCAACCATGTGTTGATTTTGCTTTTGTGGATTAGGGAAGGGATTAAGAAGAATGGTAGGTGTCCTCCCAGAGTCCTTGTTTGTGATAAAATCTGTGCATTCCTGCAACCAAGGACATTTGTATGTCAAGTGATCCTCCACACAGATTCTGCAAGGAAATTTCATGGGTTTCTCCTTTCCTTTTTCATTCTTAGCAACATTTTTCTGATTGGGATTATTCTTAATATCAGAATGATCTTCAGAAGAAGTGGTATTTTTCTTGTTCTTCTTGTTCTTGTCGCTAGTTTTTTGTGTAAACTGCACAGAATTTTCCTCAATGGTAGGAAGAGTAGTCGATTTGTTAGGACTGGTGGTAGTCGAAGATGGCTGGGAGGTTTTCCCAATAAGCTATTTTATGGCTACACCAGAGATTACACCAATGAGGTCATTGGCGTAAGCTCTGGGTTTGTTAGTAGCGGGGGGATTCAGATTGCCAGGGGCATGGGGGAGTAAATCATACAGCGTGCTAGATTGTGAATAGATCAGATCTAAATGTTATGCATGAAAGATGGATTAGTCTTCCGTGACCGCACCGGACAAGAAAACGTCTTTAGCTAGGGGTGGTAAGATTGACTTACAAAACTATTTGGATAAGATATGATCCGGGATTGGCGCTTTGATGAGCCTCTTCCTACGTCTCCATTCATGAATGTGATCGGAAATGTGGGTGATGGTGTCTTGGCGCAGCGAGGTTAAGAGTTTCGTGTCAATTTCGTATCTAATATGTAATTGGAATCTCTTAAGAAATTTCATAGCTAAGGCACAAAAAGTGTTGACGGCCCCACGTGGTAACTCAATGTACCACTTGGCAGCATTGCCTGTGAGAGTGTAGGGGAAAATTTGAAGCTGGATATTATCATCCACCATGGAGTTAGAAACAGACCATAGAGGAAAGGTGGTGACATGCATAGCCGAAACATCTCCTTATTTCCCATTGAATTTAGGGATGTCAGACGGAATCTTGTGTGGTACTAGAGGCCAGAGTGGGTTTTGGTTGATGGGATCATTGGTCAGTTTGTAGATGTTGGGGATGTCTAGAGCTGCCAAAAATGGAAATTGTGTGTTTGTCCCTGGATCTAGCCAAGGAAGTATTGGCTAACCATTCGTACCATAGGTTCCACCCATCAATGTGTTACCAATGGGATAAGTAGGACTTTGTTAATAAAAGTTCCTTGTGGGTGGGGGTGTAGGTTTGTATGGTTGTTTTCCATAGGGTATGTTGTATTGAAGGGTGAAATATTGGTTGCCCCCAGTGTAAAGGTTACCCCCTTTCCCAAATTGACTTTGGGTTTGGTTCACCCAGATGGACGTGATAGAGTTAGCTAAAGGCATACTGCTATTCACATAGTTAAGCATCGGCATAGACCCTACACCAAAAGTTTGACCACTCAAAGGAACAACGTTAACAATAGGTTGTCCTATTTGTCCCAATGACTGTAGGGGTACCAAAGTTTTCCCGGGAATATATGTATTGGTGACACTGCGCCCTGGCATGATTTCCAAGGGGTTTGAACGTCTCAACAAAGGATTCCAACCGAAAGGGTTTCTAAAAGGAACCAAAGTCCCGCTAGTAGGAGAGGAAATCATTGGTCCCAACGTAGTCACAATAGGAGCAGATCCTGAAGGGTTCACTGGGATCGATTATGGCTTGGTGTTATGCAGGTAAATCTTCTCTGTGGATAGAGACGATCCCTCTAGCCCTAGAGTGGGTCTAGTAACAAAGGGACAAGCTAAAGTGTAGGTTCCTAATTGATGAATGAAAAAGAACAAGATCGATTGACCTACCTGGAGTCCAATGTTGTTTTCGTGGCTGACATGGTGGCCTCTTGATCTTTGTCTCAACATGTCACAATCCTTTCACAATGATGCTTGGATACCTGCACGAAGATAAGCAAACAAGAGCATCATATGAAACAATTATCTCATTCATAATTACTAACCAGTCAAGGAGGGTTAAGCATATTGCATCAAATAAAACAAATTTATGCAAGATGGGAACCATACAATATTCATGTATACATATTAAAATAAGAAAGAGTTACAACTAGAGCCTTGACATCACAGCCTCCTCGGCAGGGTTCAGTCAAAGCGTGTCTCGATTAATCATCAGGGCATTCCAACAGGATTAAGACACAATTCTAAGCTCTCTCAATGAGGGTCTCTTCCATTCTATCTTTTCTGACAAAATGTACAGGAATCTCTTTAGTGTTTCAACTATAATATGCTCAGTTCAGCTAGCACATCAATGGAAGATGGCTATATTTATAGAGTAGATGAGGAAGTTGGGATCCCTACAATAGTGGAAGGGAGTCCTTATCCCTTGGGAGATTTCCCCAAAAGGTCAAAACAAGAAGCCAAAGGAAGGAGGCCATGGTTATTCAGTCGAACCACTTCAGATGACTCGCCCACAGAGTTTGTTATGATGGAAAATTCGCCTCTATTTAAAAAAAAAAAAATTCATAAACAGCTTGGCAAGGGTAGCTCACTAGGACAAAGTGCCAATGGGCGTAGGGCCCAGTGTTAATTTCCTAATCAGTGCGAGGGCATAACGGTCTACTAGCGCCAAGGAAAAAACATGTGTTTCTGATGGTCTGTTCAGGAAATTGTCAATAGAAGGAATTTTGTCTTCATGGCAAGGGATGCAATGATGGTCTATGCAAGGCATGGCACTTTATTTTGGTCACAGAAATGAGCCTCCAATGTGCAGGATGGGAATTGCAGGGACAGTGAAAAAATGCTATGTAATAGAGGCCCCCTAAAGCATGACGTCCGAGAGAGAGGAAGGGGTGAAATTCTTTATGAGAACGCATTCGAACCAAACACCATCGTTGGAAGACCTGCAATTACAAATACAATTGATATTTATGATATATGAATATGTAGTATGGGCAAAACGATCGATAATAGAGTACATATATGGACTGAGATCCGAGGTATGGACACAGCCATCCACCAGTAAGGATCATCAAATAGACTCAGGTATGGTCGCAGCCATCCAACCAAAAGATTCATGAAATAAGTCATGATAAAGTACAATATCCCATAGCTTGGAACTTATCAGACAAAACCTAAGGTCTTGCGATCCATCTTGATCTGAACAAGTACAAATTCAAGCATGCGAATATGTGAGATAAAGTCGAACATGCAATAAAATCACCTGATTACCAGCCAATGATAAAAGTTGTTAATAGGCACAAGAGAAACCACCAATAATGAAAATGGCTCTTAAGGTAAAATAGGTACAATCCATGGAATGTGAAAAGTGAGCTGGCATCGAAAACTTGCAGAATCACTCGATCAAAGGCCAATGATGTGGACATGTCGTCGAATGCGAAGAACCTACCATTGAGGCATGCAGGCTCCAAGGTACCGGTAGGGAGTCTGTAGACCAACTTCCTGGATAATGAGCTGAAGTTGATAGGAAGTGACCTGGTCGAAGGAGGGCCATAATTTTTCCCACATCATCGACACAAGACAGAGGAACATGATGATAGTGAATCAGGACCAATAGAATATCAGAGGAAGGTTGAAAACTGCAAAGGAAAATTTCTCTTGAACATATTAGCGACACGACTCTGGACTTGGAAGTATTTGACATTAAAGGATCTGAGGTCATTATGACGTGGCAAAGAGCAGATGAGAGGTCAAAATAGATTACCCAAACCCATGGAGGAGAAAATGACGAAATGAGATGTCCCCAACCCAACATGAATGCAGATGAGTGTCATGCTCAAGAGCGACATACTGCCGACACGACTAAAAACTGGTTCAATTTTCCCCCACCATATCTAGCGAGTACCCCAATTATTTTAAAAAAAGAAGCTTGAAGGGGATAGCATATGCTTGTGTTGTAATTTTTTCCTTCTGAAAAATCCATCCTAGTACATTTTATGAGCCCTAGGAAGGAGGAACTCAGTGAACATCATGGTGACTATGTCCGATGTCATAGAGTTTAACGAGTCTGACAAAGGAAGAACTCAACATCTTTTCATGTTTAGAGAGTTTGAAAAGAAGCGAAAAAAGAAAACTCTAGCATGTCCCTTTTTGTAAATAGTGCCTCAGATTTGAAAAGGTAGAAAACAATATCTAAAATAACCTCTTATTCGAGATAGTATTAGGTATTCCTTTTTCATAAATAATCTATCCCAGCCCGAAAAAGGGGTAAATGTATACTGGTTAGATATCATTTCACAACCATTTAATGAGTTCAAAATGACAAGAGTCTCGGAAATATTTTCAGTTTCAGAGAGTCAGAAAAGAGCTGAAACATGACTCCTCCTGAAGGAACGAGTGGTGTTAAAGGGTAGCAACTGGTTCTGGTGATGGTGGAACTACTCAGAACAAGTAAAGGTCAAGAGGCTGGCTAAAAGGACCACTCATCGTAGAGGTTCCTCAAGAATGGGTAAGACAACCAAGTGAGGGCATATGATCAGACAAGAAGATAGTGACGATGGAATGAGAACACCAAGGCTCATCTGTAAAAAACATGTTGATAAAATGGCAATCACGAGAGCTAACATAAGAATTTTTTCATTTTTACACAAGCTTGAAAACATGGAAAAATTTTCTTGGAATTGGTTTCATTTTTACACAAGCTTGAAACTTTAACAAACTATGCTTGAAACCAGTTTCATTTTTACACAAGCTTGAAATGGAGATAAAATATGCTTGAAATGTTTTCATGCCCCCAACATGGTGACTCAATTCGAGGTACATTCCCCCCAAGCTTCAGTGCATTCACCGAAGTAGACTACTAGTTACTGATAGGTGGATGGAATGAAGGTTCAATTATGAGATCAAGAGAAAGACTTAACTGGGACTTTAGAGATCTAATCAAAGGCTCGAATTGAAAAGGGAACCTATTTCATTTTTTAATGATGTTGACACAGTAAAAGAAATATCCTCACTAGTTAATTAATTTTTTAACTAGGTTGACATAGAAGATGAATTATCCTTGGAAGAGCTTGTTTCATTTTATAAGGATCTTAACACAAGAAAACGAACTATGCTCCGATGAGCTTGTTTCATTTTTTAAGGAACTTGACACAAGAAAATGAACCATGCTCCAATGAGCTTGTTTTATTTTTTAAGGAGCTTTACACAAGAAAATGAACCATGCTCCGACGACTCGCCCACAAAGTTTGTTAGATGGAAACTTCGCCTCTATTTTTAAAAAAAAATTCCATAAACAGGTTTAGGCGGGTAGCTCACTGGGACAAAGCTCCAATGGGCACAGGGCCCAGCGTAAATTTCCCAATCGACATGAGGGCATAACGGTCTACTAGAACCAAGGAAAAAACATGTGTTTCTGATGGTTTGTTCAGGAAATTTTCAACAGAAGTAATTTTGTCTTCATGGAAAGGGACACAATGATGGTCTTTGCAAGGCATGACACTTTATTTTCGTCACAGAAATGAGCCTGCAATGTGCAGGATGGGAATTGCAGGGACAGTGAAAACATTTTGTGTAACACCTGGATACTGGGGTTTCCTATCATTGGCGTAGAACTGACAAATGACAAGGAATATGGTGTTGGACTAGAGTTGGTTACCAACGCCATCGACCGCATGGGTGCAGGTTGTGAAACGGATGTTGGTGCGACCGAAGACATATCTTGGTCTGGTGTCACCTGAGTTAAAAATGGCCCCAATGGGTCAATGAGAGGAGGATTTTAAGGAGGTACAAATCCTTTCGTAAAAGGATCCTCTGGAAACTCCATATGATACGGGGCTATGTGAAAATCATGGGTTGTCACTGGAGACTTCTCTTCCGAAGAAGGCACTGGCTCACCGAGACTCGACTCCTCATCCGATTTCAATGGAGGGAGACCTTGCTGTCGTTGAGACAGATGACGAGGGTCGAATTATGCCACGATGACCTATTTATTTTTATCAAATTTTAATTATTTGTGACGTATTATAAAGTCTCAGTGATAGTAACCACACACCTAAAAAAGAAAAAAGAGAAAAAGGACTTCTAAAATCAATCAACAAGCATCCAAAACAAGGTGGCCCCGGCCGAGTACTATCATTTGTTGGAGGTGAAACCCAGTATCACAATAGCATATAGAGAGGGTTTGTAAAAAAAATAGTAACGGTTACTCTAGAGCTTCACCCGAACCTCAAACAATAGGTGTAACCACTCTCATGAAGACGAATACCATCCTAAATACTGAAGATAGATTAGGTCCGTCTGTTTTAGGTACCAGGGTAGCCCTCCCCAGTCACCTTGTGTAAGTCCATAAATGTCTGGAAACTAAATATACCTCAAATCACAGACATCATTAGGGGGGTCACGGTCGTAGACAACATGCTATATGGGTAGAACACCTAGATCCTTGATCTAGTTTCGAAATCCACGAAGGGAACCCCATTATATAGCATCCCACTGAATGCACTCGAAGGTGGGCTACCTTCCCATGCACCCTGGTGTTGTCTCGCGCTTAACTCTGGTGGTAGTGGAGTGGTCCTGAGAATATGAGTCTAGCAATATTTCACTTTTTAATGACTCTAGTTTCAAGTTTTGAGATCTTGGGTGATTTTCTCACTTCTCCTACCCCAAGATCCTAGCCTGAACTACTGTTGGTGTGAGCTTAGAAAAAGTAATATGATTAATTTTATTATCGCTTGATTCTTAGTGTACTTTATTATTAGTCTTGTGGAGGGGGAGTGGATGTATGAAATGTGATGAGACTTTGACTCAAAAACCATGCAGAAACATGCTCTAAATATTCAATTCAATGAAGCATTTATTCTACAGGGAGAGATTCTTTCAGCATCCGTGCACCAAAAATTCAAATAACACAGTTCAACTTTAAATATTTAGACATCTATCTATCTTCTCTAACAGCTTTTTAATCAAAATTTTCAGAATTAATTCAGCTAAGTTCAGAAAACTAAGAAATTTCTTCTTCAAAAAGTAGATGCTACTAACATTAACTTTTTTAAAAAAGAACTTAAAAAAAATTCTAACTGGTAATCAAGCACAGGGATCCAGAAAAAGAAGCAAATCTCGTAACCAATAACTCCACATCCGAAGGGAAACACAATAGGGGTGTAACAGAAGATTTTGGCTGGGTAACACTGGCAAGCAGAGGCTATAAAGCGTTAATAATGAGACTAACGCACTGTTTATGAGAATAAGCATAGTTATAATGCATTGAAACATTCTTAGAGGGAGCGTTACTCAAGGTAAAGTTGCACAGATTGCTAGGCAGGGTCTATTCCAGACTCTGTGAGCTAATAAGATGATTACTGGGCATATAAACTGATTAGAAGGATATGTGAACAGAGGAAAAGAGGTAAATTTATAGGAACAACCCAGAAACTTGGGTTTTACTCCCCAGTGGAGTCACCATTTCTGCTATAGGGTAATATGCTTGGGTAGTGGTTATTGGGTATCCCTCTTAGGACTTTCTAGTGCCCGAGGCAGACTGTAAGATTAGCTATAAAGTTCCAAAGGTACTGCATACATGTTCATACTAATATATAATTGAAAAAGCAAGATTTGGAATGATTACCTCTTTTTGGATGGAAGATTATATGGAGAGCGCTAAGCGGCGGAGTAGAAATCCTTCTTCACTGGCTCCAAATATAGATACTGCAACCAATTAAAGCACCCATGTAATCTTCACAACAATATATCTTTCTACCAATTAAAATAGCATTAACCTATGTAGATCTAAGCCATTCATATCATGCTACATAGAAAAATGAACAAAAAATGTGACACTGATGCATCGAATGGAAAAAGCAGATATAGTTCTATTGATTATGAAAAGCAGGATTACAACCGTCAATTGCACCAAGCCCTCCTCAGTCTTCCAATTCCTCTCTCTCTTTTTCTATCTCCGAGTGTGATGATGCTCAAGATAGAAAGTCCTGAATGAACTTTTCCGATCTTCAAGCCTCACACTACAACAATGAAATTCTACTCCACATATAATAAAACCTTCGACCTTTGACCAAGAACCCACATCTCCAATTTATAGGAAATGGAGAGGGAAAAACTTACCAACTCTTTCAACCAGTTCAAACCAGGAGAGACCTAGATGTGTCCTCACTTTTCCTTGCTTTTTCCTTCCGTAGGAGTTCAGTTCTGTTTAGAAATTCCTAATAAAAGGTTTGTGCCATTTAGTTTCTATTTTGAACTGACTCTTTATGAGAAAAAGATGGAAATGTCAGTCAGTTTCCGCAAGATATTTCCCTTTTCACATTCAAACATTGATAATGCTGCCCCTTGGGCAAGAAAAAGCATTACCCTAGGCATTAGTGCTCCCTTTGCATGGCTTGACTACGTTATAACTCTTCCTAGTTGTTTCTGGGGTGCATTATCTTGGCAAAAATGGGTTTTGTCTAGGTCATTTTCTTCCTTCCTTGTTACCTTCTCCTCTGAGCGAATGAGGAGGTCATTTGTCCTATAACATTATGATCAAAGGATAGTTCGATGGAAATTTAAATGAACTCGGATCTTTTATGAGGAACAAAGCATAGTTCTGTGTTAAATATTCACACGCAGTCTATATCACAAATGTAAATACATATACTATCAATGAATGCAAGGTTGAACGATTATGAACAATCTAGAAATCAAATCAAATATCTCACACAATTGCATACAAAGCCTTATCGAATTCACACATTGGCTGGATGAAATATGAATGTAATGAGCTAGCACACAGTGATCCTAAGAACTAATACTGAAGCTTCCTCCTAGATAATGGTTGGCCCTGCCACACCTCAGTAAGCTTTAAACGATTTACAGTAAAAGATAGATTTAAAGAATTCAAATCAATAACTCGCAATATACCATAAATTTAAACCATTTCTTTCAAATCATAGCCATGATGTATTAACTGGAACAAAGTCTTCCATTACAAATCGTAATGATTGAATAGAAACTTGGCAACTTAATTACAACTTGCACCAACAACTCCCTTTCCTAAGTCGTTACAGTGCTAGCCTTTATATGCAACATTTCTGATACAAAATATCAATACACAACCTCAGAAAATCAATGTGATATGGTGGATCAAACGAACTTGCTTTCCTTGGCACAAACGAATCGATTATTGGCTACCAATCGAATGCCAACATTAGCATGGTCATGCTTGAGGCTAATCTGGAGAATATTCTTTATGGAAAACATCAAGCTCGGGCTAAAAAAAAATCTTCAGTTGTGGTGTTCGATCTTCTCAATGTTATGGAGTCATGGAAAGAGTCTATTATCCTCCATGGTCTTGAGTACATATCATAGATTTAGTTGTTGAGTACATAAATGGAAAAACAAGGTTGTTGACAAGCATTCCTTCCATATTTAGCTAACCTGGTCATGTTGTTGCAAACCTTCACATCTAACCCATAATTATTAGTTCCCGTATAGAAATATAACTAAAATTTACTCAAACATAACCATAAAATAGAAAAATGACACTAATGAAATGCATTTACCTCAAGTCATGGTTTTAGTAGGGTTTGGGCAGTGATAGTGATGGAAGGGTAGGTGAAAGGGTACTTTCTTGACAAAAGAGGGAAAAAATAGAGGTGATAAGTGGAAAAAATCGGGGCAAAACTAGGCACCAACATCCCCCCATGCTGATCTCGATGCATGTCCTCATGCATCTGCTACAATTTTCCAAAAAGGAGAGGATGAAAAATAAAAAATAAACCCTAGTCAAATACTAGCAGTCTTGACCAGAATTTCTAATCCATTTTTAACTGGAGTAGAGTAATTTTTAAATTGTAAATCCAGTCCTTATGCACTTGATTTCTTAGTGGGCCTAAACCTAGAATCCTTCCAATGTAGTAAATTTCTATTTTTACTCTCAATTTCATCATTGTGGGAAAACAATTGAAGATTAGTGTCCCTAAGCTCAATATTGACTTCCCCTTCATAATACAACAAGACCTTATACTTCTTGGCTTGCTCACGAAGCTTACCAATCTTCTTCTGCAGCTTGATCATTCGTATCTTCCGATGTTCCTCATCATCAGGAGTTGGATTCTTTACATGTGTTGTGGATTGTAGAGAGGCAATACCTTCAACTGCATTACTGATGTTTTCCTTGGTGAAGAAACTTGATGGTTTGCTTTAGTAACACTTCTACTTAACAAAGGTAGAACAGGGGACAATGTCTCTAGGTCATGTGCAATATCCACATGGATTTCCACTTCAGACGTGGGCATAGGTGCTTTCTTAGAGGACAACTCTAGTTCCTTAGCATCATAATCAGGAGACAATAGAATATCAACATGCTCAAAACTTCCAACCTTGGATACAGGATGTTTAGCTCTGGTCATACTGTGGGTTCTACGATGAGCTTGAGCAGATGCTTCTACTATGGGAATTGAGGGCTTGAGGGTAGGAAATAATTTTCTCCTACACTTTTTCTTTGGAATAGCGCCATCATGAGCTTTGGGGGTCTTTGACTGAGGTTCTTCACCTTTTTATTCCATCATAGGGCTCGGCTCAGGTCGGTCTATCTCAGTCCTTTTCCTTTTACTCTTTTTTTTCTTTCCTACTTGGTTCTTCAAAGAAATGTTAACTTCCACATGTTTAGAAGAAGGGGCTGCTTCCTGAGGAATTTCATGGGTAGGGGCAGTAGAATCAACAGGAGAGGTATGGGTCACTTGGGAGCTATGGGTTGTGTTCTTCTTCCTCAGGTATTGGCCCACCGACCATTGTCACCCTTTGACTTGAGTTTCTTCCTCATGTAAGTTCTCCACCAAGAAATCCTCCCATTATTTTTTACACCTTAAAAGTTATGCAATAAATATAATCTTGATGACACTGTGATGATACACGGTCATTTCGGCCTTTCTAATTTTAGACTGTACTCCTCTAGCCATCTTGTGTAAGCTCAACATCAAAAAATGTGGAATTTTTATAGGGCTATCTTCAGTGAAATATGTCAACAACCAAAGATGGTAAAGAAATACAACCGCATACGTCCCTTCATAGGTAAGGAAGCACTACAACATCATGATCAAAGGGTGCCAATTTTCTTCTATACAGATCCTCAATACACCTTTGCTAAATTGATTGATTGGCATGTTGGCTTCAATAACATGGCATAATTTGGAATGGTTAACTCTCCACCCTTGAGGAATGGTTCACCCTCTGATGGAAACCCTGTAGCTCTGCTTAGTAATTTTTTAGTGACTTAAAAACTTAAATTCCCAATATTGACATGGTCCCCATCAAATTTTTGGGCAAACTACAAAGAAACCTTATTGCTATATCCCTAAATTTTTTTGTAAAAATGTCATCCATCCTCGCTCCTCCATAACTCCTTTGCAGTGTTGATATTCGGGACTGTGTGAAAATTGGCTGAAGGTGGTTTTATGGTGGTCGGCAACCATATCAACTGGCACCATGATTCCTTAATTCAATTACAAATCCACCCTTGCAACAATGAAATGAAATTCCCTTCTCTTTTAAATAAACAATTTCCTTAGTCCTCTATTGAATTCGTCTCCAAAATCTTAAGGCTCGATCGAATTTAGAGCATGAGGTCGATAATTACAAATTAAGGGAAGTATACAATGATACATATCCTAATGAAGTGGAGTGATGGTCTTGAGGCCGAGTGGAAGGTTGCATGAGCCATCATGATTGATCAGGGATACTAGGAGATGGTAGTGGGAAGAGGGCGAGGAAATATAGGATTACGTAAGATGATAGGATTATGTAAGGGAATATGGGGGTATGATTACAATTTAGGAGGAGGGATAATTAGAGGTGCATAACATATAGCATGCATTTCAACTATTCATGATCCAATTCAAGAAACTTTAAGCACATGCCTGAGCCAACTTATAAATATATAGGGTAATAAGCTTGTGGAGATCATTCGACTATGTAATAGCAGAAAAGTACTAAACAGGAAATAATGTTGATAGGAATGACACTTAGGCAACAATTTTTTTATGAAAACATTGTCCTGGGAATGTAGTTTTGATGGAAAAACTTATTTTTACATAGTTAAGTACAAAATTAAAGTACAAAATCTGTAAATTTTTCTTTTCATAATGTCACATAGGTTGTTGAGTTAAAGAGATCGATCATCCTTGGTTGATAGTAGAATTAAACACTCGTTATAAGCGATCCTTTATGAAAATGAAACATAAACATCAAACATTCTCCAAAAAAAATGATGTTCTCAAAATAGATCCATAATAGCAGACTCTAATTTTTACACATTATAGTATAGAAAGATGTAGAACACAGAATCTAGAAATTCCCTTTTTCTCAATGCCATATAATTTTCTGATTTTTGCCTCTTAAAAGATAAGTGAAACCTGTTTATCACCCCATGGATTTTAACCAGGTCTGGGATGGTGAATACCTGAGGAATTTCATATTTAGAGAGATTGAAATGACCAGAAAGAAAGCTCTAGTGGGGTTTATTTTCCGTACTTATTCTATTGAGTTCAGAAAAGAATAATTTTATACACGATAGATCCCTAAATACTACTAATATATTATTTTAATGAGCCTAAAGTGGCCATTTCTTGCGGTATTCAAATTTAGGGAGTCTGAATCACCCAAAGAAGACTCTAGGGGGGCTTCATTTCCGTAAGTATTTCCTTGAGCCCGAAAAAGAAAAAATCTATACTCAAGGAATCCCTAGGCTACCATTGGTCCATGTAGTTTTACGAGCCTAGATCAGTCACTGCTTGGGAGCTTCAATTTTCGAGAGTCTAAAATCATCCAAAAGGAGACTCCGAGGGGGCTCCTTTTCCATAAATAATCTGTCAAGTCTGGCTAAAGGAATAAACCCACCCAAGATAGATTTATCCTTTATTCTACATGGGATGTGGGTAGAAACACCAAAATATATGAAAAATGACATCCCACTGGTTATTATTATTATTATTATTATTATTAATATATATACATACATAAATATAAATATAAATGAAATAAATCAACCAAATGACCTAGCAAGAGGCTGGTCATTTTCATGAACAAGTTCCATTCCTGGATCTCTTTGTACTTGTTGGAACGGGGTTCCCTAAGCTGTATTTTTTATACAATTTTGTAGTAATTGGTCTTGCATAGGGGCTTTGGGGTGGGTCAAAGCCCCTAATGTTTTGTAATGGGTCAAAGGGTAGACCTAGAGTCCGCAAACCATGGTTTGCAGACCATAGGATAGCAAAGGCTACGACAATATAAATAGATAGATAGTTGGGTCTAGTAAGAAAAAAGTAATTAATATTGATGTTGCAAACGAATTGTTGAGATATGTCTTGGGTTGTTTTGGGTAAGGAATCATGTTTGCTGTGTGCATGGAGATCCTCAGTCCTGCTATTTGTGGACACCGTTGGTTGTGTGTCGTGTCTTTGGTTTGTAATTGGGTTTTTGGATACTAATGAATGCAGAATCTATTTGAAGTATCTTTGTGATATCTGGACTGATCGTGTTTATTAGTGGAGTGCATCTAAGTTATTTATTTAAGCTGCGAATGTATCTGTGATATATGAATTAGCTGCGATTGCAATGTTCTGTGGTGATAATTGCTAAGGTGTACGTGGATGTGAATGTATTGATCGAATCTGTTAATGATAGTAGCTTTGTTTATGGTTACATGCTTATTATACTGTTAAAAGCTCGATAATAGGCTTTTTTTGTGCAAACTTGATAGATTCAATGACGATCTGCCTTAATTACCTACTGTCTCCCAGGGTGTGGAAACATGGTTCCAACACCCTCCCATACTACTTCGGGTGAGACCTTGGCCTGCGAAAGTAGTTCATTGCCGAAAGGGCCAGTAGTATAGGGGTTTGTTGGAAAACCTTAACTTTGAACCTACGTCAGGACCCCTGAAGCCAACAAATGGTTTTGTTGCTAGGACCAGGAGGATTTTAGAGAGAGATTAGGTAATGCCACAAAGCCGTTGGAGACCTGAGAAATTGGAGCTCGAAGACTGGTTTGAAAAATAGATTCAGGAATTTTCTGTAAAAGAGAATCGTAGCACGAAGTTAACAGCTGAGAAGTGGAGGAAGAAATACATTTTCATCGAAGTATATGAAATTTTCTTTGTAACTTTTGCACATGAGCTTTAGGATTGGTTAGCAAGGCTCGTAGAATTTCAGACATGTGGTAAAGACAATCAAATAATGCAGTGGACTCTGGAATTGATTCAACAGTTGGAGAAGACTAACAACACAATCACTCGTACAGTAGATCATTGGGTGGATAGCATGATAGGAGGGTTTGTAATGGAATTCATAGTCGATCAGTTTGTATCATGTTCTGAGGTAGAGTGGAGGTTCTTCAAAGTATTCCGAGGTAATTTCTTGCGAAAATTTCCATTACTAATTAAAATATTACTGTGTGAAAAGGGAATTCTGTGAAGCCACACCGAATGAATGACCTCTGATCAAAGCGAGAGTACAACACAAAGTGGTAAGTACTACTGAACCAACCAAGAAGGGGATAGATCCATCTACTACCCATTAATATATCCAGCTACGCACGCAGGAAGTAGTCCTCCGACTACACCACCTTCGAGTCAGAATAAGGGCAATAACTCCCCCACGCCTTCACCACCATCAGAAGAAGATATGGCCGCACACATGATGTAATATCCCAAATGGGGAATGCAGCAATACTTGAACACAATAATGAAAGAGCAGTGATACATCAACACATAAAATTTAAGAAGATCCAAATAGCCATCATATTAATATCACAGTAGCAAATGTATACAAATCCTTGAGGAAAGAGTCACTCAAGATAGCAAAATCAGCCTCAAGAAACATGTACATAAAATATAAGATCACTGCTACATAGAAAAGTGTCCAAGGCTAGGACAATGCATATTTATTGAGAATAACTACTGCTGGAAAGTGTCAATAAACAAATATGAAAATATACATCTCATACAATGTTGGGAGTGAAGATATAAACCCCCAAACTAAATTTCAAGACAATCCGGAAAGGATTTCCTGAAATATGCAAAAATAGAAAAATGCCAGAGTTGCAGTCCCAAGATTGAGTAACAGTTGCAACTCAAGGACTGGATGGGGATAGCTAAAGATGATGCATAAGTTGAATAAGTAGACCTCCTCCATGTTAGTCATCCATAATTTTGAATTTATCTAAAGATGACTAAATGTAACAAACCCAGATTTCTAGAACAAAATTGCAAGATACATTATGAGTTCTAGAAATATCACTGCCTTCATCATTTCAAGTCCATCAGTCCAATGAAATCTTCATCTATGTCTCCCAAAATTTACCCTGGTGTTTCAAAAAGGAAACTTGTTTCAAGCTATTTCCACCATTTTTTTTCTCTATCAACTCTTCATTTCCTCTAAAAAACCCCCCTTAAACCATTATAAACACCCTTATACTTGGTTTAAAAAAATCATCTTTCCTCCTTCATTTTCCTCAATTGTTCCTAAAAAACCCTTTTTATGGTTTAAAAATGCCCCTCTTTACCTATCGGAACTTCTAAAAATTGGCCTAAAAACCCATTTTTAGCCAAAAAACAGTCTTTTTTTGCAACTAAGGTTTAAGCCCCCGAGGGCTTAAGACTTTCGCTCCTGTTCTCCATATATCTGAGCGCTATGACCAAACGCCAAAAACCCCATTGCATCGGCATTCCCTTTTCCTTTTTCCCCCTTATCTTTTTATACCGATCCCTCGATGCGATTAGCCCTTCTGTCCTTGGCTCCTGGTCATTTGTTCCTCCATGGTACCATGCCTGAGTCCCAGCTTTTAGCCCCCATCGGCATCGGAAGATTCACCTTTTTCTTTGTTTCAATTTTTTTCTCCCCCATCGATGCTCAAACTCCGATTGAATCCCCACCTTCGATCTACCAAGATCGACGGTTGTCGGCACTCCTCCCTCATCCCCCTTCCTTTTTCCCTTACCCAAGCCATGACTTCTCCGATGCATCCTTGACCGTCAATCACCCATGATCCTACGGCTCTTATCCCCTCTCCCATTCAGTATTTCCCCCCCGATCATCCCACACATTCATCCCCGTAGTTCAATCTACACTGTAGATCTTATAGATCTAATGATTCTCGTCTAACCTGGCGATCCAACGACCTTTCCGCTCCACAACAAATAGCCCACATCACCATATGGCCCACCTTCCACCCACAAAGCCACCCATCCAATCATCGCTTGACACCTGTCTCCCACTAAAACTCTAGCACGTGCACCTTTCCATCGCGCTCCTCTCTGCACCATTGGATCTTCCCCTTCCCATCTGACGGCTCATATGCAATATCGTGCAACATTCGCTCTCGAGGTTTAACAACCAAAAGTTATTCGAAACTGGTGGTTTCATAAGGGACGTGTGTCGCGAAATAACTAGATCGCGTTCAATTTGGGCAAAACCACAAACCACTTTTTCCCATTTTTCGCGCCCAACTCCATTTTAAACCCTTTTTTCAATTTTTTCTCCATTTCCTCCCTTTGCAGCATTCCTCCACTACTCCTCCACCACTCCTCAGCCTCTGCACGTAGTTTCTCCAACCCCGCAGGATTATATAATGTGTTTATTGGTTTTTGTAGGTTCTATGGCAGTTTTAAGGGCCGAAAACCCTCCCACAGTCCATAAGGGATAGGGCCAGAAGGTAACGACCTTTGTGGTTCAGACAAAGGCCAGATAATGAAGAAAGGGACTGCCATGGTTTCATTTCATGGCTTGATCAGTGCTTTATGAGCACTGTTTACACCATCAAACCCTTCAACACACTAAAAATCCACCTGCACACGACAAAACAAAGAAAAGTCAGTGAAGTAAGAGTAGAGGCCAAAGAAACATAGATTAAAGGTTGAAGGATCAAGACTAAAGTCAAAGATCGAAGATTAGAGGACTTAACTCTGCAGTTTAACAGTTTAAAGCAGTGTATAAAGGTAAAAATACAATATAATGCATTAAAAAGGCTTAAGGCTAAATCAAAGCCTTAACACAGAGGATTAAAGCCTGATTAGGGTTTTAAAAGGCATGAGGGATTAATGAATAAAACAATTATTGAAAAGAAAAAGAGATAAAGGCAGAAAAACAGAGTATCAAGGTATAAAGAGATAGACAGAAATTTTAAAGGTTTAATTAGCATATCAAGGCTAAAAGGGCCTTAAAACATAGTTTTATGATAAAATCAAGGGAACTTAGGCTTAAAGATAGCCTCAGATACATCAAAGGAGCAGTTATTCACTTGATAAATCAAAAGTGACACCTTTTACTTACTTTATACCTCAAAAGAAAAATTGACATTACATTAAAGGGGATATTATAGACTGTCAGAACAGTTATTGTAAAAATAGAAAAAGGCCTCAAATTCAATCTTTTCAGCTGTTTTATCATCATGAAGTAAAGATAGAATTATTACATAGAGAAGTAGTCGAGAGACATTCCTACCTTATGCCTTGCATGTTTTTTAAGGATAGGAGTGTATTTACTATGCCATTAATAACATTTTGAACCCTAGATAGTTCCACCTCCTCATTTGCAGCATAAATAATGCATTCGAAATCATTGCCTAGGGGGAATTTGATAACTCTTTGAAGTAATACATAGTTCTGCTGAGATTAAAAAGAAATTTATGTACTGGAACCTGTGGATGTTTTGGCCTGTTTGTGGATGGAGAAAGCTCTGTCATTGGATCCCTAAGCTTGGCTATTGGTGAAGTATTCTCAACTATTTAATTTTTTTCCTATTTTCCATTCTGTTTTCATTATTTTCTTGCTTGCAGTAGAGTAAAATTTTTAGGCTAAGAAATGTCTCCTAGAAGCACCTTAGACCTGTTTACTCTTCACTGTATTTATGTTTTCATCTGCTGAAGGTTTTATTGAGTAGTTTGACTGCTTTTCAACCCTTAAGCTTGTTTCTTTCAAGAATAGTTCAATACATTTGGCCTCGAGATGATTTATGGTTTTCCCTACTTCTTGTTGACACTTTAAAAATTGTTTTTAAAGTCTCCCTTCAAAGTACCATTGTCCAAAGTTTTCCAAAGAGGTTTGTTTTGATCATACCCTTTGTAATTGCTCAAATAATTGTTTTGAAGGTATTTATAGCTGTAATCACAAATGTTTAGGAGTTCCCTCTTCTATGAATGTAGTTATTTGTGAATCTTGAATTTTTTTTTATCCTTGAGAGTGAAATCTTTGATGAAATAGAGCATTCCTCGACTCTTAGATTTCATTTTGAATGTTTGTCTTGAAATTTTTATTTACTGAAGTGTGATTTGTAGAATTCATGGTTAGCACTGTCTATAAAATACTTCTTCATGTTCAAATGATGCTTTAACTCCCTTTTTTGAAGAGTAAAAATAATTAAGGATTCTCAACTGCCCTTCGTTCTACTTTTCATTCTAAAACCTTGATGTTCATTTCATTTCACCTGAAAGATTTGTAGATCCAACAGCTAAGTTATATTTTCCCTTTGATATCCCTAATTCATCTACAAACTTGTTATAAGCTTCTACTTGACTCCATTGCCCAATGACTTCGAGATTTCCCTTTTCTATCTATACTGCCTAGATCATCATGTCCCACAAAACAATCAAACAAACTCATGCTTAATAACTAGCCTAAAATCAACCTTTTTACAAGAAAACAAGTCATATATTTGCAAATATATTGAGAGATACCTCTTTGGGACTAGGAGGGCTAGATCCTAGAGCTCTAAATACTGGTTTATATGTTGCCTTGTCATTTGGTTTTCCAATCGGCCAAATCACAGGATCCCAACATTCTGGAGATGAAGGTGGGACTTTATGAGTAAAAGGTCCCTAAAAAAGACACTCAGTATTCATTTAAGTGAGACATAGCTTCTTCAAGCACTACCAGCATAATGGAAATCATGATAGGATCTATCTGAATCAGTGGAAATCTAAGTAAACCTTAGGATTCTAAGAGACCCTTATCAAACCTTGAAGAAATCAGCTGAGAAGCCATAGAGTAGACTCTGTTTGTTTCATTACCTTAGCTAAGTGTTTAATTAGGTATAGGACACTCTCATAACTAGAGAACCACATAAAACTCAAAAAAACCCAAAAACATTTTAGATTGGTTTTCAAATAAACCATTGGTGGTGGACCATAAAACGTTTTACCTTTAGAAAATCTAAAAATTTCCACCTGGCGACTCCACTAGCCCCATTAGGCATATTACTCCTCTAGATTTCCAAATTTCCTTAATGATTGTGTTAACTAGCCTTGAGGAAGTTTAGAAGCCTAGTTATCCTATTATAGAAATCACTGTGAGAGGAAAAATTTTGAAAAACAGTCCTAAAAACCTCTTCCTCTCTAAATTTTGAGAAACTAAAATTTGGCTTCACATAGGGTCCATACTAGATCCCATCCGGATCCTAATCCCCCTACCATAGTTGAAAATCCATAAAATATTTTGTGGCAGACTTCTAGATCTGGAAAACCAACTACCGATAGGACCATCCTAAGAACAAGATCTATCCCTAAATATCTTATAGTTTTAGAAGATCCTCACTTTGACTTACCTTACACAAAGAACCTATTCAGAAATAAGTCTCAAAGTGATTTAAATCAATCTGATTTTGAAACCACAGATTTGCTACAGAGCTTTAGCAGAGAGGCCTCACCTTCTACTCCACATGATTCTCAGCTTCTCCATCATTTCAGCTCCTTCCATAACAAATCTTCTCATCATCAGTTTGCTGGCCCAAGTGTTTCTTCCACTCCTATCCACACATCCACTATTCGAAACACTCCATTTCAACCCACTTTCCCTCTTGTAAATCCACCTCTTGTAAATTCCCCATTATTTCCAATCATGGCAGCATGGTATGCTCCACTAGTGTTACCACAACCCATGGTTCCCTTACCAAATGATTACCAATCCAAAATTCCCCATTTCACTGGAAATGAACCTACTACTGCCCAACAACACGTAGATAAAATGAATGATGCCTTTGATTACATGGAAATAAAAGAAGAGACCATTAAGATGAGAATTTTTTCTCAAAGTTTAGGAGGAGAAGTCAAGAAATGGTTTAAAAACTGAGCTCCTCACATCATAAATGATCTCCCTTCTTTATATCAAACATTCATAAACAAATGGGAAATTAGAAAGAACCATCACCGAATCCTTTCAGAATATACCAATCTCAAAAGAAATAGTGAGGAAATTATCCAAGATTACTACACTAGATTCAATAGTGTGTATAATGCACTTCCTCCAGACATGAAACCTCCATTAGGCCTAGCCTTAGCAAAATTCCCAGAAGGTTTTGATCCTGAAATGGCCTACCAGCTAAGAGAATGAAACCCCTCAACCTTAGAAGATATGAAAAGGGGAGCCATGAGTTTAGAGGAAAATATGATTGAGAAAAGAGCTAGGTTGAGAGCAGAAAAAAGAGTTACATACAAGGATGATACAATGGCTTCAACCTCATCATCAGATACTAAAACTGATAACTTAGTGAAGGTAATGGAGAGGATTCTTGAAAAGATAAATTTGAATGATAGAATGCCTCCTAGAGAAAACCAAAACAGAAATAGAAACCAAAGTCTCAAAAGAGATCCTAATCAAGATAGGAAAAGAGATAATGACCAACATATTAGGCCTCCCTTTCAAAAAAACTATGTTGATAAAGAAGAAGAAAGGGAAGTTGAAAGGTTGGAAGAAAATCATGTAAACTTAATAGGATCTGACAGTGAGACAGATGTTTTTCTCACTAAAGAAGAACAAGGATTCTTCTCTTCAGAACAAACTGAATACAATAATGAGGATTCTGAAGATTATAGATTGGGGTTTGAAAATGCTATCATGGAGGTACACAAACAATACAATCTTAGAAGCAAAGGTAACCCAGAGAGTTCCAGTGACAAAAACACTAGTACTGCTGTTAAGAAAACCTCAGAAAATCAGCCTAAGAAGACAACAAGTAACACCAACACTTTAGCCAATAAAGTTGATCAAAATAAATACAAAAACATTCAAAAAAGTGTTTAACAAAGCTTCCCTAGTACTTCTGCAAGTGGCCCTAACAAATTTGTCCCAAATAACAGCCCAAATAAAAATTAGCAAATCAGAATTGCTGAAAGAATTGTAAATTACAAAACTGATGTAAATATGTTAAGATCAATAGTTCCTTTTAGCCTTGAAGGGGAAATTTCCAAAATCAAGATCACCATACCCTTAGCTGAACTAGTAACTCAAGATGTATATAAAAAACAAGTTTTGAAAGCTTTGAATATGGGCAGTGACACTGATACTTTAAACTTGGCAGATGATAAACCAGAATTATTGTTTGGTCCTGAAGTTGAAGGGAAATACCAAGAAGGGGTTGTCCCTCCCTTCTATGTCAGCTTGAATATACATGATAAAATCTTGCAGAATGCCATGTTAGACTCAGGTGCTTCTCACAATCTTATGCCCAAAGTAGTAATGGAAAGCCTAGGCTTAGAAATTACTAAACCATACAAAGACCTGTATTCTTTTGATTCAAGCAGGGTCAAATGCTTAGGCTTAATTAAAGATTTGTGTGTTAACTTGTCTCAAATTCCTGCTAAGAGTCTAGTAATGGACATAGTGGTAGCTGAAATTCCCCCTAAGTATGTCATGCTTCTATCTAGATCATGGGGAGCCAAACTACAGGGGAGCATTCAAATGGACATGTCTTATGCCACCATCCTAGTATTTAACCAAACTAGAAGATTATACAGGGAATCCCACGTGAAATACATGGTTAGAAACATATATAGACCAAACAATTCTCCCATCTACTCCATCCATTCAAATTTGGATTCCTTTATCTTATATAATGAAGATGAAATCAGCCAACAAGAAAAGGAAAAAAAAGGAGAACTTAGTCCACCAGAATAGTCAAATCTGCCATCAACTCAAGAAAAGAATGGTCTATACTTTAGCAGCCTTGAATAGCAGAAAGAAAAGGAAAATGAGATTGAAATACCTTAGAAAATGAAATTTGATGGCTCTTGCAGCAAATTAAGTGCAGGGGCTAGTGTATGGATACATAACACAAACAAAGGATTTTCCTATAAATTGGATTTTCCATGCACAAATAACATTGCTGAATATGAAGCCCTCCTTATTGGCCTACACTTACTCAAAGATTTAGGAGCCAAAATAATATCAGTCCAAGGGGATTCTGAGCTAATTATCAGACAGATCAAAGGGGAATATTCAACCAAAAACCCAAAACTCAAAGAATATAGAAATGCTACCCTTGATCTCCTAAAAACCTTTGAAAAATACGAACTCATTGTCATCCCAAGAGCTCAAAATCATCTAGAGAATGAACTTTCCTTTGCTGCTAGTAATTGGAAAATACCACAGAAAAATGAACAATCTGATATAAAGGTAAAAAACAGACCTGCAATACCTAACAATGAAGATTATTTGCAAGTGTTCGAAGGAGAAAAACACATAGATGATTTTATGCAATCAAAGAATGACTTTGCCATACTAACACCTACTTCTAGCCATGAGGAAAAATATTTAAATGAAGAACAAATCCTTGAAACAGAGCTGTCCTTTTCTGTTGATATAAACCATTTTGAACATCCTTTTAGAACAGAAATAATTTACAATACAAACCAGAAATACCTGGAAGTTTTACAATGTAAAAATGATACAATTCCAAGAGGTCTTACACCATTAGAATAGCTTTTTTATTTCAATGATGTAGCCAAAGAACCAAGGATGGAGCCTAAGAAACAAACATAGAAGAACATAACATAGGCAGCCTAGCAGAACCCAAAATGATAAAGCTATCCAGCACTCTCCCAGCTCATATCAAACAACAATACATAGAACTTTTTAAGGAATTTAAATATGTGTTTGCATGGGGATACAAGGATCTAAAATCATATGATACCGACATCATTCAACACAAAATTCCTCTTAAGGAAAATAAAAAACGTTTCAAACAAAAACTCAGAAGGATAAACCCTATTTTATTGCCTTTAGTTGAGAAAGAAATTAAGAAAATGTATGATTTTGGGATCATAGTTCCCATCAGGTATTCAGAATGGGTTTCCAACTTAGTATCTATTAGGAAAAAGACTGGAGAAATTAGGCTTGGCATTGATTTCAGAAATATAAATAGAGCCTCCCTTAAAGATAACTATTCCTTGCCAAAAATGGATCATATACTTCAAAGGGTGGTTGGGTCTAAAAGAATTTCACTGTTGGATGGGTTCTCAGGTCACAATTAGGTGTTAGTACTCCCAAGTGACCAACATAAAACTGCTTTTACTACACCTTGGGGTACATTCATGTATGTCAAAATGCCATTTGGTTTAATGAATATAGGGGCCACCTTCCAAAGGGCCATGGACACAGCCTTCTCAAAAGACAGGCTATTTTATAATCATATACCTTGATGACATTACTGTTTTCTCTAAAACTGATGAAGAACACTTGGTTCATTTAAGAAATTTTTTTGAGAAATGTAGGAAATATGGCTTATCTTTGAATCCCAAATATACACTCTTTGGCCTCCAAGAAGGAAAACTTCTTGGCCACATAATCTCTGAAGAGGGAATAAAAGTAGACCCTACAAGGATTGATGGCATATTGAAAATTAGCCATTCTAGAAACCTCAAAGAATTACAATATTTCATTGGGAAGAATTTTTTTTTAAGGAGATTCATCCCCAACCTTGCTGAGTTATTAAGAAATATCACAAACATGCTAAAGAAAGAGATAGGTGTTAAATGGACAATACAAGCTAAACAATCATTTGAACTAGTGAAACAAGCTCTTACTCAAACACTGATTTTCATAAGTCCTGATTTCACCAAAGATTTCTATATCTTTTCCTTTGCATCTGAACATACAATAGCTGTAGTGTTACTGCAAAAGAATGACATGGGGCATGAACAACCAATATCCTTTTTAGTAGGGCCTTAAGAGATGCTCCACTCAATTATAACATCATGGAGAAACAAGCCTTAGCCTTGGTAAAAGCATTGAAAGACTTTAGAGTATACATCTTACGTTCTCACATCATTACTTTTGTCCCACACACTGTTGTCAAGGATATTCTAAGTCAGGACCCTGATGGTAAAAGGGTAAAATGGATTGTTGTTATTTTAGAATATGACTTAGAAATCAGGCCTACCAAACTAATCAAAGGGTAGGGATTGGGAAAACTCATAGCTGAATCAAACTTCCAAGCACTAGATATGAATATGGTTGATGTTTTGGAAAAAACAGAAGAATTTACAGCTCCATTCATTGAAGAAACATTTGTGAATTCACCTTGGTATGATGACATCATATATGTGCTGCTTTATTTGAATGCCCCTCCTTCTTTGTCTAAAACTAAAGCTATATTTTTGAAACAGAAGGCTTTGAATTATTGCATATTAGATGGGGTTTTATATTGGAAGAATGTTGTTGGAATATTGCTTAAGTGTCAACTTGAGGTTGATGCAGGAAAAATCATGCATGAGCTGCATGAGGGAGAATGTGGAGGACATATGTAATGGAAAGCTACAACAAATAAAAACCTCAGATCTAGTTATTATTGGCCCATCCTTTTCCCAGATACTCAGAAACTTGTCATGTCTTGCCATAAGTGTCAAATTTTTTTTGGCAAAAGAAAACTCCTACCCTTACCCTTACATCCCATCAATGTTGAGGCTCCTTTTCAACAATGGGGTTTGGACTTCATTGGGGAAATTCACCCATCTTCTTTAGCCCAGCATAAGTGGATCCTCACTGCCACTGATTATTTTACCAAGTGGATAGAAGCCATACCCTCTAGAAATGCTGCTGACTCTGTCATTATCAAGTTTCTTGAAACCGACATACTATCCAGATTTGGTTGTCCAAGAAATATAGTCACAGACAATGTTGCTGCCTTCAAATCCAAGAAAATGGTTGACTTCTACCATAAATACCATATCACCTTGGGACATTCCACTGCCTACTATCCTCAAGGAAATGGATTAGATGAATCCTCCAACAAAAGCCTTGTCAATATTATCAAAAAACCGTTGGAGCAGAATCAGAAATCATGGCATAGTAAGTTTGTTCATGCTTTATGGGCTGATATATTAACCACCAAAAAGTCAATAAATATGTCCCCCTATTAGCTGGTTTATGGCATCGATGCAATCTTCCCAACCTCACTAGGAGTTCCAGTCATGAAACTCCTTCAAGAAGTAAAATCTGAAGAGAATGATATGCAGATAAGGATAAATCAGACCATTCATTTATAGCAGTCAAGAGAGGAAGTGTACAACAGAATACAAACAGTCCAAGAAAGCATCAAGAAGTTATTTGACAAAAGAACTAAATAAAATGATTTCCAAGTTGGAAATGTAGTTCTAAAGTGGGATTCTAGACAGGAAGAAAAGGGAAAACATGGTAAGTTTGAAAATCTATGGAAAGGGCCCCACATTATTCATTCTATCAGGGGTCATAATGCATTCTTTCTGCAAGAGATTAATGGAGAAGATCTATTTGGAGGTCCTATCAATGGCAGGATTCTCAAGCACTATTTCTGCCAAGAGTCATAAATTTCAAAGTTTTTATTTTTTCATTGTATATAACATTGTTGTTTCAAATTAAAAGAAAAAACACATAGAAAAACATAGAAAAAGAAAAGAGGCCAGATTCAAAAGAGGTACAACTCCATACCCAAAAAAGATAATTTTCTGAAAGTGAGCAAATCTAAGTGCCACTGCTGATTAAAAAATGATATATTGTTCAGTCATCTAAGCCTAATCATGGTTGAACATTCTTTAAATTTATGTTGATAACTTAGTAGAAGCACAAAGTGATAAGATTTTTTTAGACTTGGCTTATCAGTAGAATAGATTAGGATAGAAAGGAAATGGTTCTAACAAACTCAAAATCTGAACCAAGGAAGAATAGGAAAAGAATAAGCTCTAAATAGATCAAAACCAGAGCTGGAAAAAGACTAGAAGGATGTTTATAATTTTCAGATCTTAAGCCTTCACCATTTTGTTTTATTTTCTTGTAAATAAAGTCTATGTGCAGCTTGTACATAAAGCCATAGACACCATAGCAAATTAGACAGTCTAATCCTGATTTGACTATGTTTAAATTTCCTATTTTAGAAATAGAGAATAAAAATCTATCAAACAACTTAATATTTACAGATAGTAGCTTAGGTAGAAAAATAAAGAGTTGAACAGTTTAATCTGGACTCTTGGAAGAAATAAGGATAGGATTAGATAGTTTATTTCTCTTTTCAAAAATAAAATGTCAAAGAGTTTGCTAGTTCAAATGCACTCAAAAAAGAAGAAAAAATGCTAGGACACGTAGGATTAGGTAGGAAGAGATGTTGTTTGAAGAAATTTCATGTTGCAGGTCATTGAAGAATTGACAAAATGTGAAGAAAAGAAGAAATCTGCCCAATAAATAAGGCATTGGTCCACTAAAATCCAAAAATCTATAAACTGAGGTTCTGGACACCTAAAAGGACAGTTGTCCTCCCCAAATGGAGCCACTGTTAGCCATCCATAACTTTGACTTTATCCAAAGATGACTAAATGTAACAAACCCAGATTTCTAGAACAAAATTTCAAGATACATTATGAGTTCTAGAAATCTCACTGCCTTCATCATTTCAAGTCCATCAGTCCACTGAAATCTTCATCTATGTCTCCTAAAAGTTACCCTGTTGTTTCAAAAATGAAACTTGTTTCAAGCTATTTCCACCATTTTTTCCTTTATCAAATCTTCATTTCCTCTGAAAAACCCCCCTTAAACCATTATAAATACCCTTATACTTGGTTTAAAAAAATCCTCTTTCCTCCTTCATTTTCTTCTATTTTTCCTAAAAAACCCTTTTTAAATCATCAAAAAACCCTTTTTATGGTTTAAAAATGCCCCTCTTTACCTATCGAGACTTCTAAAAATTGGCCTAAAAACCCATTTTTAGCCAAAAAACAGTCTTTTTTTGCAACTAAGGTTTAAGCCCCTGATGGCTTAACACTTTCGCTCCTGTTCTCCATATATCCAAGCGCTATGACCAAACGCCCAAACCCCCATCGCATCAGCATTCCCTTTTCCTTTTTCCACCTTATCTTTTTATACTGATCCCCTAATGCGATTAGCCCTTCTGTCCTTGGCTCTTGGTCATTTGTTCCTCAATGGGACCATGCCCCAGTCCTAGCTTTTAGCCCCCATCAGCATCGATAGATTCACCTTTTTCTTTGTTTCACTTTTTTTCTCCCCCATCGATGCTCAAACTCCGATTGAATCCCCACTGTCGATCTACCAAGATCGACGGTTGTCGAAACTCCTCCCCCATCCCCCTTCCTTTTTCCCTTACCCAAGCCATAACTTCTCCAACGCATCCTTGACCGTCGATAACCCATGATTTGACGGCTCTTATCCCCTCTCCCATTCGGTCTTTCACCCTGATCATCCCACCCATTCATCCCCGCAGGTCAATCTACACCGTAGATCTTATAGATCTAACGGTTCTCGTCTAACCCAATGATCCAATGACCTCTCCACTCCACGAAAAATAGCCCACGTCACCATATGGCCCACCTTCCACCCACAGAGCCGCCCATCCAATCATCGCTTGACACTTGTCTCCCACTAAAAATCCTACCCATGCACCTTTCCATCACACTTCTCTCCGCACCTTCGGATCTACCCGTTCCCATCCGACGGCTCATATACGATATCGCGCAACATTCGCTCCCGAAAAACACTGTTGCCCCGCACAAAAACCACTGGTGGTTTTCAAAACCACTTTTGCCCATTTTTCGTGCCCAACTCCATTTTAAACCCTTTTTTCATATTTTTCTCTATTTTCTCCCTCTACAACATTCCTCCACTGCTCCTCCACCACTCCTCAGCCTTTGCACGCAGTTTTTCCAACCCCGCAGGATTATATAATGTGTTTATTGGTTTTTGCAGGTTCTATGGCAGTTTTAAGGGCCAAAAACCCTCCCACAGTCCATAAAGGGATGGGGCCAGAAGGTAACGACCTTTGTGGTCAAACAGAGGCCAGATAATGAAGAAAGGGACTGCCATGGTTTCATTTCATGGCTTGATTAGTGCTTTATGAGCACTGTTTACACCATCAAACCCTTCAACGCACTAAAAAGCCACCTACACATGAAAAAACAAATAAAAGTCAGTGAAGTAAGAGTAGAGGCCAAAGAAACAGAGATTAAAGGTTGAAGGATGAAGACTAAAGTCAAAGATCGAAGATTAGAGGACTTAACTCTGCAGTTTAACAGTTTAAAGCAGTGTATAAAGGGAAACAGACAATATAATGCATTAAAAAGGCTTAAGGCAAAATCAGAGCCTTAACACAGAGGATTAAAGCCTAATCAGGGTTTTAAAAGGCATGAGGGATTAATGAATAAAACAGTTATTGAAAAGAAAAAGAGATAAAGGCAGAAAAACAAAGTATCAAGGTATAAAGAGACAGAGAAAATTTAAAGGTTTAATTAGCATATCAAGGCTAAAAGGGCCTTAAAACACAGCTTTATGATAAAATCAAGGGAACTTGGGCTTAAAGATAGCCTCGGATACATCAAAGGAGCAGTTATTCACTTGATAAATCAAAAGTGACACCTTTCGCTTACTTTATACCTCAAAAAACAAATTTACAGTTATTACACTAAAGGAGATATTATAAACTGTCAGAAAAGTTATTGTAAAAATAGAAAAAGGTCTCAAAGTCAATATTTTCAGCTGTTTTATCCTCAGGAAGTAAAGACAGATTTATTACATAGAGAAGTAGTTGAGAGACATTCCTACCTTATGCCTTGCATGGTTTTTAAGGATAGGAGTGCATTTACTATGTCATTAATAACATTTTGAACCCTAGATAGTTCCACCTCCTCATTTGTAGCATAAATACTACATTCGAAATCATTGTATAGGGGGCATTTGATAACTCTTTGAAGTAATACATAGTTCTACTGAGATTAAAAAGAAATTGATGTACTAGAACCTGTGGATATTTTGACTTGTTTGTGGGTGGAGAAGGCTCTGTCATTGGATCCCTGAGCTTGGATGTTGGTGAAGTATTCTAAACTGTTTAATGTTTTTCCTGCTTTCCATTCTGTTTTCATTATTTTCTTGCTTGCAGTAGAGTAAAAGTTTTAGGCTAAGAAATGTCTCCTAGAAGCACCTTAGACCTGTTTACTCTTCACTGTCTTTATGTTTTCATTTTCTGAAGGTTTTATTGAGTAGTTTGACTGCTTTTATGTAGAAATTATATACAATAAACATGTATATATCTAGACTCTCATGATCTAAAAATATTTATCTTCTTGCTAAATACAGAATCCTTCCACTATAATTCTTATGGAAATTTAATCAACAATTGCAAAACACATGAAGCAATAAAAACACACATAACACAGTTGTTTAATAGGAAATCATGAAGCTAAAAACCCCAACTATCATATTATGTATATCATGGAGATCATTTAACAATATAACAAAAAGCTTAGTACATCAAGCTCTTAGTACAATCAATCATCACACACTAACATAGAAGAAATCTGCAAATCCATGCACCAATCTCTGCCCTACTGCTAGCCTGCATCCACTGCGCAATCCAAGCTGATTACAAAGACCAATTCGATGCAATCCAAATCTCCTTGACTGTGTTATTATCATTGGAAACTCTAATGTATATATAAATGCAATTCATGCATCACTAGTAGTCACAACAGATAGTCTATCTCGCCCTTTCACCTATCTCTCCACTGGTCTCCACTGAAACTTCCATGCACTGTAGTTAACTGATGTGTTGCTCAGTTGATTAATGAGTTATTATTTTTGAATTAATTAACTAATTAATTCACTCCACTCTCACTAGTGTATCATTCAGTTAGATTAGATACAACTAGCTCAACCAAGTATACCTGAGTTAAACTAAATACAACTCCATAACTACTTCTTCCAACTGTGTCATAACTTTGCCACTTGAGTTCTAACTGAGTCCTCCATGCATTAGCTCTAGTAAACCCTTAGGAATAGTGTAATTCCTTCTGTCAGCTACTGTGCCACATCTGTGCACTGAGCTGAAGTACTCCAATAGAATAAGTTGTTGTTTAGAGTTTGATTATTATTAAGAGCTAATAATAATCGGCATGCATCTATTTTTAGTTCAGTGCTCTATAAATAGACTTTGCCCAATATTCTAAAAATAGAATTTCATCTATTTTTCACATTTAGCCAACCATCTACAAATAGCCTCTTGCTACATATAGAATATGCTCACCATGTCTAAAAATAGACATACACCTAAAAATAGCTTGTGTGGGCCCCACCTAGTTTAGGTGATTATTTTCCAACTAGGATCAAGGACGATGTTTCAGGATGCCTCCTTTACTGTTTCTTGTCGCAATCTTCAAAATTTTCAACCCTTAACTTTTTTTATTTCAAGAATAGTTCAATACATTTGGCGTCAATATGATTTATGGTTTTCCATGCTTCTTGTTGACACTTTAAAAACTATTTTTGAAGTCTCCCTTCAAAGTAACATTGTCCAAAGTTTGCCAAAGAGTTCTGTTTTGATAATACCCTTTGTACTTGCTCAAATAATTGTTTTGAAGGTCTTTATATCTGTAATCACAGATGTTTAAGAGTTCCCTCTTCTATGAATGCAGTTGTTTGTGAATCTTGAATGTTTTCTTATCCTTTAGAGTGAAATATTTGATGAAATAGAGTGTTCCTTGACTCTTAGATTTCATTTTGAAAGTTTGTCTTGAAATTTTTATTTGCTGAAGTGTGATTTGTAGAATTCATGGTTAGCCCTGTCTATAAAATACTTCATCATGTTCAAATGATGCTTTAACTCCCTTTGTTGAAGAGTACATATAATTAAGGATTCTTAACTGCCCTTAGTTCTACTTTTCATTCTAAAACCTTGATGTTCATTTCATTTCACCTGAAAACTTTGTAGATCCAATAGCCAAGTTAGATTTTCCCTTTGATATCCCTAATTCATCTACAAAATTGTTACAAACTTCTACTTGACTCCATTGCCCAATGACTTAGAGATTTCCCTTTTCTATCTATGCTGCCTAGATCATCATGTCCCACAAAACAATCAAACAAACTCATGCTTAATAACTAGCCTAAAATCAACCTTTTTACAAGAAAACAAGTCATATCTTTGCAAATATATTGAGAGATCCCTCTCTGAGACTAGGAGGGCTAGATCCTAGAGCTCTAAAGACTAGTTTCTATCTATGTTTCCTTGTCATTTGGTTTTCCAATCGGCCAAATCACGGGATGCCAACACTCCGATGGATATTCCAAGTGAAATTCTGATCCTAACACTGAAGATCTCACCCTCCAACAATCCTGCAAACCCTTACTACAAATGCACACTGAAAATAATGCAGTCAAGGAGAGGGACTACGTTGTAGGAAAAAGGAAATATGTTGGCCAAGTGCCCAGATCTGTATTAAGCTCTAGAATCTTCCTCACTGGCCTCCCAAATGAAAGAAAGCTTTCTCCTTTGAAAAACAAGCTCTGGAAGTGGTGTTGTCAACCCTCCACTGCAACACCCTGCAACACAACCCAGCTCTAAACAGAAACTGCACTGTAGCTGAAGGAGGTAGTTTGGCCTCAAGCCTGAATGTGGAGAAATTAAGTACAAGCTCCCTCAAGAGGCCTCTCTTGAAAGGAGAAGGAATTCCTAAACAAGAAAGCGTTGTGCTAAGCAGCACAACAATCTCAAATAAACAGTTGAAGAAAGCACAATAGTCATGCAGACCATAAAATCAATAATCCATTAACAATCTTTCCATGGCTGCCTTGCCCTACTTTTATACAAATGAAAGCCCTTTCACCATGGCTCCCACTCATTAGGGTTTCCTCCACCAAGGAATCTTTCTCCCACTACCTCTGCGTTGTCTCCATAGATGATCTCCACCTTCTATTCCAGCACTGTTGATTTGGTCAAACTTGACCTTGTCCACATGAAAATGTCACTTTTCACACATGAAGGTGTGAAATCCAGCTCCTATGATGGTCCCTTTTCACATTATGAGAGAGTTTATTCCTATTTCTGAAATTTATGGGCCTCCTTACCCATTTGGGATATTATAGTGGTATCGGAGCATAACCTTGGCTCAGCCTATGGATCTCAGCCATTATGCTATTAGAAGAATAAGAAGACAAAGAGAAATATCATAATGATGGATATAATGAGTTTCCTCTCATCTCTTTTTAGAAGTAGGAAGGACCTCAACAAGGAGGTCAGATAAATAAAAGAATAAAGAAGCAGTGGGACTATGCCCTTTGCTTTTGGAAAAGAGGAAAAATTGTATAGAGATGAAAGACACTTGGATCATGAGATTCTAGGTGAATACCTTGTTGAGTACAAATCTAAATCTAGAGCCTTCAAGGAGAATCTATCTTTACCACAGTTCATTGAACTGGAGGAAAAAAGGAGACCTTGCAGCACAAGGAGAATCAGAGGCAATAGGTTTATATTGTCTACTTTTGATGGATCATCTACAGCAAGGGCTTGGGCCAGAAAACTTGATGCATTCTTCCTACTACATCCAGTGGTAGAGAGAGAGGCAGTAGATATTTTAGCGTTGTAGCTTGAGGGTGAAGCAAACATTTGGTGGTTCAACCATTTGAGTCATGCAAGAGTGAATACTTTTGTTGAGTTTACTCAAAGGTTGATTAGACAATTTGGTAAGGATAAATCAGAGGAGGAGAAGCCCTCACCACCATTGGAGGAGAATTGTACCAACGTTGTCACAACTATGGAGGAGCATCTCTCAACATCATTAGTTGGAGGACCAACGCATTCAAGGAAGAAACTCTCACAGCTATTCAAGATACTCCTAAATTTCACCAAGGTATGCCTAAGTTTCCATCTCCTATTGTTTCTGCAAATATTATGGAGGGATGTATACCATTGCATACTGCATAATGTAGAGAAATATAATTTCACTGCGTTGTGGAACCTTGAATTGTTCAAGGAAGGGATGAACCATCATCCTCATGTTCCATTGTTGAGCTGTCCACAATACTTGAGGTTTGAGTGTGAATTTTTGAAGGATGGGATGAGTCTGGTCCTAAATAATCCAATGCCGGACTATATGTTTAGCATTGAATTGGAGTATGAGACAATGAATACACCCTTGAGGAGAGTAGCAGCACTGTCAATAAGCAGAAATGAGGAGGTTTTTCCTCTAGCACACTTGGATCCTCATGGATTCAAGATGGTCATTAGTATGAGATCTTCTCTAGGAGGTCTCCAAGGAGTTGCATTTCAACATCCCATGAAATGAAAAAGGAGAAATCTGATTTGGGAGGATGGTAGTCTTCTTTGGAAGAATGGCTCCCACATTTGGATTAATGGGTGTGGATGGTGAGCAAGAAGCTGGAAGGCTACTTGTAAATCTATGACACTGGATAGGAGGAGGCTTAGCTGCATTGGATACTCTTGAAAGAGTTTGGCCATCATATGACACATCCTCTTTCTAAGGGTATGTGGGTGGAGAAGGTGTAGTAGGATACTTTAATCATAGGGCAGTAAGGACTATGGATATATTGTGTTGATATGACATTCTTCATATCAATCATTATGTTTTCACCACATAATTTTTATGATGGGGGTATGAGGAGGCAGCAAAAACTTTTGTTTCTTTGGTTGTTCTTGGGAGAGAAAGGGCAGATTTTCTCTCACACTTTGCATGATGTTGTAGGAGTAGGAGGTGGCACTATCATGGTACAAAAGGGCTACTCCTTAGCCTTGGATGATCAAGTCCTATTCATCATATATGATGTGGTTTGGGCCAGCTTGATTCATAATGTTGGAGAGGAGATATTTGGAGATCTAGTCTTCTTCTTGCCACTTGAGGGCAACATTATTGTAGCCCAAGATCAGCAGATACTCTACACTTGGCATAGGTGGAGAGGAGGACAGCGTGGGATAGGCTATTTTGTCTACCATGTTCAGATATTCAGGCCACCTACATTGTAGGAGCCAAAGGTGGAGGTGGATTTGCATGAGTTACCATTTTGGAGGGTGGCTCATTTTGTATATATGATAGCATGGGGATGGAGGATCCACATGGGAATGATGATTCCTAATTCATTTCAGATCCCATACCTCAAAGGGACCTCTAGAAAACACCTTATTGCCTCCTTGAGTACTCTACGCGTTCATGATGATAGTTGTACAACTAACTTGCATGCTTGGGAGGGGAAATATGGAGATTTATTGATGAGACAACATCTCATTCCTTGGAGGAGCATGTCATATGTGGATGCTACAGTAGGAGGAGGGGAGACTTCTCAGTTCTATCCTTGCAGTTGCTTGAGGACAAGCAACCTTTTGGAGGGGAGGACTGTAATATTCCAAAATTAGCATGAAGCTAATTGGAATATTGATTTTTGTTGTTTACGCTTAGGAGATGAATAAATGGGTAAGGAGGCCCATAAATTTCAGAAATAGGAATAAAATCCCTCATAATGTGAAAAGGGATCATCATAGGAGCTGGATTTCACACCCTCATGTGTGAGAAGGGACATTTGCATGTGGACAAGGTCAAGTTTGACCAAGTCAACAGCGCTGGAATAGAAGGTGGAGATCATCTATGGAGACATCGCAGAGGTAGTGGGAGGTGTTAGGGTCCCATGATTTGGTATATTGGCTAACCAAATGATAGGGTAACATCAGACCAGTCTTTGGAGTCCTAGGACCTAGCCTTCCTAGACTCTGAGAGGGCTCTCTCTATTGTGCGAAGGATGTGAACTTGTTCGCTTTGGATGATTGATTTTAAGCAAGTTGTTAAGTGTAATTTGTTTGTTTGTTTTGGGTTGGGGTAAGATGACTAAGTAGAATAGGTGGAAAGAGAGGCTGTCAAATCAATAGGGCTATGGGGTTAGATGAAGTTCAGGGTGTCGAAATGATGAATCAGAGTGTATTGCAGGGTCGATTTAGCAAGGTTAATGGATCCTTAGGTGATGATGAGGTGTAATGAACATTAAGTTTGGGAAAAAATAAGAGGTCTTAAACATATATCATCTGAAAGCAATAGCTCATGAGGTAGGGCAAACCATTAATCTCTATGAACAATACTCAAACTGATAAACATGTAAGATTAACATTCCAGTGAGACATAGAAGCATTAGAACTCCTAACTTTAGAAATTCACCTTCATATTTTTGAGAAAACACATAACATAAAAAAAAAACTCAATATATGGAGAGAGAACTCCTAAAAAACATATATCAAACTATCGAGAACTCTAAAACAAGTTGGTAAGCATGGGCAAAGGGCAAGTTTGAAACAAGGCCTCTTTGTCTTAACCTAATCAATCAATATTCCATAGAAAAGCTTCACAATAGGGTTTTGCAAACTTTAAATAAGTAGGGTATACCATGAATCATATTTATAAGCTAACATACTAACCATTCATGAAACAGAAACAAGTTTTAGTGGGCCTAAGGAGCAATCAAGAATTCCTTAAGATGACTAAAAGAAGAAAACATCAAGACTATAGCAAACAGGAGGTTTGAGGTGCTTCCGTGAGCATATCTCAACCTATACTTTTTTGATCTATAGTAACCAAGCAGACTGAAAAAAATGAGGAAAAGAAAACATTAACAAGTTAGTAAAACATCACCATTCACTAAGCTATGGAATCCTGCAAGCAAGCTTCTCCAACATCAAGCCACACAAGCCATTCATTCACTTCATAAAACCAATATCTTGTCCAAGCTCATAAAACCATGTCTTTCTCTTAAACACATCAAGTCCCAACTGATTACAATGAATCCTCATGTCTTATATAACAAATGAGGAGAAGAGAGCCAACTAGATCATCTAGAAGCCTATTGTCCAAAGAGAAATATCCTAACTTGTCCTTGAGGCTTTGCAAAGCCCAAGGCACAAAAATATCTAAATAAAATATCTTTTCTGACTATAAGAGGAAATAAAATTTCCTTTTAGGCCTGACATGCCTAAGAAAACTTGCCAAACGCACATTTTCTCCACTCAGCCATAGGAGCGTAACACATGTGTCAAACAATGAAAAATTTCCAGGTGTGTAACAGAGAAATAGGCCCTGTTGCAGCAGTCTTTTGGAGGCCTTCTCGACACCGTATTTGGCTCCGGGATGGCTCGTTGGAAAGAATTATGAGTCTACTTTCCAAAAAAAATTTAGTTGTGCTAAATGGATGCCATTTACCTGCTCAAAAATCAAATCTCCCAACGCTGCTCTGTGCGTAACACCTGGTCTAAAAAGGAGGCAAAAAGGTGAATTTTTTAATTTTTTTGACCTTTTGAGGGGGTAAAACTGCTCCAAATGATCTGAAACTTGGTGAGTAGACTGTTGGTGATGTGAAAAATCCAAAAATTTAATCTTGGAGAGCTTAGGATGCACCAATTATGTGTGTAACACCTAGGGTGTTGCACTCCTAGAGGTCAAAATTTGAAAGAAAAAAGCAAGTTGTCCAATTTGCCTCAAAATTGGTGGGTAGACCCCTCAAGAGGTTTTGGATACTTTTTGAGAAGCCTTAGCCAAGAATCCAAGGATGTCATGTACTTTGGCTCCTTTTAGGTCTTCTAGTTCAAGGAGGGTCTTCTTTAGCTTGGTGCTAGCAAGCATGCTTTTCCTTGCATAATGTTTGGCCATTTTATTTTGTAGGGCAAGGCCCCTCTTAACCTCCTTTAAATGCTTATGTTCTTCTTTGTAGTAGTAGATGACGCTTGGAGCCATCTCAAAATCCTTTTCCCACTCCTGAAGCTATGCATATTTTTCCAAGAGGAGCAACCTAGTTTTCATCTCTTGGTCCTAATTGTCACTATCTAGATCAATGAATTGAGAACCTTGAGAAGTCTTCTTGATCCTTTTTCTCCTCCTTACCTATACTTTCTGCTCACCTTTGTCCACCTTTCCTTTTCCCTTGTCCTGATGCTTGATCGCTGGAGGAGAGATGGCCCCTTGCCTTTTTGAGGTAGCAAACACATCTCTTCTGCCTCTATGATAGGTGCATGTGAGAGGTTTTATGATGATGTCTCCACCTTTGGAGGTGCCACAAGCCTTGTCATCTTTTTCATCACAAGACTCACTATTTTGGCCCTTTTTCTCATCACAAGGCTCACTGATTTTAACTCTGTTTTCTTCCTCACTGTTTTCTTCTTGAGAGGATGCCTCTTCTTGGTCATCATCACTTTGATGTTCCTCTCTTTCATACTCTTTTTTTGTCCCATAATCTTCATTATTTTCACCACTTTCATCATCTTGATCAAGCTCTACATTTTCCTCAATGTCTTCAACCTTTGCCTTACTTGCATCTGTCTCTTGATTTTTGCTGTCATCAATTTCTGGTTTGCTGTGGCTATTATTACTTTCCTACTCATGACTGTCCTCTTCCTTGTCTTCTTCATATTCCTCAGCTTCTACCTCACTATTTTCTTCTTCAGTCTCTTCATCTCCCTCAGCTTCTACCTCACTGTCCTATTCTTCATTTTCTTCATTTCCCTTAGCTTCTACCTCACTGCCCTCTTCTTCATTCTCGTCATCTCCCTCAGCTTCTACCTCACTGTACTCTTCTTCATTTTCTTCATCTATTCACTCATTATTAGAGCCATTGTCAGCTTATTCACTTGGAACATTTGGAGAAGGGATAGGGGGCGAATTTCTTTGTGGAGAAGGCATATGGAGAGATGATGGAGGAGTGGAGGCAGGTGGTTGTGAAGTGGAGCGTAAATTCTGTTGAATGAAGCCTTGGGGGTTTGTAAACACATCATGTGAGATGAAGACATTCCAAGGGATTTCTTGTTGCTGAAGCTAATGTAGGACAATCATTTTGATCAAGGAGTGGTGGAAACGACTCAGCATTTGGCAGTCATAGCTTCTTTTCTTGACTAGTGAGGCCATTTTTCAATGCTCTTGAAAAGGTAGTAATGTAGAGTCATCAATTTGACTTTGGTGAAGTGCATTAGTAACCTTATATGATATGAATAAATCCTAGAGTATCTCCACTCACAGGTGAAGTATTTGATAATTTGCTTCATCAGCAAGGCATACCTCTCTAGCAAGTGGGAAAAAGGAAAAACAGCCTTGTAGCCTTGTTGACAGCTTGGTTTTAGGTAGGGTTCATAATAGCACAACTCCAACTTCTTTTGTTTAAGCCATATCTCTCCAATGACTAGTATACCTGTTGCTTTGGAAATGGATTCAGATGAGAGTTCAAACTCCACTCCTGCTAGGCTAACTCGGTGATTTTGCAAGCCAATGACAAACAATCTATTCAAATTGGAGTGGCTTTTGACTTGTTTGAACCTTTCACAAAATTGATAACAGCCAACATCCTGAAAGCATGAAAGGATCATGGGAGAGGAGGTAATCTGAACTATGTCTAAGGGTTCAAATCTATTGGCCCTTCCTCCCTTGTGCTGAGGTTCGGTAGGTATTTGATTTTCATCACTGCTGGTGTGAATCTCTGCTTCAGACATGGTGGCTGGTTTTTTAGTACAAAAGGATTTTTGAAAGTTTGTTTGAGGGCCTTTGGGTGAAAGGGCTGTAATGACTGAATTGAGGGCAAAGTTGTGCAAATGAAGGAAAGATGAAACTCTTCAAGGGTGCACTCAGTTTTTTAGAGGTTTATTTGATGTCACTCACCCTCCTATAGTGCATATAACAATTTACCCCTTCAAACCCTAACCAAAGGTATTTAAGATTGATTTTTATGCAGCCTAGGGTTTGGTTCAATTAAGCCTTTAAATATGACTTTGCTTAGGAAAATGAAAGCTTGGGAGTTAATGGAAACAAATCACCAACCTTGTGTCTTGACCTTTGCAGAAGCCCTAAAGGTGAGAAAATTGAAATTTGACTCTTTTTAGCAATTTTGGGCAAATTTTGCATGTGCGTAAAACTAGTGCGTAACATAGGTGCGTAACATTGGTGCATAACGCTGGTGCGTAACAGGCAGGATTTGGGCCAATCGAGCACTTTCTGTGTCTATGCATAACACTAGCCCAGGTGTGTAGCGCTAGGCCCTAGGTGTGTAATGCAGTGTTAAATAACACTGCGTCCACCCCTCCTATGTGTAACACTGAGATCTAGGTGCATAACACTGCCCCAAGAGTGTAGCACTTGTAAACTTTACCAATTTTGCTCAAAAACTTTCAAAACCTCCTCTCAATAGCTTCCTTAGGTTTGGAGATGACAAATGGTGCAGGGGAAGTATACAAAAGGCCTTTATAACCTTCTTTTCCAAATAAATTTGAAACCAAACCCACTTTTATAATGTTCATTTCCTTTCACTTTTTCTCACTGTGTTTTTATCCTTTTCCGGTCCTGTAGGTGATGTTTTGATTAAAACATTTTTTCTTTTTTCACTGCTAGATGCCTCTCAAGGTTCTCCTTAATTTTGGAAATCTTTCTGAAGACACCAAACACATGCCTCTCAGCTTTATCATTTGTAAAAAGAACTATTTATAAATTTTAACACCTACACACAGCAAACTCATCCCTTTTTTGCCATTTCTATTTTGACTGATATTCTATGTTTGAAACCTCCTTTCCCTTGACCTTGTCACCATCTGTTGTGGAAAAAATGCCTTTTCCAGCTCTGTGAAGTTTTTTTGTGTCTTAGAAATATTTTTGCAGAATATTCTTTTGACAAAGAGGTCCTTTTTTAGGAGTTTCACTATTCTGCTATAAACCAGGGGTATATCTATTTGGTTTTAGGTCACTGTTTCTCTTTGAAGTTTGCACAACTCCCCTTGTCAATGATGACCCATGCTTGTATCTCTTGGCCACTGGAATATTTATCTAGCTATTATTTAGAGAAAGAGGCCTTTGAATCTGACATTTCTATATTTGAAAACAGTCTTCCTTTTAACCTTGTGGAGTATAGTGCTTGTCTTCCAAACCATACAAGGTAGCTGGGAAAACCCTTGAAACCATCTGCTGTGATGAAGGAGGTTTCTTTGTCTCTACTTTGATCTTCTTTGTCTATCCTCCCATGCTTTCTGAGTTCAGCATTGCTCTATTGCTTGGTCAAAAAAATCAATGAACCTTGATTTCGATAAAACACATACCTTTTTGCTATCTTCTAGGTTGTGAATGGTCTTCTCATGATGATGCCTCTCATTACTTTACCTTACCTCATGGCTAATATAATGTCTTTTGGTATTCTTTGCAGGGATGTAAGCAAAGGGTAGTTTTCCCTCTGCAAATTTCAAGCTTGAAACCAAACAACCTTTTAAATGATCTTTTTGATTTGAGGTACAAGGTTGCTTATGTGCCACTGTCTTTTATAACCTACATGGACCTTTTGATGGGCAACACATCATAACACTCCCTGATGAGATCATGTTTCTTCCTTGTAAACTTTAAGCCTATTTGTATCTTTCCACCTACTGTGGATGCCTTTATAAGCCTTTTAGGTCTCCTTCTTTGCATTTTTTCTACTCTTTGACCATTTACAAAACATTTCTACAGAAATGCTTTGACATGGTGAATTTCTCCTTTGCAAGATTACTGCTTGATGAAGAGGATACCTTTATAGGTCCTCGATGTTCTTTGACCAATGATATGGCCTCATCCTTGTGTTCACTTGATTTAACCTTTGAATACCTATGGAAATATTGAATTTAGAAACATGATAGTGCATAACCTAGGTGACCCTATTTGACTTATTTTAATGCTTTGGAATAGTTTTTTGACTGAAAAATTGCATTAGGGTTTGGATGAGGAGATAGGGTTTTCGACACTCTATTATGCACTACCATCCTAGACCACCAGAAAACTTTTTTTCTACTTCAAAGAGCTCTTAAACAGGGAGTTTTGACAATACCATTTCTTGGGGTACTTGGTGAGCAAGGAGAAAAGTTTGGTTTACTTGGCGAAACAAGGTGTGAAAGTAGAGGGCTTAGGCAGACAGAGATAGAGTGTTATGGGTAGGGATGGAAAACATAGTAAGAGTGAGAGACAATTGGTCTTTTCTGGGCGATAGATTGGCCATGCTTGGACAAGGAGGTGGGATAATGAAAAAAATTCTCTTTGAGGGGATTTCTAGAACTCACATGATTCTTGAATTATGTTTCTAAAAATCTTGGACAAAGCATTTAGTCATCTAAAATAGGTGAAAATTACTAATGACTAACAGTGGCTCCACTTGGGGAGGGCAGCTCCTTTTTAGGAGGCGTCCAGAATTTCAGATCTCTTGGTTTATGAAGACGAGTGCCTCATCCATTGAGCGGATTTTCTCTTTTCTTTTGCTGATGCTTTCCCTGAAGTAGTAATTTTGAAAATCTGAAAGCATGATTAGCTCAACTTCACTTTTACCTACCCAACCTACCCACCTAACATTTTTTATTCCTTGGGTGCACTTGAACTGGCAAACCCATTGACATTTTTATTTTGAAAATGAAAACAAATTATCTACTTCTACAATTATCTCTTTTGGGAGTTCAGATTAAGCTATTGAACTCCTTTGATTCTCTACCTATTCTACTCAATTGTCAAGGTTAAAATGTTTGACAGGATTTATTTACTAAGCTAAAAACATGAAATTGAAAACATGACTAAATCAGGATTAGACAATCTGATTTATCATAGGTTTGTGGCATAAAAACAAGCTGCACACAAATGTTATTTTTGTACAAAATAAGACTAGAAAAATCAGGGCTAAGATGCATAGTTTGCTATTCATCCCTATTTTTCTCCTTGGTTCTGTTTTTAGCGTGTGGAACCAGTATCTTCTCTCCTAATCTTTTTTCTTCGACAAGTCAAGCTTGGATAATTTGACCAACATTCTTTTCAATAACTTATTAGCAATAAATTTAAAACATGTTCAACCATGATTAGCCTAGATGACTGAACAAGACATTCCTTTTGCACCTGTAGTGGCATTTGGGCTTGCACACTTTCAGTATCACTATTTTTTGGGTATGGGGCTATACCTTGTTTTGAATCTGCCCTCTTTTCCATTTTTTCTATGCTTTTGTGTTTTTCTCTCTTTTTGACTTTTTCTTCACACAATGGTATGTACAATGAGTGAAAATTTTAAAGCTAAGGATCTTAACAACTGTAGTGTTTGAGCATCCTGTCTTCAAAAGGATCTCCTAACATCTTTTGTCCATTCATCTCTTGAAAATAGAAAAAAAAGCTACCTCTGTTTGACAACATGGTATCAGGATTATTCCAAGAGTTTTCGGAAAATCCATGATTCCCTTGATCCTTCTTCTTTGATATTTTCTCTTCAGACTGGTCTGAGTCAAAGATCCTTTTCAAGTAGGCAATGTACTCTTTATCATTTTTAAAACAAATAATGAAGTCATCCATGTACACCATAGTAGAGAAATTTAAAACTGAAGGCATAGATTTTCGGAAAGTATCTCCAGCACTTTCTAGCCTGGGAGGTATTTATCTAAGCATGAAAATGTCCCAAGGAAATTTGAAAAAATATTTGAGTTGATTGATTTGAAGTGGTATCATCTGATGGTAACCTGAAAAACTATCATGCAATGAGATTTGGCTAGAAAACCCTACCCTTTGTAAAGTATGATCTTTTTTGGTAAAAAGGTATTGGTTCTTTTGGAAGGGTTGCTCCTGGTACTTAAAATCTATACAAAACCTATGCCCCTTTCCCTTCTTTCTAAGTGAACACAACTGCTCAAAATTTTTATGATTTTTTTTTAAAGGAAGGCCTTTTAGACCAATGGTTGTGTTACAAGGTTTTAGACTAGCCTGCCTATAGACATAAGTATTCTGAAATTTTTTGCACAATCTTTATTCCTTTGTTTTGTGTGTAGTGATAAAATTTTAGAAAACTTAATTATTTCAGGCTTCTTAAGTTTACCCATGCTTTTTTCCTTTATATCAGCTTCAACAAAAATTTATTTGGGATTTAAAGCAATATTTGTGAAAATTGATAATTTTTTTGAAAGGAAAAATTTCTTGGATGATGAAGTATCTAGGTAAGGTAGAAACATCAGACTATCTTGTTCCAAATTCCCAAAGATTTGTGTTTGGTGAGGGTGTTTCATTTTTTTTGGATTAGAAAAAGGAAGAGGTTGTATTCTCGTGATTTGTTTTTCTTTTGAGCAACATGTTCCCTTTTCTAAACTGATTCTTGTTTCTGATATTTCATTTTTAATTTGCAAGAAATCAGTTTTAGTTTTATTATCTTGTGTTGTTTCAGGATCGTGATAGTTTTGACTGTTGAACTCATCATAGAGGAAGTGATCTGATTGTTGTAATGTACCTAGATCCTCACAATCTTCATTTACTTGCTCATCAAGGTCATTTTCATTATACAAGATGAATGGGTCCAAATCTGAATGAATTGAATAGATAGAGGTGTTGTTAGGTATATCTAGGTTGCTTACCATATACTTCATATGAGATTCCCGGTAGAGTCTCCTATTTTGGTTAAAAATCAGGATGGTAGCATAAGACATGTCAAGTTGGAGGTTTCCCAGAAGTTTAGCTCCCCAATATCGGGACAAAAGCATGTCATATTTGGGGGGAATGTCAGCCACGACTATGTCCATAACCAGGTTCTTAGCAGGGATTTGTGCCAGATTGACACATAAATCCTTGATCAGGCCCAAGCATTTAACTCTGCTTGAATTGAAGGAATATAGATCTTTGTAGGGCCTAGTTATTTCTAGGCCCAGTCTTTCCATCACTACGTTTGGCATGAGTTTGTGAGAGGCACCAAAGTCTAGCATGGTGTTACACAGTAATTTGTCACCGTCCCTACCATTCCCCGTCCCGCACAATGGAGGACCCATAACGTGACCTGTGAACACTGTCATGCACTGAAAACATCATCATTGCATCCCTCTGAGTATGAGCTTCATTTCCCCTTGAGACATCTCCTTGCAAAATCCATGAAAAACAGCTATTTTTGCATTGGCGCGGGTAGACAGTTCAGTACTCGCGCCACTCAGGGAAATCCTGTAAAGAGGTCGCGCCACTTGGCGCTCTGTCATAGAGCAGCAATCGCGCCACCCATTTTAGGGACTGTTGTTTATATATGGATGGCGGAAGTTGAGTTCAAACAAACTCACAACCACTGCCTATCTTGAGTTGGGAGGTTTGGCTACGGGAGTTCTATGGAAGGGAAGTAGTTTTGCCACCTTCTATGGAACCTTCCTTGTTGATAGGGCCCATCCCATAATAATAGGGATCCCAACTCCCTCCTTCCCCATCTATATAAGCTTGCTCAGTGGGACCCCTTCCCAATCGCATCAAAGGTAAACAAAGCAGAGGGTCTTGCAACTCAAAGTTGCGATTGCGATCAATCGCAATCGAAAATCGCAAGGGGATGGGAACGTGCAAACAAAGAGTTGCGATTGAGATTGAAAGGCCGGACATTCGATGGGTTTATAAGCCAAGACTGATATATGTTTGAAGTTTCGCCATAACGGAGAATAATCGCAATCGGAAGAGGCTGAGGAGTGATTCATCGCATCGGAAAGATCGGCGAGGGAGCTCGAAAGGAGTTCTTATTTGTTTAAAGAGTTTTTATTATATAATGCCGAGAATTGATTTAAGTCGTTTTAAAAGGAAGGTTGTATGTATGCCGAGTGTTAAAATTACTTATATATATATATATATAAAAGGGCATTGTTATATATATATATATATATAACGTTGTTGTGATAAGCCGCGTGGTCTCTAGACTCACGGACCTTAGCTTTACGGGAGGGCGATTATTAACGCTTGTGATATATGTATGTTCCGGCCTGCGGAACCTGCCACATCAACAAGACACTAATGGCATAAAAGGGATTGGAATTCCTCCAGATTTACAGTCAGCGGATATAAAAGGTACATTTACACATATGCAGCAGTTACACCACAGCAGAGGACAGAAGAGCAAACAGATCCGAAAGAAGATAAAACACAGTCACAGAAAAGACAAAGACAGCCAAAGAAAAGACAAATGCGTACCAATTCAAAAGACTAAATGAGTTGAGCTGGAGTTCTCATTTAAATTTGAATGTAAATTTTTTATTTAAATTTTTATTGTTTGTGATGCATTGGCAAGTCTCCGAGAGAAAACAAACTCCCACTGTAATGTTAAAATTGACACCTACAGTTATAATTTCTGAGTAAGCCGATAAAAGGAGTGAGAAGGCAGAAGGCAAAGAGACATGACTTTCCATTTCGAATTCCAAGCAGAATACAAACAGTCATGTGAGGAAATCTATAAATAATATCATCTTGATATTAAAAAAAAAAAGAGAGAGAGTAAATCAAGAGAAGGCAGAATATAGAAGAGTGAGGCAGAGAAGATTAAGAAAAGAAGAACAGAAGGAGAAGCTACAGAACAGGGCTGATATCTGAGGTAAATCAGCAAACTTTCAGTTTGATAAATTGAGGAAGTTGGAGCTTCCCTATCAAGTTGCAGCTTGATAGCTGTCAGTTGTAGCTGACTGAGGTTGGAGCCTCCTGTAGGTTGGTGCCTGCAGAAAATTGAAGGGAGTTGGTGCTTCTTTGCAAGTTGTAGCTTGCAGAATTGAGGTAGGAGCCTCCTGTAGGTTGGTGCCTGCAGAAAAATAGTGGTGAGAGGGAGTTGGAGCTTGCCTTTGCATCACAACAATAATAAGATGTGGTTTTCTCCCTTTATGGGTTTCCACTTATATCTGGTGTCTCTGTGCATGATATTTATGTATTGATCCGATATGTATCATTTGCTTAATACCTGCTGCTCTCATATTAAGTCTACTGCTCTATTAAACTAATACTTTCTGATTACATTCTAAAATTACTCTCACATCAAATTGAGTTTGAAATGAAGGTGTAGATAAGTTTAATGAAAAGTTTTAAAAGATCAAGAATGTATTAAACTGATTCACCCCCCCCTCTCAGTTTAATTAGAGGTTCAACAATTGGTATCAGAGCAGGTTCCTTTGTACAAGTCTAACAACTGAAAGGAGATCCTAGGTTCCCAAGATGGCTAGTAAAGAAGGATTCTCAACCAATAAAGCCCCTTTCTTCACCGGTGAAAATTATGCTTTCTAGAAAATCAGAATGAAGACATACATAATGTCCCTAGGAATAGAAGTCTGGGCTGCTGTGCAATTAGGATATGCCCCGAAGGCAACTGACTCAGAAAAGGACTCAAAACAAGATTTTGTGGCTAATGCAAAAGCCATGAATGCCATCCTGAATGGATTATGTGAAGCATAGTTTATTAAAGTAATGCACAAAGACACTGCCAAGAAAATATGGGATACTCTTGAAGGCATACATGAGGGAGACCAGAAAGTAAAAACTGCCAAACTTCAAGTATATAGAGCCCAGTTTGAAAACTTAAAAATGAATGATGATGAAGATGTTGGCAACTTCTTCTTAAAAGTTGCAGAAATTGTTAACAATATGAAAGCTCTTGGAGAAACCATACCAGAAAGTATAGTTGTGCAAAAGATTCTAAGATCACTCCCATCCAGATTTAATCCCAAGGTATCTACAATAGAAGAGACAGCGGATTGGGGGACTCTGACCATGAACCAGATACTTGGAAATCTAACAGCCTATGAAATGAGGCTCCCACAGAAGAAGCCAAGTACAAGAGAAGCAGCATTCAAAACAGAAAAGAAGAAAGAAGAAAAGGAAGAAATATGCTCTTGCTCTGATGAAGAAGAGGCTAAATTTGTCAAGAAATTGGATAGAGGCTCAGGTAGATACAAAGGTAAACTTCCCTTCAAATGCTTTAACTGTGGAAGAGTTGGACATTATGTTGCTAAATGTCCTCACAAGAAAGTAAGAAATCAAGGTCAAGAATCAGAGAAAGACACATCAAAGTTCTGGCAGAAAGGAAAGAAATTCAGCAGAAAATCCTTCTATGCTCAGCAAGACAGCAGTGCATCTGAAGACTCAGATGAACCCTCAAGTGAAGAAGGAACCTCGGAATTTTTATTGATGGCCATAGAAGATCTTGAGGGACTCCTACTAGAAGATGAAGAAGAAGAAGGGGAAGTAGACCTTGAGGGGGAGCTAAGAAGTGCTCTGGAGGAGATTGACAGACTCAAACTAAAATGCAGAAAACAAAAAGAGATTCTCCTAAAATGTGTGGAAGAAGAACAAAATTCAGAAGTCCTCATGCAGCTGAAGGTAAAACTTGAAGAAGCCAAGAAGATAGAAGATATGTTACTTCAGCAAATCAAAGATAAATCTCGAGAACAAGAGAAGCCGGAAGAAGAAATTCTGTGTCTGAGAAAGAAATTAGAAAAAGCTCAACAGAAAGTTTCTATATACCCTTCTCAAACAACAAGCTCTATTAAGTTGAATGAAATTTTGGTTGCTCAAAGATCCCCTATGATAAAGACTCGAATAGGCTACGAAGGAGAATCAAGTAAAGGAAAAGAAAAGGTTGACAGAGAGATTATTTTTGTAAAAGCAAAGAAGGATGAGGAAGTAGCTCAAATAGTTCCAACAAAAGAAGAAATCTGCAATAAGAGAGACAAAGAGCAGAAGAAACCTCTAGTAACAAAGAATATAATGAATACTAAGATGGCAGGAAAAGAATCATATGCCTCTAAGTATATCAAATTTGGAAGTCATCAGAGGAAATTCTTCCCTCCTATGAAGAATGCCACCTGCTATGTCTGCCACAAGCCAGGACACATTGTTGCATATTGTTATGCAAGGAAGAGTAATTCAGACCTGCAAAAGATGCAAACAGTGAAGAGGCTATCTCAAACAAACAAATGGAGAAAACAACCTTACATCGGGTATGCAAATAATTTCTATGGTTATTGTTTTTATTGTAAGGAATTTGGCCATAAAATTATTGAATGTAGAAAGTATAGACAAAGACTGATGTTCAATACCTCAGGGAGGTTTATGAGTCAAAGCAATTTTGTTCATGCTCACAATTCTGCAAAAACTACAATCAAATGTTCAAAAGGGGGCCTCCAGTGGATAAAGAAGGTGAATAACTGTGACCTGGCTCTAACTGCTCAAGATCTGAAAAGCCAGTGGTACTTGGACAGTGGCTGCTCCAAACACATGACTGGAGACAGAAGCAAGTTTATAACTCTTGATGAAAAGAAATCTCGCAATGTTATTTTTGGTAATGATAAATCAGGAAAGATCAAGGGAAAAGGCTCAGTCAGCATAGACAATGGCAGAGGAAAAGCCCAAGAGGTACTATTTGTGGATGGACTGAAAGCAAATTTACTGAGTGTCAGTCAGATGTGTGACAAAGGCTATGAAGTTCTTTTTAGAGCACAAGATTGTGTAGTCAGGTCAAGCACAACAGGAAAGACTCTGCTCAAAGGTGTTCGAACAGAGAACAATGTATACATAGTGAAAGAGGAAGATGAAGCCTGCCATCTTAGCAAACTTGAGGAGTCATGGTTGTGGCATAGAGATTGGGACATCTCAGCTTTGACCATATCATCAAATTGAGCAAGAAGAAAGCTGTCAAAGACATGCCAGAAATAAAAAGGCCTCCAAGTACTATATGCAAATCTTGTCAATTGGGGAAACAGACTCGCACATCCTTTAAATCTAAAGAGGAGTTGTCAACAAGAAGACCACTCCAGCTTGTGCACATGGACCTGTGTGGACCTGCTAGAACTAGAACACCAAGTGGAGAATCCTATTTCATGTTGATAATAGATGACTTCTCCAGAATGACATGGGTTGCCTTTCTCAAAAATAAATCAGAAGCATTGGAAAAATTTAAGATATTCAGAGCATTAGCAGAAAATCAAACATGATGCAAGCTGAAATGTATCAGATCAGACAGAGGAGGAGAATTCACAGATTATGACTTTGCAGACCTATGTAATGAACATGGAATAAAGCAACAATTTACTATTGCAGGGACACCTCAGCAGAATGGAGTAGTAGAGAGACAAAACAGGTCTGTACAACAAATAGCCAGAGCTATGATGCAAGAGAATAATATTGCTCAAACCTTCTGGGCAGAAGCAGTACACACAGTAGTACATATCCTTAATAAAGCTCACTTAAGGCCAAGCAGTGACAAGACTCCATATGAACTATGGCATGGAAAGCCAGCTTCAATAAAACATTTTAGAGTCTTTGGTAGCAAGTGTTACATAAAGAATAATGATGAAAACCTTGGGAAATTTGATGCAAGAGCAGATGAAGGGATTTTTCTAGGATATGCTTCCAAAAGCAAAGGGTACAGGTGCTACAACAAGATCCTTCGGAAGATAATTGAAAGTATTGATGTGAGATTTGATGAAGAACTTCCAAACAATACAAGAAATACAGACTGCTGCAGTCCATCAGACAACCATGAAGAGGAAGATAAGGATGATGATGAAACAAGCAAGACAACAGATAATGCAGAGCTGAGCTCGAAAACCCCCTCAAGATACACTCATAAGAATCATCCTGAAGATCAGATCATAGGAGACAAGAAAGCAGGAGTCCAGACAAGAAGGCAGCTAACAGAACAAACAGAAGAAGTATACATAGCCATGCTATCACAAATAGAGCCAAAGAAATTTGACGAAGCCAGCAAGGACAAGTATTGGATAAAAGAAATGAATGAAGAATTGGACCAAATTGAGAAGAACAATACCTGGGAACTAGTTCCTAGACCTATTGAGAAAAATATCATTGGTTCAAAATGGGTATTCAAAAACAAAATGAATGAGCAAGGACAAGTAATCGGGAATAAAGCTAGGTTGGTCTGCAAAGGATACTCACAAATAGAAGGATTTGATTATGATGAAACATTTGCCCCTGTAGCTAGAATGGAAGCTATCAGAATGTTCCTGGCATTTGCATGCTATCAAGATTTCAAGGTATATCAAATGGATGTAAAATCTGCTTTTCTTAATGGTGATCTAGAAGAAGAAGTGTACATGGAACAACCAGAAGGTTTCTCATTGACAGATAAAGAAGACTGTGTATGTAAACTGAAAAAGGCCCTATATGGACTGAAACAGGCTCCTCGTGCTTGGTACTCAAGACTGGATAAATATTTGCAAAAACAGGGTTTTAAGAGAGGTGGAGTAGACAACAACCTATACATAAAATCCCATGAAAATGAACTTTTGATTGTTGTAGTGTATGTTGATGACATTATGTTTGGAAGCAACAAAGATGATCTAGCAAAAGGGTTTGCTGATGAAATGAAAACAGAGTTTGAAATGTCTATGATCGGAGAGCTCAGTTTTTACTTGGGACTACAAATTCAGCAAAAGAACACAGGTACATTTATTTCACAAGAAAAATACATAAAATAAATGATGAAAAAATTCAAATTGGAGGACTGCAAACCTGTGTCAACTCCCATGACCACATGTTGCAAGCTGTGTACTGATGATGGGTCTGCAGATGTAGATCAAAAACTCTACAGATCCATGATAGGAAGTCTGTTATATTTGACAACATCAAGACCAGACATCATGCTAGCAGTTGGACTAGTAGCTAGATATCAAGCAGCACCCAAACAAAATCATCTTCTTGCAGTAAAAAGAATATTCAGATATCTACAAGGAACAACACAGTATGGGCTTTGGTATCCTAAAAGAAAAAGCTTCACTTTAAAAGCATACACAGATGCAGATTGGGCCAGCTGTGTAGATGACAGGAAAAGCACAAGTGGAGGTGCTTTCTATCTAGGAGAAAGTCTGGTAGCATGGTTAAGCAAGAAACAAACATCCATCTCTTTGTCAACAGCTGAAGCAGAATATATAGCAGCAATAGCCTGTTGTACACAATTCATGTGGATGAAGCAGACTCTTCAAGATATGAAGGTGAGCATTAATGAACCTATCTCAATAAAATGTGATAATACAAGTGCCATAAGTATATCTAAAAATCCTGTGCTTCATTCAAAAACTAAACATATACCAATCAAATATCATTTTCTCCGAGAACAAGTGGCTCAGAAAATAGTTAAACTGGACTATGTATCAACGAAAGAACAGATAGCAGATATATTTACCAAACCACTTTCCAGAGAACCATTCGAATACTTGAGAGACAAACTAGGGGTAGTATCTGTAGATACTATTCTCTAATATGAAGAGAAAGTATAGTCTCAGGGGGAGAACAAAACGAAGATATCATTCCAGGGGGAGAACAGCCAGCAAGATAAGCATAAAACAAGTCCACAGGATCAACATTATCAATATTATCAGCATTCAGAAGCAACAAGAACCTTTCAATCGTAAAATGCATCATCTCTGTCTGCAATCTAGCACATATTACAGGCACTACAAATGAAACACAACTATAAAACATATATCGGCTCACTATACCAAAGTGTTCTCTCAACAAGTTTCATACATCACTCTGGAGCAGCATAGTCCAATTTCAGCAGAAGAGGACCTAAACGTAACTCAGAGAAAGGAAATGCAACGAAAAAACCCATACAGAAAGATGAGGCGTCGTCCTTTGCCATTGATGTCAAAGGGGGAGGAAGAAAAAACAACAGGAGGAAGAGCAGGAAAACAGGAAGAGCAAGCAACAAGAGAAAGAGAAAGCAAACAGAGAAAGTGGATTGCCATCAATGCCAAAGGGGGAGACTGTTGGAAATATTGTCATTGATGGCAAAGGAGGCAGCGCTCAAGCAAAGAGGCAACAAAGAAGCAAATGAAGGCAGAGGAAACAAATATAATAGAGGCAGAACCGTTATCTTAGTGATAGAGGCAGAGGCAGAGCGACAGGAGCAGCAGAGGCAGAGGCAGAAGCAGAGCCGTTATAAAATTCCAGGAATCGCACTCTCCAACCGGCATTATACATATAACTTATACAAACATTATTCCAGGAATCGCTTCACTCCAGCGGCAAAATATATAAACATATATATCAGTTATATGCAAGCGGAGCACATATAACATATACAAACATAATTCCGGGAATCGCTTCACTCCAGCGGCAAAATATATATATATAACAGTTATATACAAGCAGAGCGCTTTATATCTATATAATCAAAGGTACTATCAAAACGAAATGGCTTATAAGGTGGGACCCCTCACCCAATCGCAATCGGAGATCACAAGAGCAGCGTAATATGTAACCCACAGGAAATTGCGATTGCGATGAGAATCCGGACCCGATGGGTCTATAAACCGCAATTGATAAGTCTCGGAACTTAAATAAACAGAGAATTTGCGAATACAATGAAGCCTAGAGCATATAACCAAAGGTCCAAGGTATATATATGGAGCGCACAAAACGAAGTTTTATATGGTGGGACCCCTTCCCAATCGCATCGGAGGTAAACAAAGCAGAGGGGCTTGCAACTCAAAGTTGCGATTGCGATCAATCGCAATCGGAAATCGCAAGGGGATCGGAACGTGCAAACAAAGAGTTGCGATTGCGATTGAAAGGCCGGATCCGATGGGTTTATAAGCCAATACTGATATATGTTTGAAGTTTCACCATAACGGAGAATAATCGCAATCGGAAGAGACTGAGGAGTGATTCATCGCATCGGAAAGATCGGCGAGTGAGCCTGAAAGGAGTTCTTATTCGTTTAAAGAGTTTTTATTATATAATGCCGAGAATTGATTTAAGTCGTTTTAAAAGGAAGGTTGTATGTATGCCGAGTGTTAAAATTACATATATATATATAACGTTGTTGCGATAAGCCGCGTGGTCTCTAGACTCATAGACCTTAGCTTTACGGGAGGGCGATTATTAACGCTTGTAATATATGTATGTTCTGGCCTGCGGAACCTGCCACATCAACAAGACACTAATGGCATAAAAGGGATTGGAATTCCTCCATATTTACAGTCAGCAGATATAAAAGGCACATTTACACATATGCAGCAGTTACACCACAGCAGAGGACAGAAGAGAAAACAGATCCGAAAGAAGATAAAACACAGTCACAGAAAAGACAAAGACAACCAAAGAAAAGACAAATGCGTACCAATTCAAAAGACTAAATAAGTTGAGCTGGAGTTCTCATTTAAATTTGAATGTAAATGTTTTATTTAAATTTTTATTGTTTGTGATGCATTGGCAAGTCTCAGAGAGAAAACAAACTCCCACTGTAATGTTAAAATTGACACCTACAGTTATATTTTCTGAGTAAGCTGATAAAAGGAGTGAGAAGGCAGAAGGCAAAGAGACATGACTTTCCATTTCGAATTCCAAGCAGAATACAAACAGTCATGTGAGGAAATCTATAAATAATATCATCTTGATATGCAGAGGGAGTTTTTTTTTTTTTAAATGAAGAGAGAGTAAATCAAGAGAAGGCATAATATAGAAGAGTAAGACAGAGAAGATTAAGAAAAGCAGAACAGAAGGAGAAGCTACAGAACAGAGCTGATATCTGAGGTAAATCAGCAAACTTTCAGTTTGATAAATTGAGGAAGTTTGAGCTTCCCTATCAAGTTGCAGCTTGATAGTTGTCAGTTGTAGCTTACTGAGGTTGGAGCCTCCTGTAGGTTGGTGCCTGCAGAAAACTGAAGGGAGTTGGTGCTTCCTTGCAAGTTGTAGCTTGCAGAATTGAGGTAGGAGCCTCCTGTAGGTTGGTGCCTGCAGAAAAACAGTGGTGAGAGGGAGTTGGAGCTTGCCTTTGCATCACAACAATAATAAGATGCGGTTTTCTCCCTTTATGGGTTTCCACTTATATCTGGTGTCTCTGTGCATGATATTTATGTATTGATCTGATATGTATCATTTGCTTAATACCTGCTGCTATCAAATTAAGTCTACTGCTCTATTAAACTAATACTTTCAGATTACATTCTAAGATTACTCTCACATTAAATAGAGTTTGAAATGAAGGTGTAAATAAGTTTATTGAAAAGTTTAAAAGATCAGGAATGTATTAAACTGATTCACCCCCCCCTCTCAGTTTAATTAGAGATTCAACAATATTTTGGGGAATGTCAACCACTTTCCTAAGTTGTATCCATGACTAAGCTCTTAGAAGGGATTTGTGCCGATTAACACATGTCTCCGATCAGCTCAAGACGTAACCGCTTGAATCAAGGAATACAGATCTCAGGCTCCGGGCTTTAGGCCCAATCTTTCCATCACTACCTTCGGGATGAGGTTGTGAGAGGCACCAGAGTCTAGCATGGAATTATGTAGGATTTTGTCATGTATGTTTAGGCTAACATAGAATGGGGGAATGACTCCTTCTTGGTATTTTCCATCTACTTTGGGTCCAAACAATAGTTTTGTTTTATCATCTGTCAAATTCAGAGTGTTGGTATCATTTCCTATGTTCAAGACTTTCAAGACTTTGGAGCAATACATATCTTGAGCTACTAGTTCAGTGTGAGGGATGGTTATTTTGATTTTAGTGATATCTCCTTCAAAACTGAAAGGTACGTGAGTTTTAGACATATTTACATCAGTTTTATTAGCCATAAATTTCTCCACATTTTTAATTTGCTGATTTTGGTTCGGGGCTTTGGTCATTAGAGTTTTCTCAGGGCCACTAGCATAGGTGCTAGGACAACTTGTGTCAACTCCTGGTTGGCTAGTTTTATCCTTGTTGGGATCAATTTTCTTAGCCATGGTGTTGTTATTGTCTGCTGTTCTTTTAGGAATGTTCTCGGGAGTTTTCTTAATAGAAGTGTCTGAGTTGTTTTTTCTGGAGTTGTCTTGGTTTTTCTTACTCCTAAGATCATATTGTCTATGGACTTCCATTATGGCATTTCCTAAGCCCAATTCGTGGTCTTCGAAATCTTCATAGCTTGTTTGATCTTGGTTTGAGGAGAAAAAGCCTTGTTCTTCTTTTGTGAGAAAAACCTCACCCTCACTATCAGAGCCTATTAAGTTTAGATTATTCTCATCTGGTTGTTCCATATCTCTTTCCCCTTCGTCAACATAGTTATCTTGGAAGCGTGGCCTGATTTTTTGATCATTTTCCCTTGGTATGTTTTGGGGTGGGTCTCTTCTAAAATTTTGATTCCGGTTTATGTTTTGGGGATTTGATTGGTTGTCCCTAGGGGGTGTTATTTCATTTATGCTTATTCTCTCCATCATTATTTCCATGGTCCTAAGAAGGTTGTCCATCTTGGAATCAGATGAGGAGGTGGAGGGCATGGTGTCATCTTTGTATGTTACCCTCTTTTTTGATCTTAGCCTAGCTCTTTTTTCAATTAAGTTGGCCTCTACACTTATAGCTCCTTTTTTCATGTCTTCTAAAGTTAGGGTCTCTCTTTCTCTTAGTTGATAGGCCATATCAGGGTCAAAGCCCTCCAAGAATTTAGCTAAGGCTAAGCCTAATGGGGGTTTCATGTTTGGCAGTAGTGCGTTGTAAACACTATTGAACCTAGTGCAATAGTATTGGACACTTTCTCCCGTGTTTATTTTGAGATTTCTATATTCTGAAAGGATCTGAAGAGGGTTTTTCTTGATTTCCCATTTGTTTATGAAAGTTTGGTAAAGGGAAGGGAGATCATGTATGCTATTGGGAGTTAGGATTTTGAACCATTTCGTAGCTTCTCCTCCTATGCTTTGGGCAAACATCCTCATCTTCATGGTTTACTCTTCTAATTCCATGTAGTCAAAATCATCATTCATTCTATCTACATGTTGTTGGGCAGTAGTGGATTCAACCCCGATAAAGTGTGGGATTCTGGATTGGTAATCATTTGGCAAAGGTACCAATGGTTGTGGTAACATAAGGGGCATATACCATGCTGCCATGGTGGGAGCTAATGGTGGATTTACAAGTGGAGGATTTGTGCTATGAGATAGAGTGGTTTGCACAGTGGTGGCGTGAATGGGTGTGGCGGAAGCACTTGGACCGGTAAACTAATTCTGAGGAGACTTGGGATGAAAAGAGCCAAAGTGGTGGAGAAGTTGGAAATCAGGTGGTGTGGAAGGAGAAGCTTCTCTGCTAAGACTATGTTGCAAGTATATGGGCTCAATATCGGTATGGTCGATTACGCTGTGACTTGGTTAAAGGTTTTTGGTATGGTGAAAGTCAAAGCTGGGGATCTTGCTGAGGCATAAGTTGTTCGGGTATAGAGCTTGCTTTATGAATGGTCATATTAGTGACTAAGTTTGCCACAAAAATATTTTCTTGTCAGCTCATAAAGCCATGTATTTCTCGTAAACACATCAAGTCTGGCTCAACTCATGAATCCTGCGTGTATTATATAAAAAATGAGAGAGGAGGGAACGCACTGAAGCATCCAAACATATTGGCCAAAGAGAAATATCCTAACTTGTCCTTGGAGCATAGTGGCCACAAGAGCATAACACATGTGTCGAATAGTGAAAAATTTCCAGGTGCGTA